>WEIT01025453.1:56398-150813 GCA_013389985.1 Dryoscopus gambensis | reverse complement strand
CCGGTCCCGTCGCTCGCGCGGCCTCGCCGGTCCCCCCGCACCCTGGAACAACACGTGGGCGGCGGCGAGCCCGGCACCGAGCACCCGCGGGGGCTGCAGCTCCGGGGCTGGAGCCCGGGGCATCCCTCGTCCATCTCGTTCTTCTGCCATCCCTGGGGGATGGAGGGGCGTTTGGGTCTGGTTCTGCCGAGGGGCTGAGAGCAGCCCTGGGATGCTCAAAACCAGTGAAGTTTTAAAAGCAAATTGGCAGAGCCAACCAAATTGTTGCTTTTGCCTCTCCCTTCTCTTAAATATTCTTTAGAAAGTTTAAAATGAGAAGAAGTACTGTGTTAGAAAGTATCCGAGGCGTGAGTGGAGTCGTTCCAGTTTAGCAGGCAGGAAATATTCAGCAAACTGTTTAAGTGATGCCAAATTCTCTCAAAGACAGTGGGATTTAGACAGTCTCGAGTGTTTTAGCAAACTGGGATAGCTGTAAATACAGGCTCTTATTTTGCTCTCTATAGAGGTTTAGGCTGGATGATAGGAAACAGTTCTTCCCCCGGAGGGTGCTGGCACTGCCCAGGCTCCCCAGGGAATGGGCACGGCCCCGAGGCTGCCAGAGCTCCAGGGGCATTGGGACAGCACTGCCAGGGATGCCTGGGGTGGGATTTTGGGGTGTCAGTGCAGGGCCAGGAGCTGGACCGGATGATCCTGGGGGTCCCTTCCAGCTCAGACATCCCATGATTCTGTGATTCTACATCCACAGGTGGAAAGTTCTAGGTAGTTGTTTTTCTCCTAATATCCAGCCTAACCCTGCCCTGGCACAGCTCCGGCCGTTCCTTCGGGTCCTGTCCCTGTCACAGGGAGCAGAAATTGGAGCTGCAGCCCCCGGTGAGTGTCCCCTCAGTCTCCTCCAGCTCAGCAAACCCAGTGCCCTCAGCTGCTCCTCGAGAGGCCCCTCCAGACCCTTCATCATCCTCACGTCCCTCCTTGGGACGCTCTCCAGCAGCTTTGGGTCTCGCTTGTGCTGTGGAGCCCCAGCAGCGCGCAGCGGGCGCGGAGTCTGTGCGGAGCCTCTCGTGCAGCAGCTCGCAGGGTGTTTGGTGTGTGCCGAGGCCGTCCTGGCTGGCAGTGAAGCAATGCCCAATGATTAACCGGGAGGCAGGCTCAGGTGGAGCCGGCACCGAGCCGGGCTCGGCGCTCGCGTTAAAACAGCGTGGCCAGGGAGCCACGGAGGGGTGTCCAGAGCTGGGGACCCTCTGCAGCAGGAGCCATCCCTTCACCCTCTCCCGACCTGGAACTGCCCCCCCAGCCCTGGTATAGGTGAGCATGCTGCTGATTGTTTTACGTGCAAGAACAGCGACTCTTTTAATTTGGTTTTACCTTTTTTTGCTCCGTCGTTTTCCGTGTTCCTCCAGGTAGGGCTGTGAGAGCACAAATCCATTTCGTCACTTTAAAGTGATTCATGTTGATCAGCAATGCCACAGCTCCCTGGGCTATAATCAGGAGACATTTGAATACAACTAGTTTTATGGATTTCCTTTTTATATGCCATATCAATATTGTAGAAGTGTTACTCTGATTGTTGAAAGAGCCCACTGAAATACTGATGTTCTCTTCAGTTGTGGATTTGTCTTTGGAATGGGGCTGTTCTGAGAAAAATAGGAAACTTTAATTTCCAGCTGTCATTGCCCAAGGTTCCTGCCTGGGTGTATTTTACAATATTAAAAGCGATTTTAAAGTGAAGCTGTTATAAAACCTCCAAAGCCTGGTATCCTTACGAGTGCATTGCACTGTCAAGCCAGAGATGTGACTAATGGTACAGCAGAGCTGTGCAGGAGTGACGTGGGGTTTGTTCCACCTCAGGCAAAACCAGACACGGCACTTCTTGAGTTTGGGTTGCAGAGTTTTCATTGCTCGTAGCATGGACACGATTTGGGTGTTAAGTGCCTGGATGCCTGCAGAGCTGGGAGCTGGATTTCCTGGGAGAAGGGAGCACAGCAAGGCTCAGTCTGTGGAGATCCAGCTGTGCCTAAAGGTATTTCTGCACCTGAGCAGGCTCAGTGCTGTTACCTGTCCTTTCATCTTCACAGGATCGAGCTCTCAATCTTCATCCTTCCATAAACTCGTGGTTTTTCTCAGTCTCTGCAGAAGTTACCTGTTTGACAAGCTGCTGGCACCTGCAGAAGGGAGTGTAGGGGCTGTGCACAGCTGAGGATCTGGATAATTTTGGGTTTTAGGGAGCAGTTCAGCATTATTATTAAAACAAACAGTACATGTGCAGTGGCACACGAATTTATCTTGGTGCTGAGCTGAATTCAGGGTGCTTGTGTAAAAATGGAACTGTGGCAGCTGCATTTCAGAGAGCCAATACAATATGCAGAGGTGCATGAATATAAAATACACCTCGATTTGTATATATATGATGTACTTCTTTATTTGTATATATGTAACATACCCCTTTATTTGTACATATATAACATACTTCTGTGTTTGTATATATAAAATATATCTCTATATTTGTACAGATAATATAAGTGTATTTTTGTGTATGTAATACACCTCTATATTTATATATAATTCACCTCTATAGTTGTATATATATAAAATTTACCTTTTTATTTCTGTATATACCATATACCAGTGTACAGTGCACAGCCTTGTGCATTCCATTCACAGCACTGAAATCCAGAGGCTTCAGTGAGGAGACCTCAGAGAAAGTCCCTGTGTAATTTAGCCCCAGACAATGCTAAAATTAATTTCAATATGAACGAGGGCTCTCGGCATGCTGAGAACAAGCCCTGCTTATCGCTCAGCCCGACGCTGGTTGCACAACCCCAGCGGAACTCCTGGCTGTGGGACTGGGCTCCCAGGGCTTGGAAGCGCCTTGGGAAATGGATCTGAGTGGAGTTTCATGGATAACAACTGGTTTTTTTGGAGCTGAATTGGACAAACAAGGTGTTGGAGTTAAGTTGTGGGAGCGTGGCAGTGCGTGGCCTTAGGTGGATGGTTTCTCATGGAATCCTTGAGTGAAACGCTTCACTTCCTGTTCCTCTGCTCCCCCCCCAAAAAAAAAAGCCTTGAAACTTGCTTATTAATATATTAGTTATTATAATTAGAAAAGGTTTTTCTTCAGTGAAGCAGGGTTGAAGTTAGTTTGGCTGCATCCCAGCCTCTTCGGCGCTGGTGATTGTGCCAACAGTAAATCTGCCTGGATGAAAACCTTTAGGAGTGATCTGATGCCAGGATAAATATACACATAAATAGTGTCTGCATCTTTGCACAAACAAAATTGGATTTGTGCTATCTTGAGCACCTCAGGTGAAGAAATCCCCCTGCATGGTTTAGTTCGCCCATCACAGGTGGACAGAGAGACTTTCTGGTCACGCTTCCCCATCTTCTCATCTCTACCCTCAAAAAAGGTTTTTTTAATGCTTTCAATGTCCGTGTTGGACAGATATTTGTGGCTTTTCAGTTATAAAATGGTTAATGACGCCTCTGTCAAATGAAGTGCCCGTGGCCCCAAGGCAACTGGAGTTTGTGGGAGGAGTGATGTCAACACGGGATTTGATCTAAATAATTCAGTCAAGTACCTTCATGGCAAAAGTGCATGAGCCAGTTGGATGAGTTTTTAATTCTCAGCTAGTGATGGAAAGCAGGAGCGTGGTGTTTAGGAATTGCTCTGGCTATAAATGCTTGTCTGGGCCCTCATTAAAGGCCCCATCACGTCCCATTTGTGTGACACCACGGGCCAGGTTTTTGCGCCGCTCGAGAGCCGTCGTGTTCCCGTCGAGCTGATTGTGCTGCATCCTTGTGTGTGGCACAGCGTGGCTGTGATTAGCGGCGCTGACGGGGCTTCCACTGGGATTTACTCCTTGGGATTCAGGTGGAATCAGGTGCAGAAGTTGGCAGTTATGATATGAGTAAATAGTGCTGGCACAACCCGTTGTTCCTTTTAGAAACAAAACTGGCAGGTGGGACGGTCAGGTCTCTCGGAAGATTCCAGAGGGATGGACCAGCAGGAGGTGCCACAGCTGCACTGGGGCACTGCAGGTTCAGCTCCTGGGTTAATCTGTACCTTCAGCAATCGAGCCAGTCCGTGCTGTGCCTGTGGTTTTTTCAGGACAGTTTTGATGGTGTAAACAGGAAAACACACAGGGAATATGCTTCACTATAACCCTAATATTTACTTCCTAATTCTCTCCTTTTCCAGTTCGTTTTGGAAGTGGCTAACTGCTCAGGTGGCACGGATAACAAGAGGTTAGTGCATTCCTCATTTCCTAATGATGTGTTTCCAGCTGGGTGTAGCTGTCATATAGGTGCAGCAAAGTCAGGCAGAGCAGGGGGTATCCAATGTTTATTCCCCATCCCACCTTTATGCTGTGAGGTGTCCCTTTGGTTTCTCATGGCTCTTTCTCAGTTGCAGTTATTTTTTTAATTTTGAAGAAAATGCTTCCATTCCCTACTGGAATATTGGAATGCTGAAACCCATCCCTGGAAGTGTCCAAGGCCAGGAGCAACCTGGTCTAGTGGAACGTGTCCCTGCCTATAGCACGGGGTGAGATGAGATGAGATTTAAGGTCCCTTCCAACCCAAACCAGTCAGGAATTCTCTGATCCTACGATTTTTGATACTCAGAGTTCCCTGCCTTTGTCTATAGGTTTTGGGTCTGGTGTGTGGGCTTTTTTTAGTGTTTTTTTTTTCTTTTAAGTGATTCCTGCAGCTTCGTCTAAGGTGGGAGGTCCTGCAGGTTGTGGATCTCAGAGTCCTTGTGCAAACAGAGAAGTAAATGCTTAGAGCAGAACTGCTTTTGATCCCGGACTCAGGGTTCAGCTCTGACCTTTTACCGTTGCATCTCCCACCAGTGAACTTTGCTTTGTCCTCCTCTTTGTCCTCCACGGGCAGGTGTTCACCTCAGGTCTGGTTTTTTCCTTTCTTTTGCCCCTGGCAGTGTTGAGAGCCCAGTTTGTGGGAGCCATGGAGGAGTCTTCCCCAGCCAACAAAGCCCCGGACATGAGCGCTCACTCCCGCTTCATCATTGGCTCCGTGTCAGAGGATAACTCAGAAGATGAGACCAGCTCCTTGGTGAAACTTGATCTGCTGGAGGAGAAGGAGAGGTCGTTGTCCCCTGTGTCCGTCTGCTCCGATTCCCTCTCGGACCTCGGGCTTCCAAACGCTCAGGATGGCCTGGCCAGCCACATGAGGTATGGATAAGTAGCTCTCCTATCTGTTTACCCTATCGACTCCAAAGATAATCCAAAGGTTGCTTTATACCCGTGTTTGGCTTCAAATGTTTTTGTTGTGCCAAGACACGCTCTAGCATTCTGTTTCTAAATGGCCTCTTGTATGTGTATCGGTATCAAACAATTCCATTTTCCTTTGGTTTTAGTGAAATACTTGTGCCTAAATTCCTTAAGCACCTTGCCTGTACTGTCTGTGTCGTCCTGGCTTTCAGAGGATGGAAATGCCTTCACTGAGATGCTTAAAGTTTTCACTTGTGTGTGGTTTTTTTGGGCCCTGTTTGTTGAGAGCAAGAACAATATTTGCTTATTTTGTCTTTGCATGAGGTTTGCTGCTTTAAATGTAGCCAAAAAACTGGCAGTGGGTAGGATCAAAAATTCCATACTGGAATTTTTTTTTGTTTGGATAGAGAAAATTGTGATGGTTTGCAGTAAAGATTGGAGTCCTGCAATGTGGTGATAAGCCAGGATTTAATGTGACTGCTGCTGCCTGAGCTCAGGGCTGGCCTCAGGGCTGCCCCACTCCTGATTCTTTGTGAACGAGCCATGAGTTGGGCTCTGGAGGTCGTGGTATTTCCTTGTCCAAAGGCCCCTTTATTTTCAGGTGTTGCTGATTTGCATTCCACCAAGCAAATGTGCCTGTTGGATTTTCCCTGTTGTACTCTGGGCACTCTCCATGTACAGATCACAGTTCCTTGGTCAGTCTTGCTTCACTCTCCCACGTGCCCTTCATTTGTTTGCCGTATTCCAGGAGGTCTGCTGCTTCTGCCTGTGCCATTCCATTCCAGGAACATCCAGGACAGTGTGAATCCCACTCCAGTTTTCACTGGGCAATCCCTCACTACCTTTGCTTTGTGGCTTTTGAAGGAGTGCCTGATTCCAGAAAGTTTTACTGATCAGGAGCTGATATTTACACAACCAGCTAATCCTTGTTCTTGTGTTTTACTGGTTTCTTGGCTCGGGCAGATTAAGGAATTGTAATCTCTCCTCTTTTTTTAGTGGTTTCCTTCCCACTTCAGGGAGAAGCCTCTGGGAACACACAGAACCAAACCCCTCAGGTTGGGGCAGAAGGGGGACGTTGGTCTGTACTTGACAGAGCTGTCATGGCCAGGCTGCTGGGCACGTTCAGCCCGCTGGCACTTGCACAACTGATGTAACACCTTAAAGCAAATTTACAGAGGGTTACCTTTCCAGAGCCTGCCAGTTGTCATGGGTTGGCAGCACAAAAGGTAATTTTGAAGCAGGAAACTGTAACTATATATTTTTTAAGAACGGAAGAAATTGGATGAGCACCTAAACCACAAGTGTGTAAATGGACAATAGCAGAGCAGGAAACTTCTGGGACGGTGCCTGGCACCAGAGAGCCTCAGTGCAAGAGGCGTGCAACCTTGGGCACCTCTGTTGTAACCTGCTTACTTTGGCAGTCGCTTTGGGGAGCACTTGACTTTTGAGTTAAATTGGAGAGAAATGCCAATTCAAATAAAAAAGTTACGGCATTATAGGCTGTTTTTCTAAGATAAACTCAGATGAGTTGAAATACTTTTCAGGATGCTTGTCCCTTTCATCAGAAGATTTCTAAATCATGTTTACAGATGGAGAAACTGAGACAAAGACAACAGCAAAGACAAGTTCAACAACTTGCCTGGAGTCACTGTGTGACAGTCAGTTAATGGAACAGAGGAGCTCTTGCTTCCAGCTTCCTTTTGGTGATCACAAAGGTACCACACTGTGTAAAGGGATGAAGGTAAATTCTCAGGGAGTTCTGTGTGCTTTGGCCAGCGGATCACACAAGGTGCAGCTCCAGGGGAGCATATCTTTTGGAAGAAGTTGCCAAAAATCTTTCCACGTGCTGGTGACTTTCCCACAGGATAAAAATAGAGATGGCTCGTGTTTGAGGTGAGGGGCTTTGCTGCAGAGCAGGTCTCAGGGAACAATTATGATTAAAATGCAGAATTTACTCAGCTGCCAAAGGGCTTGCGAGGGCACCTTACTGATCTTGTGAAGCGTTCATGCTGTTGCTAAAGACACTCCTGCTGGGACAGGTTGTGCACTATGGGCTCTCCTGCTGCTGGAGATCCATGGAGACCTTCAGCTGTGCCAGCTGGCTGCTGCTCTGGAGGGTTGGGAAAGCCACGCTCTGAGCATGAACCTTGAACTGCTGTGTGGAACATCAGCGCTTAAAAACTGGTGTGTGGGGAGAGCAACCACACAGACTTGGGTGTTCAGAGGGTCTTGGCTGCATTTTGCACCTTTAAATAATAAAACCAAGCGTGCCATTTTTTCCTTTTTTATTGCCTGTGTTGTCTCTGAGTTCAGAAGTTTCCATCAGCACTTCCAACCAGTCCTGCTGGGATAGTTTTCCTTGTATTGTAGTGAGCTGTTGCTATGCTCCTTTCTGAAGTTTTAGTGCTGAATTAAGTAATTCCTCCCTAAATGCCACTTGGAAAATACTTTGGGCCCATCTGTTTTGTTTAATAAATTGTTCTTGATTACTGCTAAATTTAATTTCTAGCTTCCAAGAAGGTATCTTATATCAAATTCTTGTTTAAAATAGAACAAAACCTGGATGTCTTCTGGTATTTGTACATCAGGGCTCTGGTTTCATAAGCAATGACATGGGTGTGCAGAGTCACCTGACAATCCACTTGTATCAGCTGAAAGCCAAATTTTTGGATGGAGTTCAGCTGTTACCTCATATGAAGCCCACAAAGTTTATCCCTTTGCTCCTAACATTGGATGGACTTCTCAGTGTATTGTCTCAGTAAATTATGGAGATGCTTAAGCAGAACTAATCACCTACTAAAGGAAATTTAGACAAATGCCTCAATTTTAGCCTAGACAGTGGTGGTTGAGCATGCCCAGCCTGGCACTGGGACAAGGTGCCTGCTTAGAAACCAGCCCTAGACTGACTGCACAGAGTCCTGAACGCAATGAAAGATCCTTTTGAGCCTCTTCTGAATCTAAAAAAACCTCCTTTCCAGCCCAGCAGTTTGTGGCTGGGAGGTTGCACTGTGCAGCACTGATCCTGTGAAATCATTGCTTGTTGGAACCCTGGATTCTGACAATTTTAATCTTTCAGCCCTTGTCAGCACCGAAAGATTAAAATGGTCAGAATCCAGGGTTCCAACAATTGGTGTTGCTGTGGTTTTACCCCGGCTGTGGGCAGGGAGGTACCAGTGTGCTGTGGGGCCTGCGGGGCCGCTGCTGCCCCCGGGGCTGCACCACAAAGGATTTCTCCTTTGCTGCACGGAGTCCTCGCTGCTCCAGGCTGTCTGCAGGCTCCTGCTGAGGGGCCTCATCCTCCTCTGGCTCTGCCTGTGCTGTCAGGTGCTGCTGCTGAGGGTTCTGTGTAGGGTGACTTGCATGGAAGGAGCACCTTTCTCATCCCAACCTGGCCTTGGACACTTCCAGGGCTGGGGCAGCCGCAGCTTCTCTGGGCAACCTGTGCCAAGCCCTCAAGCACCCTCACAGGGAAGAATTTCTGCCTGACTTCTAATCTAAACCTGCCCTCCTTCATCCTAAGGCCACGAACTTCATCCACCCGGAGTGAAAAGGTAATTTGCTGCCCTCTCTGTTGAAAGAAGAGGAGGTGGTTTGGACTCGAGGCTGTGCCGGGTTGTACTGATAATGTGGGAATCGCAGCTCCTTCCTTCTCTGAAAGCTGCTCTGCTTCCTGAGCAAGCGCTCTGTGGGGATTTCTCCTCCGCATACCTCTCAGAAGTTGTATTCTTATTTTGGTGCTGTTTCACTCCCTTTAACCTCAGGTAACAGAGGAAATGTCCTCTCTAATTTCAGTCATTTGCTGGGAGGTTTTGCAGAGGTTCTCTGGCTGAGATACCACAGCGTGACCGAGTCTCCCACGTGCTCACTTATCTGATCCTTCTGACTGAAAGATAACGAATCTCTTACTTTGGGTAAATTTAATGTGAAACTGCCCCGCTGGCCCCCTAACTCTGGTCTAAAAAGGTCCATCCTTGTGTCCCTGCAGATCGGATCTGTTCAACACTTGAACTTTGTCAAAGAGCACAGGAGGGCTCCCTGCCAGGGACTCCAATTCTGCTCCACTCTCTGGTGCAGAACTGTCTTGTCCTGGTCTTGTTGTTCACTTTTATCTTGGTTCCAGGGTTTGGCCTGGAGAGTGTGGGGCTGTTTGCTGCTCCAGGAACATGTGGAATTTTATACTTCATGAGGATGTAAAAGTAAAGCTCTTTCAGTACTTTGCGGGTTTAGGAACTGGAATATGGATATCAATTTGATTTAAACTTGGCTGTTTATTTGGAATGATGTTTGGATTCACTGGGTGTTTTGTGTGTCAGGGTGTTGCTTTTGGACTCGCAAGGAACCTCAGTGATCTGGGCTGTGAACCCTGGGAATGGTCCAATTCCAAGTGCATCCGGCACGGCAGATAAACAGCCAGGTGTGTGGTTAGCAAGAGGAATGTCTGGCAAACTGTTGGCACTTGGTTATTTAGGAGGAATCCTGGCAACCCATTTGGGCTCTGTAAAAATTCCTGCTTTAGGCCTAAGACCTGCCTGGACTGATGCGGGAATTCTGTGTTAGCATGGAACGGAAGTTATCTGCCAGGGAGTGCAGAGAGGGCTGGTTTTGTTCTGTGCTGCATCCTTTATTTAATTTCCTGAAATCCTGAGGCTCCATTCCTTCTCAGAGCTGAGTCAAGTTTCATTTGTTTTGACCTCTGGGTGAAGGCCTGGTTTTGACAGTGTCTGTGTTCAAGCCAACTCTGGCTCTTTAAAACACGGGCAAAACTATCTTTGACTGGGTGCCTCCAGTGCCTGTTACCTGAGGCACGGGGAACCTCTTTTCCAGCTGTGGAATTCTGCATCCCTTGCTGGACAGCATTTCTGCTCGTTCCTTCCCTCTGCCTTCCTGTGAAATAGGATGCAAGGGCAGAGCTAAAAGTAGAGCCCATCTCAGGGAGCCTTCAGCTGCCTGAGTCTTATCACCCGGATCCAATACGTGCTCTCATCGTATTTACCAAACACAGAGCCCACATGGATGGGGAGAGCTGCCCTTTCCACTCCCTTCCCAGGCCAGATCCAGAGGGAAACAATCCCCAGCCCTTTCTCCGGGGACCGTGTGTGTGTGTGTGCTGCAGTGTGCTCCGGGCTGCCTTCCACACCAGGCAGCTCATGCATCCCTGCCTTTGGAATCCGCGGCGGCGGCAGCGACAGCCCCTGGCATGTGGCAGTGCTGGGATCAGTGCCGGCTCCTGGCTGGGATGTGCCTCAGGTACGTGTCCCGGAGGAATGATTTTTCCTTGGAGGCTGCAGGAGAGGAGCAGGCGCAGCCTTTCCCTTTGTCTGACAGCGGCCTGGGCGCCGAGGAGGGGTGGGTTCCGTGGGATAGCGGGGTTCGAGGAGCGCTGCCTGCAGGAAATGAGCTTTGTGCAGCCTGTGCGTGTTGGATGGGCAGCCCCGAGTCAGTGACACATCCCTGTGGAGCTCGTTTTTGTAGGGATGCTGCAGCAAAGCGTGGCCATTGATTTCTCAGCGGCGAATTCAGCTGGCAGAGTGAGTATTTTTAACCAGTGCTGAAGCTGCTCCTCTGGGTTTGCTCCTCCAGCAGCAAATCGTGGCCATTTCTCTCACAGCAGTGGATTCGGCTGGTGGAAGGCACAAGGAATGTTTTTAACAGTGCCACATCAAGCTGTGTGGAGATTTGTTTCCTTGCAGCCACAATGGGCAGAACCCGCTTGGATTGGGGGCTGTGGGTGGGCTTTTTGGGAATGAATTAAATGGGGGATTTGTGGGGTACCAGATGATTGGGCAGTTTGATGTGTTCTGCAGAGAGGAATAAAGGCTGGCAAGTGAAAGGCATTGAGTTCCGGGCTAAATACATCACGCTGGGGTGTTCTGTTTGCCAAACTCTGCTCTCTGCCTGGGACCTCTTGGCTCTGGTGAGGTTTGTGTGCAGAGTGAGGCTGCCCCTGTTCCCCCCTGGTCCCTGGATGTGCCCGGAGCTGGCAGCACATGGCACTGCTGCTGCGCCTCCCCGTGCCACCGTGTCACCTGTCCTGGCCCCGCAGGGAGGCCACCTCCTGTCACCAGGTTAATGTGGCACTTCTGCCCTGGATACCTGCTCCTTTTTTGAGTGATCCCCTCCTGGCTGGCTGCATTTTGGGATTCTGTGCCCCAAACCAAAGCTGTGCTGCCTGGTTATGGCCCTACACCAGGACAGACCCAAATATGCCAAAATTAAAAAATTTCCAGCTGCTGTGCCTAGTTCCAGTCCAGGTTTTACCATCAGGGCATGGCTGCAGTCGCTGCCCTTCCTTATCCTGCCTCTACCCCCAAATTTGCAATTTATGTCTTTGTGTGTGCAGGGCCCGGAGTTGGACTTTGATAATCCTTGTGGGTCCCTTCCAACTCAGGATATTCCATGATTCTGGTACTGAGTAAACATTATTCCTTCCTCCAGTGATGTCACTGGACCCTGCCATGCTGTAGCACTTTGCTTGTGGGGATGTTTATTCTTCCAGCACGTGGAGTGATCTCACTTCCATCTTATAGGTGGGAAACAGGCACAGAAAGCTGAAGTGACGTGTCCAGGGTCTCCCCAGCTGCCAGGCTGGTGTCCAGTTTGATCTGCCAGCTCTGTCACACTGTGTCTGCATGCCTGCACAAGCTGCCTCTGGCATTCCTCTCTGCCTCCCTGGAAACGCTGTCCCCGTCACCTCCCCAGCCCTCCTGAAAACCCCGGATTAAATCCTACAAGTGCTCTGAATTCTGGGGCTCGCGGAGCCCTGGCAGAGCCCTGGCAGAGCCCGCAGCTGGGGCCGTGCTCACCCGCTCCTGGGGCAGAGTCCCCGCGGGAGCCGCATCCCTGCGGATGCTGGCGGGGGATGCGCNGGTCCCCGCGGCCCGGAGCAGCCGCCGTGCAGCCGCCGCAGCGGGGCCAGCCTTAAAGCTCCTTACGTAAGCTGTGGCTGCTTCTCTCCCCTTTGCCGATCAGCTGCTCTCCTCCGAGTGACGAGGGGGAGGCTGGTCCCCGTCCCTGCTGCGTCACGGCCAGGGTGACACGGCCGTGGGGGGAGCCGGGGACAAAGGTTAAGGGATTTGGAGCAGCCGGGGAAGCGCCGCTGCTTGAAGGAGAAGCCGCGCGAGGCTCTTGGCAGCTTCTCCTTGAGCTGCAGGATCGGCAGCACTGAGGAGCTGCAGCTGCAGAGGGGAGCCGTAAGCGAGCCCGAAATCCATTAATTCCTGCGCTCAGCATGGAGGATTCTGCAGAGCAGAGTCAGGAGATGAGGTACCACATGCTGCAAAGGTAAGAATCGCAGACCTGCCTGTCTGCTCCTGCCTGGGCTGTGCGCTGGAGATGCTCACTGAGCTTTTGGTGTTCATTTTATCCTCTGGAGCCTGTGGGCTCTCCGTGCATGCAGCCTCTGGACAAAGATGCCAGGATGCAGCTCAGCTGGGGGATCAGGGTTGTTCAAGTCGGAGGTTCTGCACAACTTCTACCCCCTGCGAGCTCTGAAGGATAGAAAAGCATTTTGAAAATTCCTCCATCACAAAACGTTGCAGTTGTGAGTATGTGGTTAATAGGGATGACAGTCACTAACTCAGCATTTATTCTGTTTTGTTTAGAGCTCTGTGCTGTCTTCCTTGCTGCCCAGCTTCTACCTCATCTTATCCTGCAAAAAACCCCCAACTCTTCTGTTTTGATTACAATGCACAGCCTGTGATTATTGATAAATAAACTTAATGTTCTTGACATGCTCACAAATCAAAGTGTACTTGTTTGTAAACAACTGTTTGTTGCACTGTGCGTGATGAACCTCAGGCTCTGTTGACATTTTGCCTGTAGCAGTATCTTTGTGTGTAGTAATTTCTTGGTGGGACAGTTCATTTTTGAGCATGTTCACAAATGCTCGCCTCGGGATTTTTATCTCTTCCTATTTTTGTTGAGACTGCTCTCAATAAACCTGCGATGCATTCACCTCTCTCACTCCTTGGACTGTGCTCCTTCCTTGCCGGGAAGACTCTGACCCCCTAATTTAGTAGAAATTCAACCTTAACTACACATTTGCTCTCTCTCTTGCCTGTTGGCTCCTGTCCTTTTATTCCCAGGCTGAGTTCACAGGAGTGTGTGAACTTTTGCTCGCAGGGACACGTTCTAAGTTCAGTGACAGTGTCTGGAAGAAGGGAAAGTATGAGGGGATGAACCTGTGCACACAGAGCTCGTTCTTTGCCTTTCTCTGGGTGTCAGCTCCCTGCTCTTCTCTGAGATAAGATACTCCACCGGATGGAGCTGGTCTGATCTAGCACAGCCATTTCTGTGTCCATCCCACTTCCCAGTGGAATTACTCAATGGAGCAGCTCTTCAGCAGCTGATTAGGCCAGAGGTTCCATCCAGAGGGCTCCTGGGCACAGATCTGCCACTGCCTGGCACCAACCCCTTGGTGCTCCTGGGGCTGTCCAAAGCTCTGAGCTGAGCTTCCCAACCCTCGTTCCTACAGAAGGGTTCTGTGATCCCGCCAGTGGCGGGGTAAGGGCTTCCCCGTGGTCCTGGGGAGACAAACTGTTCAGGAAAGCACAGTAAATACAGTAAAAACAAGTAAGCTGTGGGCTGAGCAGAGAGGTGAAGCTTCAGGGCCTCTGAAATCAAAAGCGTCTCATTAATTCCCAGTTGTGCTGTGCCATGGCAGACACTGGGGGTGAGGAGCAGCTCTGTGCTTTCCCGTGGAATTTCCTCTCACGGTTTCAGCTTTGTAAACTTCAGCAGATGGAAGCCAAAGGGTGATCTATCCCTGTGTTGTTGCTGTGGAAGCTGAAGCAGAAGGAGGGGGAGTGACTGTGCCATTCCCACACTGAAGGGCTGTGGCAGGACATGGGGTTGGTCTTGGCAGGCACAAAATTGGCTTTCTGTGTTTGTAGTGGGAGTAACGTGATTAATTTGTCCTCTGGCTCTCACAGCTTTTGAGGAAGGTATTAAAGACTGGGTAGTGGAAAACTCTTGGAAAATGATTTCCGTAGCCAGTCTGAGTCTCTCATTTGCACCTGGAGATAAATTTGCTGCGCTTCCCAAGAGGATTTCCTTGTGGAGTCTGATCTTTGTAGCTTGTTTTGCCAAAGCCACAAATCACTGCTGTTTCCAGCTTCTCTAGATGGATTGAAAGCAATCTAGTGGAGCATTGTTGTTCTGCGTGGGGCAGCAGCATATTTTTACCTGTTTATATTTTGGCATAGCTGGAATTTTTCCAGGTAACCTGGATTTTGCATGGAAATAAGTGAAAAGTAGTTTAAAAGGAGTCATCCATGTAAAACTGAGGACCAGGCCATGTAGGTTTGGAAGCACGGAGGGATTCTGCTCGTCTGCTTGGGGAATGTGGTCAAAGAGAGCTTCCAAATTATTCACATCTTTCTTTTAGTGGTGTGTGGCTGCACTGACAGTTTGTTTCTGCCTCCCCCCATTTCCTCAGGCCCAGCATGTCTGGTTTGCACCTTGTCAAGCAAGGCCGGGACAGGAAGAAGGTGGACGTGCAGCGGGATTTCACTGTGGCTTCCCCAGCAGAGTTTGTTACTCGTTTTGGAGGGAATAAAGTTATTGAAAAGGTAAATTCCTGACCCTTTGTAGCATATTACAGCTTTTCTCTGGAGCTGTGACTTGTCTCTTTCTAAGGCTGTACATTGCAGGTATCAAATTACTAATATTCCTGAGCCTGGAAGTTGTACTTCTGCCTGGAATCATTGTGTTTCCTTTTTCTGTGTGATAAATAAACACCTCGTTATTTTAGCTTAATGTAATAGGGAAAAAAATGTGAGTGAGCCAGAGCACTTCTGCTGATACAGAAGGATTTATAGACAGATACAACAAAATTAGACTGGAAAAACACTAAGAAATGTATTTAAAAATGCATAATAATTTTTGATTTGAGTCCTTCTGCTCTTTAATCCAACTAAGGCATAACACATTAAAATTTTATGGTGAAACAAGAGCTGCTTTCTGAACTGACAGATGGGCCACGAACTGGATGCTGGCTGAGGAAACTGCGCAGCCCAAAACTGGGCAAAGAGTCTGCAGGGGGAAAAAAACTGCTTTCATGATTGTTTATCGTTTTGTGCTATTTAGACTCTATTTCATCCTAGCTTCTAATGCACCCAGGTCCTGATAGCAAATAATGGCATTGCAGCAGTGAAGTGCATGAGGTCCATCCGGCGCTGGTCCTACGAGATGTTCCGCAACGAGAGGGCCATCAGGTTCGTGGTCATGGTCACCCCCGAGGACCTGAAGGCCAATGCAGGTGAGTTGGAGAGCTGGGGAAGGGTCGCAGCCTCCTCCTTGCGCAGCCCTGGGCATGCAGGAAGTGGCGTGTCCACCTGATCTGTCAGTGATGGGATGTTCTGGAGCAGATCAGCGCTTCCAGGAGAGTCAGCCCTGTGAGGAGCAGCTGAGGGAGCTGGGGGGCCGCAGCCTGGGGAAAAGCAGAAGTTCAGACCGAGTCTGTTGTTAGATTTGCAGCCTAAATGGGGCCTGCTCTGTGTTTGCAGAGTACATTAAAATGGCAGATCACTACGTGCCGGTCCCAGGAGGACCCAACAACAACAACTACGCAAACGTGGAGCTCATCCTCGACATTGCCAAGAGGATTCCAGTGCAGGTGAGAAGTGTCCCAGACACCGAGCAATCTTCTCTCCTTCAGTGAGGAGTTGTGCCTGCGGAACGAGGCAGGCCAAAGAAATGGAAATTCCAGGCCTGTATTAGCACCCAAAGGCAACATGTGGCTGTCCCAGGGTGAATATCTGCAGGACAGGGAGGTTCCCTCAGCCCTGCACTTCCCTACACCCAGCTCCTCCTCAGCAGGTTGCTGCAGCAGCCTGCTTGCACCCGTCTGCAAGGTGCAATCATCCTTTAAACTCAGCACACCCTGTAGCTCAGAGGCTGCTCTGGCTGCTGGGTGTTCTGTTTTCCGTGAGGAAAAAAAAAGACTTGGAGTGTTTGCATGTGTCTGTTTCTGCTCGCTTGCCTGTTTTATTCAAACAAAGAGCAAACTGTGTTCTTTCCTCCTGCAGGCTGTGTGGGCTGGCTGGGGCCATGCATCAGAGAACCCGAAACTGCCAGAACTTCTCCACAAAAACGGGATTGCTTTCATGGGTGAGGAGATGGACTGCTCATCTAATGTCTAGTGCTTGTTTGAAGATGGGGATGTTTAGGGAGATGGAAAGTCCTGAGTCCGAGAGAGAGCCATGAGGAATGGTCTGCAGTGCAAGATGGATTTTCTGTTCTTTGCAGTAATTCTTGTATGGAAGAAGGGGAAAGTTCTCCAAGATAGCCTTTAATATTGAGATAAAAAAATCAGAAAAGATTCCTGTTTAAACCAGATTGATTCAAAGCTGAATGTCCCTGTTCTCATTTAAAGAGAGTTCAGTTTTATGGGAAGAGTGGAATTTTTCCTAAATCAGACTTCCGGACATTCCCCTAATGTCTGGTATGCCTTGTGTCTCTCTCATGCATTGTCTTTGCTCCTTGCAGGTCCTCCCAGCCAAGCCATGTGGGCCTTAGGAGATAAAATTGCTTCTTCCATTGTGGCTCAGACTGCTGGCATTCCAACTCTTCCTTGGAGTGGCAGTGGTAAGAAGGAAATCGTCCTGCATTTATCGAGATCATCCTCATCTTTTTTTTTTTCCTTCAACACGTCTAATTTTTAAGAAGCTCCGTGCTCAGAAGTGTCTTCCAGGAGATGTTCCATCTGTTCAGGGTTTCACATTTGTGCTGTTTGCCCACCACACCAGCGAGGTGCCTTGGTAGCAATTCCATTAGTGATGGAATGAGCGTGGAGGTGGTGGGAGAAGCTGGCAGCACGCAGGGGAGGACAGGGAGGAGGGATTGGGAGAAGTGAGGAAACATGGAAGAGGCTGTTTCCTAGAGGGCAGCTGATGCTCACAGGCTCACCTGGTACACCCAGGGCTTGGAGACACCTGATGTAATAGAAGGTGTCCCTGCCTGGGGTAGGACTCTGGAACAAGATGATTTTTAAAGTCCCTTCCAACCCAAACCATTCCATGATTCTGTGTCGTTGTGGAGCCCATTCTCTGCTTCCTTGCAAGTCCTGTGCAGTTTCAAAACACTGTAAACAACAACCTGCTTCTCACAGATAAATGGAGGAGGATGTAATGGATTGATGAAGAATACTTGCTCCCCAGAAATCAGGAATGTCTGTTTACAGTCTGCGTTGTCCCGTTTCTGAGCGCTCCCAGCCTGGTTCCTCGTGCCACCCGTGTCCTGCAGGTGGCTTCTCACAGCCTGGCAGCACGAGGAGCTCAGAGGGTGACGTCTGTGTTTCAGGCCTTCGAGTGGACTGGCAGGAAAATGACCTCCAGAAGCGCATCCTGAATGTTCCCCAGGAGCTCTACGAGAAGGGCTACGTGAAGGACGCTTCCAACCCACTGCGGGTGGGTCTGGGGAGGTGTTTGAGGGGTCACAGAGCTGGGGTTGAGCTTTCTCCTCGTGGGAGCACAACCTGGAACCAGACTGCAGCCCCAGAGCTGGGTCTTGGAAATTGGGAAGTGATCATTCACATACCTTTGGCCCCAGCCTGCAGAATTAGATGAGGATTAGCAGGGAGAGGCAAAATATGGGACCAAGGTTGTGTTGCACTGAAAGCTGTCATCTAGTTTTTGTTTAGTGCAGGAGGAAGGTGTTTTTAATAAAGACCCACAACCTCACACTTGACTTCATCTTTTGAGTTTCTCCTCGAGGAAGATTTTGTGGATAAGAAATATTCCTGGAACAATACAGGATTTGGAGTATCCCTTTGTGAAGAGCAGGAGTGGGGTGTATGATTTTTCCATGTTACCTAGCTTTATGATTTTCTGTATTATACAAAAGCTTTTTTGTGGGTTCATAGATTTAATGGCATTGAAGCACTGACAAAAGATTTTGTGGTCACTTGGAGAGGTCGGAGTTCTCTGTAATCATAAAATCCCTGCTGATTTTTCCAGCTGCAGGCACCCTCTCCAACTGGGATATTTGGTTTCTATCCCACTGGTTGCTAAATAGAGCCAGACACGGAAGCTTGGATGTGAATCAACAGGGAAATAATGATCTTTTCACTGGAGTCTGCTGCCTTTTTGTACTCACCCTGTTGTTCTGCCCGTCTTGCTAGGCTGCTGAGGAGGTTGGCTACCCTGTCATGATCAAGGCTTCTGAAGGAGGAGGAGGGAAAGGAATCAGGAAAGTTAACAATGCAGATGACTTCCCCAGTCTGTTCAGACAGGTGACTTTTCCCACTGATTTGTGCTGCCTTGTTCTAAATGTTCAGGCTGGGTGACTGTGAGACCTCAGTACTGAAGATCCATCTTACAAAAGGTGCTCTGCCTGTTCATTCTGTCCCTGCTGTAGGTTCAAACTGAAGTCCCAGGCTCTCCCATCTTTGTGATGAGGCTGGCCAAGCAGTCCAGGCACCTGGAGGTGCAGATCCTGGCAGACCAGTATGGCAATGCCATCTCCCTCTTCGGCCGGGACTGCTCCGTGCAGCGCCGGCACCAGAAGATCATCGAGGAAGCTCCAGCCTCTATTGCAACCTCAGCAGTGTTTGAGCACATGGAGCAGGTGAGAGTGGCTCTGCAGCTTCCCTCCCCTGACCAGGCTCCAGAAGCAGGCAGGGCTTTGTATTTTTATTTTACATCACCCAGAGTTTTGCATTGTTGAATGTTTTAAAGCAGCAATATAGGGTTGTGTGTCTCGAACTGCTTGGTGTGGGCAGCCACTCACATTTCCACACTGAGTCTCACCAGAGCTCCCTTCAAAGCTGTGTGCCCTCCAAAAAGGAGAGGGAAGTGTGTTTTAAATGTGTGTTACTGTATTAAAAGCAAATCTCAGGAGTCGTAGCAATTGCCTAAGGATGAGCGTTGCAAATATTTGCTTCAAACTCTGCCTTCTGTAAATGAAATAAGTTGGGAATCAAAACTCCTGTGCCACAGGCTTTTCCCTGAGCAGGTCTTGGGCCTGTTACAAGTTTTGGGATGTTTCAGAATGCCAGCAAAAATCCGAAGTGGGTGTGGTGGATGAACAGAGAGAGCACAGGTAAGTGGCAGTGAAATGCTCTCTTTTCCCGTGTCCCAGTGCGCAGTGAAGCTCGCCAAAATGGTGGGGTACGTGAGTGCAGGCACTGTGGAGTACCTGTACAGCCAGGATGGCAGCTTCTACTTCCTGGAGCTGAACCCACGCCTGCAGGTGGAGCATCCCTGCACGGAGATGGTGGCTGATGTCAACCTGCCGGCAGCGCAGCTCCAGGTGAGCATGGAAAATTGAATTTCTCATCTTCCGGCAGGTTCGGCAGTTGTTTGGAGTTCCCCAAAGCCACGGGGGGATCCCTCAGAGATCCTGTGGAGAGCAGTTGTTGATATGCTGTGGGTGGTCAGTCCCTTGTGTGTCCTCCCAAACTCCTGGCCCCCAACTTCCCGGCAGCGGGTGGATGCCGCAGTCCCCTCACACCTCATTAAGGCTCTGTGTGCTTTTCTACTTCCTTTTTGAACTGTAGCTATAAAAAGGCCCCAATGAACAGGACGAGTGGGATTTTGCTCCGTAAGGATGCGGCCAGCAGCTGGTTCTGCAGGTTACTCTCCCTGCAGTTTGTAATTGCAAAATTCCACAGTTTCCTATAACCAACTGGGGCCCTTCTGTCTCACTGGGACCTCAGTGTATTTTTAACAGGCCTAATGCGTGCCCATCCTCAGCTGACCTGGCACAGTCAGCTTTCCCTGGGGCCTTTTAATCAGTCAATGGAAAATACTGGCTGAAGGGCTTTAGGTGGATATTACACTGAGCTCAGTGGTCCTGGGAAATGGGAATGTTTGAGTCTGCGAGGAGAGAAACTTAGTGGTGAGTTTTTGAAATATTTTTTTGTTCTCCTTAGATTGCCATGGGGGTCCCCCTGCACAGGATCAAGGATATCCGAGTGATGTATGGAGTTTCTCCGTGGGGAGACACAACCATTGATTTTGAGAACTCAGCCCACGTCCCCAGTCCCCGTGGCCACGTCATCGCTGCCCGGATCACCAGTGAGAATCCCGACGAGGTGAGGCTTCAACTTCTGTGCTTGCTGCTCACCGTGGGCTTTACAGGGCCAGCCCCTGCTGCTGCTGCTGCTGCTGAAAATTTTGGCAGCAAATTCAAAAGATTCTTCCCTTACCTCACTTAGACTCTGGTTAGACACAGCCTGGAGTTGTTATACCATATACAGCACAAAGAGGTGTTCTCAGAGCCTTCAGAACCCTAACTCTGGTTTATTCACTTGTTCTTTAGGGTGTAGAGCAATGTCTGTCTGTCTTTGCAGGGATTTAAGCCCAGTTCTGGCACGGTCCAGGAGCTGAATTTCCGCAGCAATAAGAACGTCTGGGGCTATTTCAGTGTTGCTGCTGCAGGAGGGCTCCATGAATTTGCTGATTCCCAGTTTGGTCACTGCTTCTCCTGGGGAGAGAACCGTGAAGAAGCCATCTCGTAAGTCAGAGATGTGGGAGAGCCTTGGGAACTGCTTGGGTTTGTCCTCTTTGATCCAAAGTGCCATGGCAAAACAAGGCTCCTTACTTCTAGGAGTCTGAAGAGAAATTTCCCTGTCTTTATCTTGTTTTCCTTTTCGTGGTCAGGCTTCTCATCCTGTCTTGCTTTGCAATTCCACTATGTTGCACCTACATTTCTGCACTTTTGGCTTAATTTCCTTGCTTTTTTTTCCTTTCTGTTTCATCTCTGCCTTGTACACCTGCTGCTGGGGTAGGATACAGCTACCACGGTGTGAAAGTCCCTCTTAAAAGCATCCAGGTGAAGGCTTCTAACAGGAAGCCTGACTTACCAATGCTTCAGGATGGTTTGCAAACCATGGAGTGTCCTCTGTGGTGAGGGATTTTAAAGCCTCTGGTCCTAAGGCAGACCTGTCTGACCTGTCATCCACGTTTTTCATCCAGAGCCTTTCCCCAGTTCCGCACTGGGTGGGGTGGACACCACGTCTGTCTGTCTGTCTGTCTGTTGTACACCCCTGACATGTGGTAGAGGCCTGGGTGATGATAGCAGGGGCAGCTCCTGATCCCACTGGGCTGCTCGTCTTCACACAGCCCCTAGCCTGAAGAAAATCAATATTTCCCCCATTCCCAAACATTCCTACAGGATCCTGCTCCAGTGCCTGTGCTCTTCTGCTGCGTCCTTCAGGTGCTTTTCTGTCTGGAGCTGCCAGCTTGCATGCAGCCGTTAGCACGGGATAGATAACAGGGCTTCTTTCCCCTTCCAGAAACATGGTGGTGGCTCTGAAGGAGCTGTCCATCCGAGGGGACTTCAGAACCACCGTGGAATACTTGATCAAGCTGCTGGAGACGGAGAGCTTCCAGCAGAACCGCATCGACACGGGCTGGCTGGACCGGCTCATCGCCGAGAAAGTGCAGGTGCAGCTGCTCCCCTCGCAGGAGCACGGGTGGGAATGAGCAGGGGAAGGGCTGGGTGCTGCTGGTGCTAAAGGATTTAGGAGTGGTCAATGTCCACTTCAAGAATAAACATTTTCACTGGCATTACTTCTTACACGTATCGAAATCCCAGGTCGTCTCTGCTGGGAAAAGGTGGTCTTAAAGTTGTCCAGAAAAGCATTGAGAGCAGTATTATGTCTTGAATCTGGGACAGATGACAGTGGAAATGTTGTTGGAACCTCAAGATTCGATCCAGGCAGGAGAAAATGTAGTTTTAAGGAGGTACAGAAATAATGGCTTCTATGCAGAGTTCACACGGCTCCTCCACCAGCTTAATTTTAAAGAGAGGTTGACCATGACCCAAAAATAGAGCTGAGGCTGGTGATTCTTCTAGCTGGGTGTGCAGATTGGGCTGAAACCGGAGGAGGTGTGACTGTGCCTGTCCCCTGTTTTAGGCTGAGAGGCCTGACACCATGCTGGGGGTGGTGTGTGGAGCTCTGCACGTGGCTGACGTGAGCCTCCGAAACAGCGTCTCCAACTTCCTGCACTCCCTGGAAAGGTAAAAATGCCAGCTGCTCTCTAGCAATGACTCCTGGTTTACAAGTTCTGTTCAAGTCCAGTCCAGGAATGCTCAGGGCTTGTTATCTGCTGACTGTTCCCTGGCCCCAGGGAGCTGTTTATCCGCTGAGAAAACTGGCAGGTATCCGCATCTCCTCGAAATATCCCCTGCTGTCTGCATAGATTGCTCTGGTTTCCAGCAGAGACTCCAGGAAATGGCTCAGAAACACAGAGTTCTTTCTCTGTGTGCTGCCAGGGCAGCGCTGGGGAGTCTTGAATCACCCAGGAGTGAATGGGAAGGAGAGCAAAGCTGGCCTGTGTGGCTGGAGGGACTTTGACTGATCAAACTGATTCGTGTCTCTCTGAAGAAGAGACTCTATACAAACCTGCTCCCACCTCTCTGCTAGTGTTTCCCAAAGCCTTGCATGCGTCTCTGAATCTCTTTGGACCCCTGGCAGACACTTGGTGGCTCGTGGAAGATCAGTTTTGTTTTGTACTTCCCTTTGCAGGGGCCAGGTCCTCCCTGCTCACACGCTGCTCAACACTGTGGACGTGGAGCTCATCTACGAGGGACGGAAGTACGTGCTGAAGGTACGGTGTGGGACTGACCCTCCCTCCTGCCCCTGAGCTGCACGTGTGCTGCTCTGGCCTCATCTTTGCACAGATTTGTGCAGGGAATTACATCTGAGCAGGGCTTATTTGCTCTGCTTTAATGGGTGAAGAAATCAGCCCAGCCTCCTGTACAATAACACCCCATCACACCTCTCCGTTGCGATGTCTCTGTAAACATTTCAGCCTCTTGCTCTGAGTAGGGTGAAAATTACTTTGCTACAGGCAAAGGCTGCTACAGGTTGACCAAAACTTCCAGCTGGGAAAACTCTGCCTGTCGTGGCAACCAAGGCACTCAATGCTGTGTTCAATTCACTCGATAATTGCCATCCTTGTGGATTTGCAGGTGACCAGGCAGTCTCCCAACTCCTACGTAGTCATCATGAACAGCTCCTGTGTGGAAGTCGATGTGCATCGACTGAGTGACGGGGGGCTGCTCCTCTCCTACGATGGCAGCAGCTACACCACCTACATGAAAGAGGAAGTGGACAGGTAGCAACCTGTGCAGGTTCATGTTTAGCATTTACGCAGCCAAAATGAGGTGTGTTTGTAACTTTCTGCTTCCCAAAAGATCAGCTGGGAATGGAATTCTCTCCTAGAAAGAGTTTACCAGGTCTGCTGTGGGTGAGTTTTAAGACAGAGCAGATCTTGGCTACTGTTAGAAGAAGGATCTGGCTGTGCACCACATGGGGTCCATATTCCTCTGCTTGGTTCTTAAAAGTCACTTTTGGGTTTATAAAAACAAAAAAACCAGAACCTGAAAGTCTTTTAAATTCTTAATACTCCACAGCTGCCTTAGAAATAGAGACAAGTTGTACTGTTTCAGTGCATCCCCTCAAAATTCCCTGCAAGGATCATAGCAGTAAGGGCAGTAAAGGGCATCCCCAGGTCTGGAATGTGAACTCTGCCCCCTCTGCTGGGTTATCTTCTGCAAAAATTAATGGATCTGCTCAGGAGGACAAAGAATTTGGGTAACATTCTGGGTTTGAATCTCCACCTCTCAGTTGGTTGAAGTCTTTTCCTTTAGTTTTGTTTTGCAGTAGAATAGGGAAAGGGAAACTGGATTTTCCCCTTCCCATGCCCTCCCCAAGGAATTCTGTTGCACTGATCTGTCCTGTTCTTCCCTAGGTATCGCATCACCATTGGGAACAAGACCTGTGTGTTTGAGAAGGAGAACGATCCCTCCATCCTGCGCTCGCCGTCTGCTGGGAAGCTGATCCAGTATGTGGTGGAGGATGGGGGACATGTGTTTGCAGGCCAGTGCTTCGCAGAAATTGAGGTAAAAGTCTCAGAGAACTGGTTTGGCTGCCCAGGAAGAAGCTCAGAGGGAGGGATGTTGGATGCTTTGGGACTGGGAGTTGAGCGTGAGGGATAATTCAGAGTATTTCCTTTCCAAACTTTTAACCTGAACTAAAGCAGGAGTCATCAATGAGAGTGATGGGGTGAGGAAGAAATTACTTAACAGCTGAAATTTGAGTGAAATTAATGACTGCACACCAAGTGATAAGCAAAATTTCTCAGCAGTGAGACCATGGTTATCACCTTCCCGTGATTCCAGGGGAAAGTGGGATCCATGTGTTACCCAGCTGTGGTGAAGAAGGCCTTCTCCTCGTAGTACTGACCCAGAGTGATATGCCAGGATGAAGTAATAAACTAAGAGTTCTCTGATTAGCCAATCATTTATTGGGTTGATTCCCTAAGTTAATGAGTGTCGTGTCACTCCTCCCTTCTCCCTGGCAAGTTACTTAACTCTTACCGAGGAGGAGGATGAGCAATTTCTGCATCACGGTGAGGAAAGCACAAGGGGTTGTGTAGGAGTGTGTGGCTCAAAACAGATTTGAGGGAGGGGAGGGTGTGTGATGACAGAGGGGCAATTAAACCAGTTGGGGACAATGTGTAGGAGAAAAATATCAAGACAGGGATCCAGCTATTTTATGTAAGTGCTCTTGCGCTGCAACAGGTCATGGCTAAGAAGGAACCACCCACACAATCCCTCTGCTCCCAGTGGCATGGAGCACAGCAAGGGTAAAACCAAACTGGCTCCCCCATACCCAGCCCTGCTGCTCCAAAGGCAGGAGCTCCCATGGTTGATCTGAGGAAGCATTTCTGTCTGGGAAGAGCTGTCTGAGGGCTCTAGAAAGTGATCCTGCTTCCCTCTGCTCGAAGTGAAGGTGTGGCCATAGCCGTTGGAATGCAGCAGTAAATTGTGTCTGCTTTGTTCAGTGTGCTGAGTGTGGGTCCTTCCTGAGGCCCTCTTGGTTCAGGCAGTGTGGGCAGTGACATTCCTGAAGTTCCTGCCGCACTATTTTGTAGCCAATTATTTTGTTACCCCATTCGCTTTAGTGTCAGGATTTCGTTCCCAGTGTCTGTGCTTGGAAGTTTTTGGGAACACCTGAGTGCCAGAGGTGCTCGTGCAGGTCTGTCTGTGGTGGGACACTGGCTGCTGGCTCCCAAAAAGTAGAATTTTTTTGGGGCACGTGGAGCTGAGTGTGTGACCTGTTTTCTGTGCTACAGGTGATGAAAATGGTGATGACAATAACAGCAGGAGAATCGGGCTGCATCCACTATGTCAAACGGCCAGGGGCCGTCCTGGATCCAGGCTGTGTGATTGCCAAGCTCCAGCTGGATGATCCCAGCAGGGTTCAGCAGGTGAGGAGTTGCAGGAAGCACAGATGTTTGTGGGGTTTTAATAGGGGGGTGATGTGGAGAGTGGTACGAGATGGTCTAGTGAACCAATTTCCCATTTGTGCATTGTACTGGAATTGTCACTTCACCGTTTATTTGTCTCAGATGAGGACTGGGACTGAGATTTCTCTCCCTCTCTCTTTCTAATTCAGGCTAAGCTTATCTACCATTCTTGCTCTCTGCTTGCCTCAGTAATGTTGTGGGGATGTGTCTCTCAACCAAGTGCATTTCCCACTCTGGGAATCCTTGCAAGTTAAACCTTGGCTGCAGCCGAGGGTAGCTGGCTGTTCCCCCAGGCTGGTGCCCCGCAGGAGGGTCAGCGAGGCTGTTCCTTGTTGCAGGCTGAGCTGCACACGGGTGCCCTGCCCCAGATCCAGAGCACGGCGCTGCGGGGCGAGAAGCTCCATCGCATCTTCCACTACGTGCTGGACAACCTGGTCAATGTGATGAACGGGTACTGCCTGCCAGAGCCCTTCTTCAGCAGCAAGGTACTGGGGGCCTCTTCTTCCAGAGCCAAAACACAACGTTCTTGCAGCTCAAGGCAGGGTTGGGCAGTTCTCTGCCACAGCCAGAGGACCCCGGGTCAGGGCAGCACCTATGAGATGGGATGTTGGACATCACCCCTTTCCTTTTTATCCTTTTTGCTGTTTATTCTCTTCTCCGTCATTGTCTTCACACTGCCTTGTCTCTCTCTAGGTGAAGGGCTGGGTTGAGCGGTTAATGAAGACCCTGAGGGATCCATCTTTGCCCCTGCTGGAACTTCAGGATATCATGACCAGTGTTTCTGGACGGATCCCGCCCAACGTAGAGAAGTCCATCAAGAAGGAGATGGCCCAGTATGCCAGCAACATCACCTCGGTCCTCTGCCAGTTTCCCAGCCAACAGGTGACCAACCACACTTCTGTGGAGGGATAAAAATTGGTTTGTGTTGGGGCAGAGAGAGAGAAGGTTTCTTTAAATTACGTGGAGGTTAACTGAAGCTGAAAGGTGTGTTTGAACATGGGGTTTTCATGATGAAAGATACTTGCCTGTATCACCTCCAGGCTTGTCTCCTCGGCCTGTGCTGAAGGCTACATGTTCCGTGCTCAGTACAGCTTTAAACAGGCACTTTGGGAACACTTTAATCCTAGCAGTGGCCTTGTGGGCATTTATTTGTTTCCTTTTTGTCTCGTACATGTGCTGCAGTGCAATTTGTAGTGCCAGTGTAAACTCAAAAACCAGTGATTGCAGCCTAGGGAGGCCTGGTTGGAGATGCTGGAAGCTGATTTCTCCGCTGTATGATACCGTGCATTGATTTTTGTCACTGGCAGGTCATGAACTTCCTTTGCTGGAGTCTGCTGGGGCTCTGGTGTGTCTCTGCTGGTTGTCCAGCCCATCCAGGACCGGGATGTGACGTGCTTTTCCCTTTCAGATTGCCAACATCCTGGACAGCCACGCGGCCACCCTGAACCGCAAGTCGGAGCGCGAGGTTTTCTTCATGAACACCCAGAGCATCGTGCAGCTGGTGCAGAGGTGAGCCATTCCAGGGGGTCCTGCAGCACGGGAGCTGCCCCCAGCAGGGCTGGCGGGGGTTCTGTGTGCCTGCAGCCTCGCTCAGCACTGGGTTTGGTGTCTTGGCCTCTGCAGGTACCGCAGTGGGATTCGGGGCCACATGAAGGCCGTGGTGATGGATCTGCTCCGGCAGTACCTGAAGGTGGAGACTCAGTTCCAGCACGGTGAGTCCCTGGGCACATCAAGGATTTGATTTCTGAAAGAGTCATATTTAGTCCAGGAAAGTCCACGTGGGCCCCTTGTAGAAGGTTTGCTCTCACTTTGTGCTGAGGGTGAGCTGCACAGGCCTGTTTTTAAGGATCTGCAGTCAGCCTGGGTTTTGTAGCGGAGCTTCTGTCCCCAAAGCTCAGCTGGAGCTGAGAGGTGAAATCAATGCCTTGCACTGCTGTGTCCAGGCACAAGATGGCAATGAAGCCCTGGCTAATTCCGAGGCTCTGGCTCTTACAGGTAGTTCTGATTCCGCTCTTCGTTTGTGCTGCTCCATTACCTGCCCCAGCCTAATGGTACTGCAGGTTCATTTCCACTTCAATTTGCTGGCAGCAGAGGATGGTGCAAGGCTTTTTGCTGTTATTTCATTTTGGTTGTCATTTGAATGGAAGTCTGAGCTCTGTATTCCTCTCTCAGTATTGCTCACAAAGGAGGCATTTGGTGTTGGAGCTCTTTAATAAGAGTGGGATGTTTGAATTAAAGTTTGCAGTAGGTGATGGTGGAAATGCTTCCTTCCCAAAATTGATTGTGTGGACCACAGAGAAACACGAAGTGGTCTGGGTTGGAGGGGACTTCAGAGCTCATCTCATTCCACTCCCTGCATGGGCAGGGTCACCTTCCACTATCCCATGTTGCTCCAAGCCCCCTCCAACCTGGCCTTGGACACTTCCAGGGATGGGGCAGCCACAGCTTCTCTGGGCGCTCTGTGCCAGGGCCTCACCCCCTTTACAGGGAGGAATTTTTTTCTAATATCCAGTCTAACCCTTCTCCCAGTGAGTGTGAAGCCATTCCCCCTTGTCCTGTCACTCCAGGCCCTTGTAAATGGCCTCTCTCCATCTTCCTTGTCGGCTCTCTCCAAGCCAAGGGGATTCTCAAAAAATACATGTAGAAAAAGAAAGGCACATCTGGTGACTCGTATTCCTTGCCACAGAGGTGTGAAGACTGGAAAAGAAATGTGCATTTCTGCCTGCAGGTCACTATGACAAGTGTGTGTTCACCCTTCGGGAGGAGAACAAGAGTGACATGAACGCGGTGCTGAACTACATCTTCTCCCATGCCCAGGTCACCAAGAAGAACCTGCTGGTTACAATGCTCATTGTAAGTGTCTGATGCCTGCTTTCTCTCTTGCCCTCTTTCTCCTTCTCTCCTCCTCTCTCTCTCTTTCTCTCTTTTGTCTTTTATTTTACAAGCATTATGTGGTCTGTAACTGCCAGAAATACATCCAAAGTAGCCATCCACGAAATAACTCTGCAAAGCAAAAAAAAAGTGTCATAATTTTCCTAGACTGCGGCTGGGTTTCTTAAATTCTCATTTGTAAGATGTAAGGACCCTGGCATTCTTTCTTTCTCGTTCTCCTTTTCCCCCCTTTTTGTTTCCCCTTTCCCTTTTTGGTGTGTGGTGTGATTGTAAGTAACGCTTGCCTTAAGAATCTCATTATTTGAACACGGAGCCATATTTCCTCTGAGAATTCTGGAGTAGCTTTGAGCTGGGGCTGTTCATTTCTCAAGTAATCACGCTGGCGTGATGGAGAGAGAAAATGGCAGCTGTTCACAGCTCAGGCCTTCAATTTTCTTCAGAGTCCAGTCACTCAAGTGTGTAATTACACGGGGGTGCCGGCAAGGCGTTAGCCCTTGTCAGAGAGCTGGGCTGAGGCTTTGCTGCTGCCTTTGCCAATCAGTGCAGGCAAAGCCAGCGCCTGGCTTTAGTTTGTTGTTGTCACCCTGATTATTCCTTGCTAAAATGGGCCTGGAACTTTCGGTCTGGTTTGTCACCTCGTGTGGGCCGTGCCTCGCTGGCTCTTGGTGTTGGCCGTGCGAGGGAGCGAGGGGCGTGTGGGGAGACCTCAGAGAGCCTCAGAGAGGCTTCCTTGTCCCTTCCTGTTGGGTCATTCTTCCCACCACCACTGCCACTTACTTCTGCTCAAGTAAAGGCCAACATCCCAGTTTGCCAGGACTTGAAACACCAGGGAGGCCATGGTGGAAGAACCACTCCTGGTTATCCAAGCACCGTTGGTGAGGCCACGGTGCCACGCCACAGGGGGCACAGGGACTTCTCCCCTGGGGTGGGAACAGGGGCTCAGGAGGGACAACGTGCCTGTGGTCTCCCTTGGCACAGCTAGGTGTCCTGAGCTTCCAGGCTCTACATGAACCAAAGGGCCATCATCCTCTCCCTTCCAGCTCATGGCTCTTCACGTCCCCGTGGCACGTCCGGTGTCACCACGGTGAAGGCTCAGGTGTTTTATGGGTGGCCAAGCTGTTTGTGTGGGGTGGGGTAAGCCTGTCCTCCAAGGGCAGCCTCGCTGCCTGTGTGGCTGTTATTGATG
The DNA here is from genome assembly GCA_013389985.1 of Dryoscopus gambensis. Taxonomy (NCBI): domain Eukaryota; kingdom Metazoa; phylum Chordata; class Aves; order Passeriformes; family Malaconotidae; genus Dryoscopus; species Dryoscopus gambensis. Next base: position 121,252 of record WEIT01025453.1, on the reverse strand, counting down.
TGTCCCAGGAATCCATTATTAACCAGGGGCTCCGAGGATGGCTTTAGTAATGGTGTTATGCTGCCATCATTCACCTTTTTTAGCCAGCAGGCACTGAAGGCAGGGTGGGAACTGCTTCATCCTTCATACATCTGTTGAAATATGGTGCGATTTGTTGTTATATGTTCATTTTCTGTGCTTAACTTATGCACGTCCTGGCCTGAACAGGATGGAGTGGCTGGTGCCATGGCAGGGTCCCGTGTCCTTTCAGATTTCTGTTCCCTGGAGCAGCAGCTTGACAACACCCAGGAGTTTGTGTTTCAAATCCAGCAAAGGCAGTTCTTGAGTTATTCTCTGTGAACCCCCACAGTGTCCTGGAGTGGATAAATGCACAGAACTTTCTTTGAGGACAATCACACTCATGTCTGGTGGCCTGGGACTGGTCAGGAGGGGACAGCAGTCTAGTCAGAGTTCAGAGCCCAGACGTTTTCTCAGAGGTTTGAGTCACTCTACGAGACTTTTGTATGATTTGGTTTTGGTTTTTACTTTATTTTCCCTGGCAGGTTTGTCAATCCAACCTGCTGCACAGAGGTTTCCCCGTATCCTTTTCTATTTCTTGGATCTTCAAATGGCCTATTCTGGTCTGTAGGTGTTTAAGATCTCTTTAAACTTTAAGGCACCAGCTCTTGCCCGTGGCAAATCCCTGTTTCATCTCGCATTTCCCTCCTATGATTAATTTATCAAGACAAGCTGTTAAGTGCTGTGTGGAAGAAGCACTTTAGAGGCTCCTAGAGGGTTTCCAGCTTCGGGGTGGGAGGGAAGAGGCTCACAAGAAGTGTTGAAGACTGTGGGACTATTCGTGGGAATTGAAACTATTTTTGGAAGAAAGTCTTTACTGTTTGCATTTTTTTGAATGGATGAATTCAGAGGAGTTTTGCAACAGCATTAACACTGGAAGTTATGCTCCTCAGTTTTGTTGTTTTATCCAGCCAATTTAGACAGTAAGGTAAGCTTATGGATTTCCTCAGATCCAGGATTCTCTGGTTGGAAGAAATAATATGGAGTCAGTCCTGCACCGTGGTAGGAAGTACAGTACATTATTCATGGGTTTAGTTGGCTTTGCTTAGCCTAGTCAGAGGAGTGACAGGTCTTTTTTCTGGTGTTGGCTGAAGCTGCACAAAGTTTGTGAGTGGTTTGTGGTTGTGGAGTTGTGGGGACTTTTGGGGTTTGAGGTGTTTTTATAAGTGGATGTCAGGAGGTTCTCTGGCAGTGTTGGTCACCCTTCATGGGGGAGGTTTGCTGACCTTTACGTGTCCACAAGGTGTCTGGCTACAATTTATGCTCTTTGAATTTTGCATTGGTGCTAGGAGAAACTTTGGGTACAAACCTGAAACTGGGTAATGGGAATGGTTTTATGCATGTCTCTGACAAGTCAGCATTTCTCATGTGTTTGGGTGCCAAAACATGTGCTACAAATAGGAGAATGGCAGATGGTGCCTGTCCCTTCTTTCTCCTTTTATTTATGTGTGTAAAACTGTTGAATGCTGAATATTTGTATCCTTATCAGCACAGAATTCCAGGATAACTCTGGTCAGGACTTCTGGGGATGGTGTGGTCCTGCCCTGAGTGTGTGTTCATATTCCAGGTTCAAACTCCTTTGAGGGAGCACGGATGATGTTTCCCCTCTGTTCTAAGCACTTCCTGTTCTCTCTGTTCCCAGGACCAGCTCTGTGGCCGTGACCCCACCTTGACAGACGAGCTGATCAATATCCTGACAGAGCTGACCCAGCTCAGCAAGACGACCAACGCCAAGGTGGCCCTGCGAGCGCGGCAGGTGAGGGATCCCTGCCCAGACCCCTAGGGGCTGCTCCCGCCTGGAGCTCACCCCTTTGGGAAATCCACATCTCCTGATGTTTATTTTGATCACTGTGCAAATGGGGAGAGCAGGTTACTGTGAGCACTTTGACAGTGAAGCAATTAACAGTAATTAACCGTGGTGACAGGCGAAGACTGTGGCGCATTCTCAATCACTGTAATAGTTACATTTAACATGCATTCCATTGTCCCTGCTCCTCCAAAAAGTTTCGTCTGGCTCACGCAGGAGTTAACTGGGAGTAGCCCGTGGTTTGTGTGATGGAGGAAGTGGAAATGCATGGTCACTGTGGTTTTTGGTGGCTTTGCCATCTGCAAACCTGCCCAGCACAGGCTGCTTGGATTGTGCAGGAACAGCCAGGACGTGCTCTCCAGGTTCCTCAGCTGCCTTACAATCCTTGTGGATCCACGTGTGCAGAGAACAGGGAGAGCCATTTACACAAGAACCAGATGTTCTTTGCAGCTGCTGAGGAATTACCACAAAGAATTATGCTGCCCTTTCGCAGGTTTTCTTCCATCTTTGAGTTGCGCCTTGTCAATTTTGTTTTAACCTGGAAATAATTGGAAAAACTCTTGATACTGTCAGTTCCAAGAGTGTGGTACAGAATGAATTTGAATGTCACACAGGCACCCAAATACTGTTGTGAGCTTCCTCTTCAGCAGTTCAGTTTAACCCTCCTTCTGTTGCCAGGAAGGGGTGAGAGGGCGCAGTGGTTTCCTGATAGCGTTGACCCCAGAGTCTGATCACTCCTCTCATTCCACAGTCCCTCTCTCCTGCCTAAAAGTCTGAAGCAGGAAAGCTCACACTTTGAGGGTCTCTCCTTTTATTTCAAAGCTGGACTATTGAAAATGAACAGGGTGTTTGAAGCTGCTCAGTGACCTTCTGTTTCCTTCAGGATTGTGTTTGTGTCCTTGAACCATTCTGCTATTGAACCTCCCCGCAGCAACTGGGGATGGTGCTGCAGTCCTTGTGTTGCTCTTCCACTTCATTTTCCCTGCAAGCTGTTCCCATTTGTTACCTCTGCATCCTTCGTGTTGGGCACTTAATACCTGGCACTGGAGTCTGTTCTGTCCCCTGCTCGGGAGCAGAGCGTGGCTCTGGCGTGGGCCTCCCCACAGCTGCTCCCTGCCAGCTCTGCTTCCCAATTACCAGCCGGGCAGGCAATCCCCAGGACCAGCAGCTCTGTGCTGCTAAATCACATGCACTGATGGAACTTGATTGAAGCTGTTCCCTTTCTCTATGGGGAATTGCCAATAATACAAACGGAGCAGATACACAAATGAGGCTGGGGAGGGGAGAGGGTTTGCGGCATCACCCGGGTGCTCTTCGGGGATGGAGCAGACTGGTCCTGCCTGGAGGTGACAGCCCCCTGCTGATGGCCCAGCATGGCTCCTTTCTCTGACATTCCCTGTGTTTCCCCAGGTTCTCATTGCTTCCCACCTGCCCTCCTACGAGCTGCGTCACAACCAGGTGGAGTCCATCTTCCTGTCGGCCATCGACATGTACGGGCACCAGTTCTGCATTGAGAACCTGCAGGTACCCACCAGCCTTCTCTCCTTGCCTCTCTGCTTCCCTCTCACTGACCTTCATGTCCCAAGGTCCTTGTGGCTTTAAGTTATATTGGTCTGGTGTCAGCTTTCCCCTGTTTTTTGTTTTCATCCCTACGCCGATGTTGGAATCGCCTCATGCCAGTTCTGCACCTTCCTCACAGGGGACAGCGGGGGAGAGGGGCTGGCTCCTCCCTCTGGTCACCAGACACGAGGAAATGGAGTTGCGGGGGGAGAAATTCAGATTGGACATTAGGGAAAGGTTCTTCCCCCAGAGGGTGCTGGGCACTGAACAGGCTCCCCACAGAATGGGCACGGCCCCAAGGCTGCCAGAGCTCCAGGATGAGCTCCTCTCCTAGGGTCTAGTTTTGGGTGGTTCTGTGAGGAGCAGGGATTTGGATTCAGTGATCCCTTCCAACTTCAGGTTTTCTGTGGTTTAATGTAAAAAAGTCATAATCCTTGATGAACAACAGCAAAAGTTTAGAAATCTGAACTAGCCAGGCTTGATTTCGGTTTTCTTCTTTTCTGCCTGATCCTGGTTGCAAGACAGAGTTCTCTGTTGAACCTCTGCTTAATGTGATCTTTTCTAGAAACTGATTTTGTCCGAGACATCCATCTTTGATGTGCTTCCCAACTTTTTCTACCACAGTAACCAGGTGGTAAGAATGGCAGCTTTGGAGGTAAGTTTATTCCCATTTTTTAAAAAATAGTATTTTTAATTTTTCCGTGGATTTGGTTTGTTTTGAGCACTGTCTCCCTGCAAGCTCCAACAGAGCTGTAGGTTGTGTGTAATTGGGTGTGTTTGGAATCTGGCATTTAACAGCACTAATGTTGATAACTGAGTGAAATTTCAAATTCAAGTTATGTTTGTGTGAAGACTGAGGTGGTTGAAGGGAGAAAGTGAAGCTGCTGTCAGAGGATGTGATCATAACCCTGACGGTTCTGGCCTTCCTCAAAGAATAACTTTAAATTCTGGTTGAATTAGAGTTTATCTAGCTGCTCATTTGGAGGTATCTGTTTGGTTTTTAATACTTTCGAGGTCTCTGGTGTATGATTTGCCCTCGGCCCAGTGCAGCTGCTGGAGTTTCTCTGTCCCCAGGTGTACGTCCGGAGGGCCTACATTGCCTACGAGTTAAACAGTGTCCAGCACCGCCAGCTGAAGGACAACACCTGCGTGGTGGAATTCCAGTTCATGCTGCCCACTTCCCATCCCAACAGGTCAGATCACCTGCCTCTGGAACTGGAGATTTAGGAGGGGCTCATCCTGTCCTGGCAAGCAAAACTTGCCGTGGGATTGGTGGAGAAAGGGGGTTCTTTTACGCATGATACAGTTTTCATGTATTTTCTGGTTTTTAACTTCAGCTTGGGGAGTAACTTAGCTCTAGAATGTCAGTTCTAGCTGAATCCTGAGCCTTCCAAAAGATGCAGTTCCAGACAGAATAATCAGTTAATTGGACTCTTACTACAGAACAGTCAAACAGTCTCCATGCCCTTCCTGCCAGCCCTTTCTAACTGTCTGTGTGGCTCTACTTCTCCTTCCTGGCTTTGCTGGATGAGGTGACATCGTTTGTAGCACACGATTTTTTGGCAGAGCAGACCAAGATGAGAGCTTTCTATATAAAATGCTGGGCCTGACATAGTTTGATTTTCAGTCAGTTTAGCATTTCTTGTGACTACAACCAAAAGCATCAACTCTTGCTGCCCAGAGAAGGGTGACATCTCTAATTCATTTTTAAAAAAGAAAACTTGATTATCAGAACTTATAGAAACATTGAATCAGAGTGGTCTGGGTTGGAAGGACCTTAAAGCTCATCTCATTCCGACTGCCTTCCACTGGAGCAGGTTGTTTGTGGGTGGCTGTGGGGTCGGTCTGTCCCGTGTTTTCCCCAGCAGGGTGTTGGAGCTGACGCTTGGGTTCGCTCCCTGCTGGCTCTGAGGTCGCAGTGAGTCCCCTTGGCCGCCGGGTGCCACTGTTGGTCCGTGCCGGGCACCGCGGCCCTTTCTCCCTCCTTTGTTTCCAAACATCTTTTCCCTGATTTTATTTTTGGTGGGGTCCGGTCTCGCTTCATTGAGAATCCATCAGTACCTTTCATGAAATGGTTTTCAGAATCTGGTTTGCTGGAAATGAATGGCTGTCCCCAGCCAGCCCCACCGACCACCCTTGGTACAAATGGGACACGTTTGGGCTCATCTGGTCCCTATGTTTCTAGCATATTTGTAAATAATTGCATACTATTTTTAGTACCCCTTTATAATGCTCTCTTCCACCCTTCATTCTTCCTCCGTTTCTTCTCTGCTGGCCTCAGTTACCTTTGTTGCTTGGGGATTTTTGGCTTGCCAGTGCTGGCCACTGCACTGCTCTGTGCACAGGCTTCATCAGGCAAGGTCAGCTGGAAGAGGAGAGATGTTCCCTGCTCCAGGAACAGCTCTTTGTCCTGAAATCTCCTCTCCCCTTACACTGAATTGGCTGGGACAACGTTCTGAGCTCAGTTCTGCCCCTCAGGCTGCTGGGTGATGGAAAATGCTCTGTATTCCTTGTGCAGAGGGAAGCAGGGTCGGGGGCAGGTTCAGCTCCTTGGAGGTGCCTCCAGCTGCCAGTGATGAATTTGGCTCCTGGTGCTTGGGACAGCTTCTTGCTCTCCCTCTGGGGTGGCTGGAGGGTGCCCAGGAGCTTGTGGTGGCACAGGTGTGTGGGTTTAAGGAGCTCTGGAGCCACATCTGGTGTTAAACCCAGGACATGGAAATCTCAAGACTCTGACATTGTCCTGCTCGAGTCTTCTTTGTTGTTCTTGACCATGGTCTATGTTCATCATGTGCTTTTCTGTATTTTTGTAGCACAAATTCTTAGGCTGAAAAGCTAAAAATGCATTCCAAGGGCAAACCCCAAAGCCAAAATATCCCAAAATGTCCCTTGAGGCTCTGCAGGGCTGGTGAACCAGGAGCAGGTGCCAGAGAGCCCTTAGGAGAGCATTCCCTTTGGGAGCTGCTGTTACATGATGCCACACATTTTTCACCACTTCCTCAGATATTTTTAAACCCTGGTCCCCTTTGTGTCAGATTTCTGTGAACCTTTGAAAGCCCAAGTTTTACCAAAGCAAATACTCACGTAGAGAAAACAGCAAACTGATAATGGTTTAAATTCTAATTAGGTTTTTAAATTTATATTTAAATTCTTTGTTATTGGTATTTAACCCTGCTGTGCCTTTACTTAATTGTGGCAGAAAACAATCCCAGTCACTCCTTCTGAGCTGCGTGATCACAGCTCAGGCTCAGACTGCATTTTTGGCCATGGAAGGATAGCCATCAGCTGCCCACAGGGAGGCAGAGAGGACAGAAAAGCTGTTAAATCTGCTGACAAAGTCACAGAAGTGCAACCTGCTCCTGGTGGGTTTTGTGGGCAGAAACTGTTGGGGGAATTATTTGTTGAAATTAACAGAAAACGTCCTAATGTAGGAATCCCCACTGAATGGCAAGGGAAAGTCACAGGGAGAAAAATAGCTTCTAATGGGAATCACAGAGGGCTTTATGGATCCATCAGCATTCCTTGTGCCCGGTGCAGGACAGATGAGGAGTGCAGTGTCACCATCTGGCAGCAAATGGGGTTTGTGAGCCCTCTCCGAGCAGAAATCCAATCTGGAGGCTTGGGTCCGAGGGGATCTCTGGGGTGCCAGTGGCCACAAGTGCTGAGTGCAGAGCCTTGCCTGGGGATAACCTGCCTCGTGCAGCCAGCCAGAGGCCTGGGGAGAGAAGATGGGGGGAAGAAATGAGCCCTGTTCGGAGCTGTGCTTTGCTCCCCGCCTGTTCCGCCGGCCCTGCTGAGATGGGAAGAGGGTGGAATATTGACTGGTGCTCAGAGAGTTTAGCTGCCTTTGTGAGGATGGCAGCCCAGGTGACAGGCACTGAAAGGCCTTTCTGAGGTGTTCATGGAACAGGCCTTGCCTAATCTTAGCTTAAAATCTTCTGTTCAAAGAAACATTGTGTGTGGAGGAGAGGGAATTATAGTGCTTTTTCAACAAAAGTGTTTCTTTCTAATCCCCTCTCCTCTCCTGCTTTCCAACAGCCTTTCTTATGTCTGAAGCTGTAAGGTTTAAATTAAACTGGGACATTGTCTGCTGTAGCCAGCTCTCAGAGCCTGCTGCTGCCCTGCTCCTCCCAGAGCATCCCCTTGTCTCCAGCTCCCCCAGCCAGGGTGTTCAGTTGCTCCCTTCATGCCCCCTTCCCTAGAAACAGATGTGCTGGAGGATCAGGAGGGAAGAACTCGGAGGTAAATGTGTTCCCACAGAACAGATCCCTGTTTTTCTCAGAGCTGGATGTACCCCCTGTGTCAGATGCTGAGGCAGGTGCTGGCAAGGTGACTTAGAGGTGCTGGATAGATCCCGATTTTGGGGTGTGGCAGGGATAGCCCAGGGCTCTGCCTTCTGCTCTGTTGAGCCCCAGGGGAAGCTGAAACACAACCCAGCCTGTTTTGGTCCCTGCTGCCTCAGCTGTGCCTTCCCAACCCCTCTGGGCACTGAGCCCACACCTTCCCTCTGTCCCGTGGAACACCCCCAGCTGCCACACTCGGCCTTGAGATGTCCTGAGGGATCTTGGATCGGGATGTACCATTGGAAGGAGGAAGTGAGGAAGGGTTTAGCGCTGCAGATGTGAGTTTTGATAATGAGCCTGCTTAGCTTTAAGGCAAGTTTGACTGTGGGGACTGGACAAACCAGATGTCTGATACCAGCACACCCTGCTTGCCTCTGGAGCCGGGAATGCACACACTCAGCAAACATGGATGTGGAGGCAAACGCCTTGTCTGGGCTGAATTCATTCTTGGGACTGCATCCTACTGTCCGTGATGCTTCCAAGGGAGGAATTGAAGCCTAGGCGTGAGTTGCTTTGTATTTTGTCAACACCATCAAACCATAGAATGGCCTGGGGTGGAAGGACCTTAAAGCTCATCTCATTCCACCCCTGCAATGGTCAGGGACAGCTTCCACTAGACCAGGTGGCTCAGAGCCCCATCCAAGGATATCTCCATCAGTATAAATGTCTCAGCTATCTTGTGCTTGGTTTTTCCTGGACTCTCTTCCCTCTGTGCTTGTGGGTGTTTGTCCATGCCCTCCTTGGACTCTGGTGTTGCTGATTTCAAGGCTTAAGAGTGGTGCATGATCTCTCCTTTGCTGTCTCCCGATGTTTTATCATCTATGGGGTATTTTGGTTGTTCCTTTTTGTCAGCCTCTTCCTTAGCTTACAGGTAGAAACCATTCGGAAGGGTGAAAGCCAGATTAAATATCCCTGGCCCCAAACAGTGCTTTTTATAAGAACCCCAAACTCACTTAGCTTTGAGCAGTGTGTAGAGGTTTCTTCCTGCTATCATTTAACAATGATCTACTCATAAAATTTGTATTTCTGACAAAGTGAAAGCATTTTCTGTGGACTAGTTGCTGAAACAGCCTCTGGCATCAGTCTTTGCATGCCAGGAATGACCCAGCTGTGCTGCTGTGGGCTCTGACCCTACCTGGAGCCCCAAAGGGATAACTCCTGGGGTGTCAGGTAGCCTGAGGTCCCCTCCTTGTTGTGAGAGTGGTTTGTGTAGGGAGGGAGGAGGGGAAAATGATTCCAGGACACCTGTAAATCCCTGCAGCTCCGTGCTGAGGTTTGATGTTAATTAGGCAGCAGGCAGCAGTAATGTGCTGCCGTTCCCTTGGCTTGCCTGCCTCGGAAAGGGCAAAATCTTCCAGCAGAGCAAAGAAGGGGCTGTGGAAGGGGCAGCAAACTGAATGGAACGATGATAATTTTATGCAAATTGGACTTCTGTAGCAGATTCAGCTTGGCTGAATCACAGAGGGAGCAGAAGAATAAGGGAAGAAAGAGGGAGAGGAAAAACCCAATCAAAATGTATGGTTTGAGGCATGTTTCACAGCCTTCTGGTTAGACTCTTCTACAGAAATTAAGAAACATAAGAGGAAAGGCACTGGTCAGAGCCAGTGGAATTGCTCTTTCTCCTGTGGTACTGCTGTTAATAACTACAAGTGGGTTATTGAGCCAACCTCTGCTGATTCCGCTTTGCTGCCTCATTTCCAAAGCTTTGCCCTGCGCTGGCACTCGCTCGCAGCTGGAGCTTTGCATGCGTGGCCATGGTGTGGGGGGAGAGCTCCTGTTTGACACAGAAAAAAGGGAAGGAAAAGGAGGAAGGGGCGAGGGGAACCGAATTCAGAGTCACCAGGAGGTGCAGGGGGTGCGGGGGCAATGAGGGCAGCGGAGCTGGCACGGGGCTGGAGCAGATCCCTGCTGAGATCGGCGTTCCTGGTGAGGAAGGGCCCTTTTGGGAGCTGAGTGGGGCTCAGGAGAGGGGCTGGGGCTGTGTGGAGAGCAGGGCGTGAGGCTCTGGGCGGCAGTGCCAGCGCTGCCCCATCGCTGGGCCCGTGTCACCCCGCGCCTGGTGCTGCTGGGGGCTCTGGCGTGGCCCCGGCTGCAGGGGCCGGCCCTGGCATGGAACCAGGGCATGGTTTGGGTTGGAAAGGACCTTAAAGATCATCCAGTCCCACCCCTGCCATGGGCAGGGACACCTTCCACTATCCCAGGCTGCTCCAAGCCCGTCCAACCCGGCCTTGCAGCCACAGCTCTTCTGGGCACCGTGTGCCAGGGCCTCACTGCCCTCACAGGGAGGAATTCCTTCTGGCCATCCCGTTCGAACCTGCTCTCTTTCACTTTCAATCCACTCCTCCTTGTCTTGTTTCTCTCCTTGCCATTCCTGCCCGAGCCTCCTCAGCTCCGTGTGGAGTGGCAGGAGACGGCTCCCAGTGCCAGGGCGCCCTTTCTGAGGCTGAGCTGAACATTTGTTACACTGGTTTTTTTATCCCTCTCTTTTCTGAAAGCCTTCCAGGGACGGCCACAGGAGTGTTCCTGCTGGGGGTAGGAACTGCCAGTCCTCTCCAGACTATTTTTTCCAACTGAAGTAGATCACATGCAGCTTTCCCACTCTTTGCCAAGCTCAAAAAATAGTCCCAACCCCCTGAGGGCTCGGGGCCCGTTCTGTCCTGACCACAGGCTCTGCGGCACAGGGCCTGCCCCACAACCCCCCCCCAAATTAAATACTTGTGTTATTTACCAAAACAGATACGTTTTTAGGTATTTTTCCCCATATGGTTTAAGTAGATTATGGGAATTTTTTGTGCCTCTACCAGTGATGCACCCAACACATCACCTTGTAGTGAACGTGAGTGTGCTGTGACCGGAGGCTGGGGACAGGAGCAGGGCAGGCAGGCTGCAGAACAGTGTGACCATGGAATACACTGGTCATTGGGCACTGAGACTTCATGCTCAGTAACTTGGGGTCTTGCCTATGGTCTAGGATGTCAAAAAAGTCTGTGGTTTGATCTCCTGAAGGGAAGGGGGTGAATGTCCACTCACATGTTCCTCCAAGCTCTCCTTTCAATCTTTGAATTCTTGCTAATCCCTTTGCACAAGCCCCCCGTGTGCGAGGACTTTTTAAACTTTAATCTTTGCTATTTTGCATGTCAGATCCCAGCAATTTTTCCATCTTGCATGGAGCACTCTCCTGGCTGTTCCTGGTGTGGGCTGGGCTGTGCTGCTGTTCTGCTGGTGTGAAAATGCGCCCCTCACTCCTCTCTGCCTTGTGTGCATCACTAAGTCCCAGTCTGCATGCAAATATGGGGCGAGTTGGACTGATGTTATGAAAGAATTGGTAAAGTTTTCCTGAAATTAGCCTTAAGGTTGTTCTTTTTAGCCTTAAGGTTGTTCTTTTTAGTACTGAATGCTGAAAATGCAATGTGTTCCGTGGCACTGTGAGTGTTTGCTTTGTTCCTGCATTGTGGGAGCCTGTGCGTGGGCTGCTGCTTAGCCTGGAGGGTTGGCACTGAGGATTTGGCTTGTTTTCCTGAACCTGTTGCAGTTTTCCTGTGTGAGATGCTCATTGTTTTTTGGGGTTTTTTTTGCATCTCTGCTGTTTGCTGTTCTGTCAGGGAGAGCAAGCTCCCCTCCGGTCTGGCTTTGCACTCGGTGTGTGCAAAGGGCTTGAAGAGGGGACGGTGAAAGGTGAAATAGGAACGTGGGGTCCCTTGCAAATGCCAAGTGTTTTCCTGGGATATTTCATTGTTTGCACGTTGTCTGCATGGCCTGGCTCTGCCTGTGGCAAGCGAAGTCAGGCGGTGGGTGCCTCCCCAGGGCCCTGGCAGGGAGTTCTCCCTGGCAGCTGACAAATTTGGGAGAGTCAATTGTAAACATTGTTGCTGGTCTGTGCATCAGCTTGATGATGGTTCTTTATGATGGCTTTCACTAACCAGTCTGTGACTAACTGTGGTTGTTTGATTACAGAGGGAACATCCCCACGCTAAACAGGTACGGTACTCGTCATCTTTTCAAATTTCAAAAGCCAGACTAGAAAGAAGTAGCCTAATCCTGAATGTTTTAACATGTTTTGTTGTAGTGCCCTTCTCTTTACTTGGGAAACTCTCAACCATAACTCTTCTTTTTCCTTCCCTTTTCCTCTCCCTTTGTCTAAAACATGTTTTCAGCTTTTCTTGAAGAAAAAAAAAAAATCTTTGCATGCAGCAGTCTTTGAAATTAAATTTGCTGGGTGACTCAGCTCATCTGCAGTATGGTACACAGCAAAGTGCTGTCCTAGGGTCCTTTTGGGCACTGGATTCGCAGGTGTTGACCCTCTGGCAGGGTGTCACAGTGACCCCGGGCAGTTCCTCCCAGCCCAACCCGTTGCTACCCTGGTTTCTTGTCCATGGCTTAGAATTTGTCGAGGCTGTTCCACCTCCCTCACACCATAGATGAATCTACATCTCAAACAGCTGACAGCATGTTTTGTTGTGGTTTGGACGCTAATTTTTCCTCCTGTGTCTCGGTTGAAAAGTATTTCTTGTTTTAAATAATACATGAAAAATGTCTGCTGTCTTTTTGTTCAGTTCCTGTTCTGTGATAGTTTTTGTATTAGTTGTAAGAAACGTACACCAAGGCATGTCCTGAAAAATTCCTCTCTTTCAAAACGTGAATACCTATTATTTATTACTGCTTACAAGCCTGTTTAGGGAAAAGTAGTAAAAATGGGCTTGGAAGTCTCACGGCTCTTAATCAGAGATAAATTGCGGAAACAGAGAGTGACTTTAAGCATAGAGAGCTATTAATCACACTGATGATACTTTAGACTTGTTAACACTGTACTTAGGGCCCTATCACAATGGGTTTGGTGTGCGGAAAGGAAGAAATCTCAGCAAAGCTGGGAAGTGGAAGTGGCAGGAGTGCAGCTCAGAAATGAGTGATAATTATTGCAGAGAAGGCAAACCCCAGCTGTGGTCACCAGAGAAAGGTCCCATCATACTGTGTGCTTTTCCTCACTGTGTGAGAAACTTGCTCTGCCAGTCTTGACCATGAGTCTTTAAAAAAACATAAAAATCACAGAATCACTGAGGTTGGAAAAGACCTCCAAGACCATCGAGTCCAACCTGTGACTGATCCCCACCTTGTCACCCAGACCAGAGCGCTGAGTGCCACGTGCAGTTGGTTCTTGAACAGAAAGGGTAGGAATGTGAGTGTGAGACTCGGTAAAGAGTTTTGGCGAAGTCACTGTACCACACTGCATTTGAGGAGTGCAAATTATAGTTTGATCAGAAAAATCATGGAATCAATAAGATAATACAGCATGGTGTGCTTCAACCTAATTTGTAAAAATGTACTGAACCTTTCAAGTGTCAGATCTTAGAATTGGTGCTGTTTGAATTATATTCCACCTGTAAAGCAAAACATAAAGACAGCTTTGCATAGTCAGAATTCTCCTGTCACCTCAAGAAATACCTGTTTTAAGGGATTATAACATTATTTGCTAACTCTGAATGTTCCTGTACATTGAGACAACATCCAGGTAAGGGCGTTAGTGGCACCAGAGGCGTGGCAGGGGCTCTGGAGAAGGCTGAGAAATCCAGCATTTCTGTTGGATGCACAGCCACGCTCCAGGCGGGCAGAGCACGTGCCCAAAACCCGCTCCCAGTGCTGCCCCCGCCTCCCCTGTCCCTGCTGACTGTGCTCTTGTTGACTTGCTGTCTAGAATGTCCTTCTCTTCCAACCTCAATCACTATGGGATGGTGCACGTGGCCAGCGTCAGTGACGTGCTGCTGGACAACTCCTTCACCCCGCCGTGCCAGCGGATGGGCGGGATGGTCTCCTTCCGCACCTTCGAGGACTTCGTCAGGTGTGTGGGCAGGGTCGGGGCTGGTTCTGTGGCCACCTCCCCACCTGGGCCCTGACAGAGCTGGGCGAAGGCTTTGCCAGGTCTAGAGTCAGGTTTAGACTGGTCCTGAGCGTGTTTCCCTGCTCGGATCCTGTTACATTTCCCTGGGGAATGGGATGATCCTCCCAAGAGACCCCCACAAGCTGTAACTATGTTAGCCTCACCCTTCCTTCCTTTCTGTATCCCATTGGCCCAGGGCCAAGAACCCACACCTACCGAACCCCAGACAAAACCCGGCTCCACCATTGTTCTTCCTCTTTTTCCTCCTTCTTCCCTGAGAATAAACATAAGGAAACTGAGCCTCTGTGGATCTCTCGCCTGGTTTCTGAAACATCTCCCCTCTGAAGCCCCCCAAGACTGGGCTGGCCTGACGAGTTGGGGGCGCCCAGGGGGGAGAGAGTTTCAGGATCCCTGTGCGTGTCTCCTGGGGCTAGCTGCAGTCTCAGGCTGCTGTAGGAGCAGTTTGCAGCCAGAGGGATCAGCAGCCCGGATTCCTGCTGGTTGGAGACCATTTGGGAACGTGGTGATTGCTCCTAACGCTCTGTGCATATGTGTGTGTGGGGAGCTCTTCATGCTTCCAACCTTTTGGGGTGAGCAAATCCCCCAGCAGAGCCCTCTGCCTGCACCCACGAGGTCTCTGACAAATGTTGGATGATCCAGACTCTGGTTTGAGGAATTTCCTCCTCGTCTTTGAGCCCAGCAAGGGAAGGAGCCCTTTCCTCCCAGCACTGGTGGGTTCAGTGCTGGGTGCTCCGTGTGCTGGCAGCGGTGTGGTGGTGACTGGTCCCTCCCTGGTGTATTCCAGGATCTTTGATGAAGTCATGGGATGCTTCTGCGACTCTCCCCCGCAGAGCCCGACGTTCCCCGAGGCCGGCCACGCTTCCCTGTATGATGAAGACAAGGTAGGGTGGGTTTCTTTCTGGAAGCTACTCTGCGACTGGAAGCGGGGCTGAGGCCGGATGCTCCAGCCTGGCTGGAGTGCTGGAGGCAGGAGTTAGGAGCTTTGTGTATTTATGGCTGTGATTTGCTTGCTCGTTCCACAGCGGGTGACTCGGTGTAGGCGGCCGCTTCCCAGCTCTGTTCTGGAGCTCCGGCTCAGCCTCTTGCTCTCCGTGTAAACTTAGTTTATGGCTTTTAGCATCAGCAGAATTACTGGATCCACAGCAGCGTAACTGAGAGTTTAAACCCACCATTAAGTCTCCAGACCTTCTCTGTGCACCAGGGTGTTGAGCTGCATCTTCAGCCCCCTTAGTCCTGTGTCTGACTTGCCGCGTTTCCTGTCTGACACGCTTCCCAGTCACCTTAAATCCTGATTCTTCCCTCTGTTCTACCTCTTGGAACTGCTTTTAGGAGGAAAAGCTGAGTGGAGCTGCTCAGTTTTTGCAGTGATGTGGAGAACAGGTGCAGAGGAAGCAGGTGGTCCCTAATCTGTAGGGATAGAAGTCCAGTTTCCCTTAGAGACACAGGTAGCTGCTCCACAAGAGTGGGAAGTTCTGCTGGAATGTAATCTGTGTCCAGAACAGGGCTTTGTTTTCCACTGGTCCATTGATCCTGATGTGTGTGAGCACTGTAGCCTTTTCCAGAATATTACTGTCAACCTCAAAGCCCTCAGATCCCTCTCTTTACATCCCCCTCACCTCACCAAGGTAATTTCCTGTCCATACTGCTTTTCCCAGTTAACCACAAGCTCCTAAAGGCTGAATTTGTAATTGCTTGGAGCTCTAATGTAATTGATGTTTCCACATTATTTCATGTTGTTGTAGATATGAAAACTCACATTGTTTTGCCCCTACACTTTGAGTGTGATTAATTTAATTACTTTTCTTGATGCCAAAGTCCTCTATTGTCCTTGTGCTGCACCTGGTAAAGAGAGGCCCTGACCCTGTCTGATCCTCAGACTTGGATTCTCCAGAGGAAGCTCCTGTTTGATGTTTGTGGACACTGGCTTCTGTGAAGCTGCAGATTTGTGAGGCTGTTTGGTCAAGGATTTCTCTCACAGCTTTCCTTGGTGCTCCACTGGGGTGGTTTCCACCAGGGCACCTCTGCTTTAAAGCTGGATTTAGGGAGCCTGTTCTGAGGAGTGGCAGGAGTTTGGCTGTTAACTATTTAACCATGGGGAATATTCCCTTGTCCTTGCAGAGTGCCAGGGAGGAGCCCATCCACATCCTCAACGTGGCCATCAAAACCGACAGCGACGTCGATGACGACAGCCTGGCTGCCATGTTCAGGGAGTTCACCCAGAGCAAGGTGAGGTCCCTGCATCCTCCCTCTGGCTCTCTGGGGTTGTGCAGGACAGTTCTGGGAAAAGTCTGTGTGTTCCGTGGGTTTGGGGGTTTTTGTTTGATTTCAAAACAAACATTGCTGCAGTTACGTCCTTAATTTATCCCATCTAAAGCCTTCCCATTTCTTTGACTGGATGTAGCTGCAGATTTCTGAAGCCACCAGGTCATTGTTTCTCCTTCTAATCTGTCGGGTCAGGACTTATTCCCTTTAAGTTTTGATGGGATGAAAAAGTTGGAAGGTTTTAAACACAAGGGGTCCATCTTCAGTAACTGTCTCCAAATGCTCTGAAAAATGTGTTCTACCCCTTTCCCTGGTGGTAAAGTTAATGTATGAGTAACAGAGCTGTGGAAAATGACATAAAAATGTCCTATATTTGTGTGTCACCATAGTCTTAATGCCATTGAAATTTATTGTCCTTGTTTGCATGCTGGAGCATCCACCTTATACGATATTCCTGGCACGAGGTGGAATTATTTGGCACATTCTGTTGCTCCTTCCTGCGTGTGGGACACGCTTCAGAGTCCCAGATGTTAGTGCTGGCTCAGCTGTGAGACAGCCTGGGTTGGGAGCAGCCTCCTTGTGTCCACTCTGGGCTCTGCCTGCACCTGCTTTTCTGGAGGTGTGAAGAATTCCACCAGCTTGTGGGGCTGAATATCCCGCCAGGAGCTGGGATTCCTGGCACTGCACTGGGTATGGGAGCGCTGAGGGAGCACCTCCAGCTTCCCAGTGTGGGAGGGGGTAGCATATCCTGCAGAAATGAGGGGGTCAGAAATGGGGATGGCATCCACGTGGCTTCAGCAGCTTCCTGTCTCTTTAAACAAGGAAAATGATCAAATCTAAGAATTAAAACTAGTTCTGCTTTTCGTCTGCTTGATCATGCTCCAGGCGTTTTATGGGAGGGGATAAAAGGAAAGAAATAAAATATTAAAAAAAAAAGAAATCCGAAACCACATTAAACTATCAAATAGGTTGATCCAAATTGTCCAAATAATCTTCTAGTCCCAGCATGTTGTGTGTGGTTTTTTTAATAGAAATTAGGATCATATACTTGTAAATGACTTGTGGAGGAGATTGAGGCAGTCAGTGGAAATGGAGTTTCTCCAGGTGCTGATGGCTAATCGCTCTGTAATAGCTGTGGCCTTGCTGGGAGACCCACATTATTACCATGTAATCAGAATCCTGTTGCTCTGCTGTTATTGTCTGCCACTTGTGGAATTTTAAAAGCAATAACAATTTTTGCTTTTTAAATCATGGCATTATTAAAGTTATTTTCTTCCTCTTGCCATGAATATAGTCACTGCTGCTCATTTTCAAAGGGCTTAACCTTAGTGAAACATCACAGTCTGTGCCGAGAGGGGCTGGTTTGTTCCTGCTTGAGCTGAGTTGTTGCTCCTTTTTGTGTTCTTCGCTTTTAAATTGGAAAAGGGAGGAGGAAGGAAAAAAGTTTGACAAAGAGGAGAATTACGAGATCTCAGCACTTCAAAGGA
The DNA here is from genome assembly GCA_013389985.1 of Dryoscopus gambensis. Lineage (NCBI taxonomy): Eukaryota > Metazoa > Chordata > Aves > Passeriformes > Malaconotidae > Dryoscopus > Dryoscopus gambensis. Next base: position 103,846 of record WEIT01025453.1, on the reverse strand, counting down.
TCAGTGGTGTGGCAAATACTGATGGCAGCACTCCTCTAAGAGGGGGCTTAGGGGAATTTCAGGAAGAAGCAACGAGAATGGATATTCTCTGATCAGTTTGAAAAAAATAACTGACACCTGACTTGTATCACCTTTGCAATGTGGAGTCTTGGAATCTCAGGATGGTTTGGGTAGGAAGGGACATTAAGGCCCTACCTGACATCCATCTAATGCTTGTCCATCTAATTCTTGTTCCTCTCTGCCCACACAAAAAGTCCCTCTCCTTTCTATTTTAATGCCTTTAAAGTACTAGAAGGTCACAGTGGGGTGCCCCCAAAGCCTTCTCCAGTCTGAGAGCCTGGATGTGTCCTTTGGACTGGGTTATCCACGAGCTGGTATGAGCTACATGCATCCATGGGTTAGTTCCTTTAAAACTCATTTTCCATCATCTTCCATGACCTTGCCATGCCTGTGCTGCACTCCCTTCGAAAAGCAATCTTGGCAAATGAACAAGGATATTTCCTGCAGGATTTGGGTGTGACTCCTCTGCGCTCCTGCTTAGGCAGGCTCAGCTGGCATTCACTGTTCTGTGGTTTAGCTGTTCACCTGCTCGGGGGTAAGGGACTGGGGTATTCATGCTGCTAAAGGAGCATCAGGCGGGAAATCCTCACTCCGAGGAGGCTGAAGTGGAGCAGGAACTCAGAAGAACCTGCAGAGCTTTTTCACTTTACAGAGGACTTCATGTTTTTAGTTTGTTCTGTTTCTGCCAGTGCAGTCACCTGTTTCCATCCTTGTTCTTACAGAAATCAGTCCTGATTGAACACGGCATTCGGAGGCTGACTTTCCTTGTAGCACAAAAGGTATTTCAACGTCTCTCCTGATGCTCAGAACTCTGTTTTCTAGCTCATTATACCGTTGGCATCTGACATATTTTCCCCCCAAATTAAATGCTGTATTTACTGTTTTGAGTTCTCTCTTCACTGTTTTTGTCCTGTAAGACTTGAGATGGTTTTCATGAATTCGCTTAAGAAAATTAATTTACAATTGTAAACAATCTTGACGCCTCTTGTATTCTTGAATTAATTGATTTTTGATTTAATCCTAATTGCTAGCTGTCTTCTGCTTTTTTTTCTTCCTATGTGTGTATGTTTCGTTTGTAAGGACTTCAGGAAACAGGTCAACTATGAGGTGGATCAGAGATTCCATGTAAGTAAAAAGGGCCTGGAACACAGTGGCATTCCTGACGTGAGGCCAGGAGACACGCAGGGGGCTCTGGGCTTCTCATTTGGATCTAGGCAGGCATTTAGTGCCCACACTGGTGTCAAAGTGAAGTGTTGAAGTATTTATTTGAACATGACTGCAAACCTGGGCAGGGCCTGTGGCATTGAGGGGAGCCACTGAGGTTCTGAGTCTCTCTTGTTTACCTGGCTGAGCTCAGGAAGCCACATTAATAAAGATTTCTGTGTGTTTCAGTGTTGTCTTCTGTGCTAAAGTGCAATTATCAGTGAAACCTTTATATTACGTATTGTGGTGATTTCTTTTGATTTTAAAATAACTTAGAGCAGTCACTGAAGGGACTTGTTAAATTTTGCAGAGTGGTTTTGTGATGTGGGAAATGTTTGATGCTCTTACTGCTCAGAATTACTCCTTTCCCCAGGGCTTGGGCATCAGTGAGGGCTGGTTTAGGTGGCATGGTAAGACATAAACCAGGTTTTTATCTCTTGGGTATCTACTTTTCAACTCTGGAAGTTATTAGGAGCCTTGGAAGTGCAAGAAATTCATCCTGTGCTCAACACAGCTGGTCTAGGAAGGTTTATGGAGGGAAAACAAGTTTACAAATCAGCAGAAATAGTGTTTGAACCTGTGTGGGAGTCACCACGTGTGAATTGTTGCTCACAGTACAGGTACAGAGGTGTCAGTCGCTGGCTTAAGTGGGAAACTGGATTCTCTGGAGAGTTTTTGGGGGCCTTTAGCAAGAAAATCCAGACTTTAGATTTAAAATAGGAAGTTTTAGAGAACGGAGTGGGTGTTGGGGGAATGAAAAGCCAGAGCTGCTGAGTGAGAGCTGTGGGATGTGTCAGAGGTCAGAAAGGAGGCACGGAGCAGAAGGAATCATCCCCAAGCTCTCCTTGGCTCCTCAGTGTGCTGTGTCATCTGGCTGCAAAGTTTGTGCAGCACCTCTGGGAGCTGCTCTGTCACTCTTTATTACTGTCTCCTATCCCAGCCCTTCGTTACTGGACCAACTATTAACTTAGCCAGGGCCTGGGCTTGGGTTTGTTTTTGTTTTAATTACAGTCTATATAATTAGTTCCCAGCATGTTGAGGTAATAGAGAGTTGCTCCAGCAAGCTTCCAATTTCCTCATCTCATTAGGTTTTTAACGTGATTATTAGTATAATAATCAACTATGATGATTTCTGGTGTAGCTTTTCGCATTCTGCGGTTTGCAGGGTGTCTTGATTGGCTAATTTAGGCAAATTATTTTGATTGTCTTGATGATGGTTGGTTGATTAGAACACAGCAGGGGTATAATTCTTCTGCCTAGGAAATGGAGCACTCTTTTGGATTTTGGTACCAGAGCACTGAGGATTTTTGTGTGTGTGCACATCTAATTATGATATTTGCCCACCACACCAGCGAGATGCCTTGGAAGCAATTCCATTAGTGATGGAATGAGCGTGGAGGTGGTGGGAGAAGCTGGCAGCACGCAGGGGAGGACAGGTAGGAGGGATTGGGAGAAGTGAGGAAACATAGAAGAAGGCTGTTTTTATGATGATGCTCACAGACAATGAGTGTTTCGGGTGAGCCTGAATTTTCAGGCCGCATTTCTTGTACCTCTGGTTATTTTGGAAGGTATTCCAGGCAAACTCAAGTTGTTTTGCTCAACTGAGAGTCATCAGGTGAGGTTTGGGTGCTGTTTTACTTAGGAGGGAAGGAATATCACTGGCTAGAAAAGTACTTTCAGCCCTAAAATCTGTGTTGCTCAGTGGGGTGTGTGTGGGGAGCTCTTCATGTGTTATACAGAATCACTGGTTGTCGCGCTGACTCCAGCTGGGGTTGTTCATTTTTCGTGGATAATGGAAGGTGAGCCAGAAATTCAGTGACTCCAGGTCAGAGTCCCTGTTTTCTGCTTAGTGAGACAGTTCTGGCCAGTTGTGTGTGTCCCTTCAGGTCACCTTCAGCACAGGCAGCTGCTGTTCTCGTGGGGTGCAGAGCACTGAGCAAAGCTCCTCTGCCCAGCAAAAGTGTCATTCCAGAGGAGTGGGTGGATTTGCCTGGATGGAGCTGGAGGGACAGGGGGCTGTCTAGGCTTTCTCTCCTCTTCTAAGATTTGCACAGTACTTCCAAAAACTCGCAAGGCTCTGCCAGGGTTTCATCTGTGCAACAGAAAACCAGAGAAACCGAGTGGTATTTGGGGGACTTCTGCAACGTTTTTGCTGCCACATAAAGGAGAATAAAGTTATTTGATTACAACTCCCAGTTTTCCTTGGGAAGAGAGTATTTCTGGCAGTAATGGTATGAAGAGAGCTGTAGATTAAAATCACTGTTCTGTGTACATCTGCATCCATAACAGGGTGTTAGCATCACTCCAAACATTTCCACAGGAATCTTAATCAGAACAGAACTAGAGAAAGTTTCTCACTTCTGTCTGGGCACTTCCATGGTATTGTTAATAATCTAAAGCAAATAATAACCTAAAGCCAATCAAGTAGCCTCTGTTGCATTAGTGAGGGCAGGTTTAAGCTATCTCTGCTGTCTTCTTGAGGGTGACTTGATTTTCCACCACCTTTGTGATGTTGAAAAAGTAGCTGGGAGCAACTTCTGTTACCTGCTGTGCTGTGGTGCTGTCCCAGGAGTGGCCTGAGAGCACTCTGGGGACATCAGTGCTTACTGTGGGAGAGCTAACACTGCTGTTTTTATTTTCAAACAGAGGGAATTCCCAAAGTTCTTCACGTTCCGTGCCCGGGATAAGGTGAGTTGGATATTCTTGTTAATTTTCTCCAAGTGTTGGCTTTATTCTTCTTTCATGCAGCAGCTCCTTGGAAGCAGGGCAGTGATTCACTACTCAGAATCAGACCAAACCTTCTGGTTTTTGTGGAAAAGAGGGGTTTTTGAGGGGGGTTAATTTGAGAACTTGCTGTCCTGCAATTTATATTGTGCTCTCAGCACTTCAGCAATCTCACAGCTCCCTGTGCCAGTCGCTGTGTGAGAAGTCTGGGTTGGATTCATTTGAATTTCTTGGGTTTGAATTAAATATGAAATTTCAAAAGGAATGTTGTCGAGTTCTTACCCTCAGTGTTTCAGCTTTCCAATCCTCTTTTTCCCACCCTTTGCTGTGCCTGTGGGCCCTGCAGTTCGAGGAGGACCGGATTTACCGGCACCTGGAGCCGGCCCTGGCCTTCCAGCTGGAGCTGAACCGCATGAGGAACTTCGACCTCACGGCCATCCCCTGTGCCAACCACAAAATGCACCTGTACCTGGGGGCAGCCAAGGTGGAGGTGGGCACAGAGGTGACAGACTACAGGTTCTTCGTCAGGGCCATCATACGGCACTCGGACCTGGTGACCAAGGTGAGTTTGTCCCTTTCCAAGGCGGTGCGTGAAACCCGGGGTTATCCTAGGGACCTGCAGGATCCGAAACTGAACATTCCCTGTATGGGGTGCTGGGGGTTGTGCCCTCTCCTTGCTGGTGCTGCTGTGCAGAACCATCCCTTTGAAGTCCTGGTATTTCCGTGCTCCACGGAGATTTTTTCAGGGGCGCAAGAGGAGAGGCAGAAATCCTGAGGTTTTGAGGCAATGGTGGCTTGCTCTGTCTGGTTTCAGATTTATTCTGAGCTAAAGGAGGGCACGAGGCAGCCAGGTGTGGGATCCAGGCACTGGGAGCACTGGCTCTGTGCTGGGGATGGATTTGCTTTAGGATCTGCACATCCAGCGACACCGATGGGTTCTGTTCTCTCTGTCGCGTCCTTCTGCAGTTTTCCTAACCTTGCATTCTTGGGCTGTGATTTGTGACTAAAAAGTCAATGGTTCGTTGGCAATCTCTGGCAGGAAGCCTCCTTTGAGTACCTGCAAAACGAGGGAGAGCGTTTGCTGCTGGAGGCCATGGATGAGCTGGAGGTGGCCTTCAACAACACCAACGTGCGCACGGACTGCAACCACATCTTCCTCAACTTCGTGCCCACCGTCATCATGGACCCCTCCAAGGTGGGAGCTCCTTCCCAGCTCGGGGCTGATTGTCTTTCCAGGGCTTCACTTGTCAGAACTAAATGGCCTTTTGTTCATAGAGTCACAGAATCATGGAGTGGTTTGGGGTGGAAGGGACCTCAAAGCTCATCCAGTTCCAGTCCGACACCTTCCCCTGTCCCAGGCTGCTCCAATCCGGCCTTGGACACTTCCAGGGATCCAGGAGCAGCCACAGCTTCTCTGGGCACCCTGTGCCAGGGCCTCCCCACCCTCACAGGGAACAATTCCTTCCCAATATCCCATCTAACCCAGCCCTCTGGCAGTTTAAAGCCATTTTGTTGTATAAACTGAGGGACAATGGTTAGAACTATGTTTTGTGTTTGAAACTAAACCTATTTTTTTCATTGTATGTTTGAGATAAACAGTTTTAATAAGGAAGCAGATGTAAATGCTCTTCTGTTTGTTAAAAAAGTCCAGATTCCATCTCAATGCAACATGAGATAAATTAGGAGCTTAGAAAGAATCTGTAAATTCAGCTACAAAAGTGCCTAATTTTCAGTCTGTGATACAAAACCACAGAGATCAACGTTATAAATAAATGAACATTAAGCTTTGTAAATGCACAAATGGAAATGTTCAGGCATAAAGGATGTTTGTGGTTAGCAGAATCACCACAAAGCAAGCCCCAAGTCCAGGCTGAATTTAGCTGGAAATCAGCATTCAGTTCATGGGTACCCAAAGATGGGAGCTGACCTTTCCTGAGGAGAACAACTGAAAGTTTAAAAAGATGAATTGGGTATCAAAGTAACTCTCTCTTGCTTGCTGACTTTTAAATCATGATTAAAAATTGGTGGCTTAAATCGCTCTTGAATGAAACTTTCCTGGCACGTCCAGAGCCGTTGGTTCCCAGGAAGTTCAGAAGAAGCTGGAATATTCATCCCTGGAAGTTGAGCTGCCCTCACATACATACCGTGACTTTTCCTTGAGCTGCTGTGCAAAAGAGATTTTTTTTGGGAAAAATGTTTAAGCCAGCCTGCATAAATTGCCTTCTTTTAATATGTGCTTTGCCCACAGTAGTATTTTATAAAGTTTAATAGAAGAGCAGAAGGCCCAGCTCCAAGTGGTAATTGCTTTGTTGATTTAAAGCTCCGAGCAGGCAGTGAAATGTGATTATTGTGCATGCAAGGGTACAGAGCTGCTTGCCAAGGGTTTGGCTTCCCTGGATTCTGTGGTTCCCAGGTGTGAGCTGTGCCTGTGGAGGGGAGGCAGGGGGTCCCTGTGCTGGGGTGGGGTGTGGTGGTTGGGCTTGGTATCTTCAAGGTCTTTTCCAACTTACGGATTCTGCGATTCCATGTGCCATGAGGAAGCAGGGATGTGAATCCAGCACTGTCCCACTACATCTGTAGTCCCCAGGTGGAGCTCCTGCCTGTCCCAAGCCTTAGGAGGAGGAGGGATGGGTCACCAAGGTCCCGTAACTGCACTGGCCATGTGCTGATGCGTGATGCTTCTTCATCACCTTGGAGCAGTGGGATGGAGGGGACAGGGAGCAGTGGATGCATCCGGAAAGAATCCTGGCATGGTTTGGGTTGGAAAGACCTTAAAGCCCAGCTCATTGCACCCCGGGCAGGGACACCTCCCACAGAGCAGGCTGCTGAGGGACCCCTTTCCCCTGTTGCAGATCGAGGAGTCGGTGCGGTCCATGGTGATGCGCTACGGCAGCCGCCTCTGGAAGCTCCGTGTTCTCCAGGCCGAGCTGAAGATCAACATCCGCCTGACGCCCACGGGAAAGGCAATTCCCATCCGGCTCTTCCTCACCAACGAGTCGGGATACTACCTGGACATCAGCCTGTACAAGGAGGTGACAGACTCCAGGACGGGACAGGTATGTCCCTATGGATCCGGGCTGGGATGAGAAAATCGGGAGGGGGACGCGTTTTACCTGATGGAGCTCTTCTGTGGTTTGTGGTGTTTCCAGGTAATCACAGAATGGTGTGGGTTGGAAGGGACCTTAAAGCTCATCCCATTCCAACCCCCTGCCGTGGGCATGGAGACCTTCCCCTAGACCGGGTTGCTCCAAGCCCCGTAATACATTTTAATGTAACACAAAATTGCCATTCAACTTAGCCAGAGGAAGGAGAACGTAAAGATAAACTTGCAGCAGCAGATGTGAAAATGTGATCAGTTAAGTCAGTCAAGTCTTGTGGTTGTTTTGTACGTGCCCTCAGTCATTTGGGCAGCTGTTTTCCCAAAGAGTTTTCCTCAGAATGCTAAAAAAAGTACTAGAAAAGCAATCACTGCTGATGCTCATCCTGTAGGCCGTAATAAAAAATATTATTAATTATACATTTCCCTGAGTAGATAGGAAAAAAAAAATCTGTGAACTTGTCCTTTAAATTCTAAAGATATAGGGAATGACCTGGGTCGGATGATGTAAAATTATGGAAGGTGCTTTTATATCATTTTTACGAAGTGTAATGGGCTCTTTTGTAGTGGTTGTGGCTCTTGTGGTATTTCTGTTTTTCGTGGTGCAGGAACAGTGTGGTTAACTGAAATACCTACATATGCTAAAATCCATGGAGCATGGGATGCATGGAAAATATTTAAATAGAGAAATGTTTACATCTCCCTCTGTAATCATCTCTCTGCCAGGCAGGAGAAGTAGCAGAATAAATCACTTGGGCACTGGGAATGTAGAACACAAAGTGCTGAGTCACCTTTTCTCCCCCTTTCTCCATTTAATTTTTCCAGCAAGCTGCTGGCCGTGGAGTCCATCCAGCTCTGAGATCCCAGAACAGATAGTGTCAGTGTGTTCTACCTCGTTCCTGCCTTTGAGGGGAGATGAGGAAAGAAAAGAACATTTTAATAATCTCCAGCAGCTGAGCTTAACCCTTGAGTTGGGTCAGTCACTTGTGAAGGTCACAAGTGAACTCTGAACAGATGAGCTTTGTTATTTAAAGCTTGGGGAATGGGCTTGTGTGTGTATGGCTTTAGCAGCTTTTCCAGTATTAAATTTGATTTGTTTTCCAGAGTATTAAACCAGATTCTAGTGAAAAAACATACTGTTATTTTTAGGAAACTTCCCCCTCATGATGGAGGAGTTCAGATCTGTGGATTTCTTCCTGTGTTTTCAGAGGGTTCTTTTGAACTTGGAAAAATCTTTTTTAAAAATTCAAATATTACTGATGTGCTGGGCACTTCCATGACTTCTGAAGAATGGGAAAATGGCTTCGTGGTGAGACAGTGACCCTGATCTCTTGTTTCTCAGTAGTGATAAGTGGTGATGCTCAGCACAGGCTTCTTGAGTTCCCACAGAGCTGCTGTGGAGCTTTCCAGAGCTTTAAGGAGAATTGGGCCCCAAGTGCAGATCCTGACAGATCCCAAGACAGGCATTGTCACACGCACTCATTACCCTGAACAAATGCTTCTCCCATTAAAGGAGCTGCTTCCCAAATCAATGTTTGTGCAGACTGAAGAGAGCATAAACTGCTGTTTTTATCTAGAACCAAAAATAAGCTTTACTGGATTTCATCTTTTCTCCTTTTTTGGATTTCATCTTTAGTGGAATTCTACAATTAACTCATTTTCAATTAGATAAATTCTGTTAAACACATCCTAATCGTGTCCCTCCTGCCAGGTGTGTCCCTGTTAAGCAGCGTTTGGGCCATTGAAGGCGTTTTTATCCTGTTTTTATCTCCTCCTGTTTCTCCGTTGAAAAGCTTCCCTTCCAAATCCTGGCTGCCCGGAATATATAGTGCCGTGAAGCGCGGCAGTTGATAATTCATGTCGCTGCTCTGGGAAAATCTTTTAAACTTACAATATCAAAACTTCAAGCCCAGTGACATATGCAAGTCTTGACCCGGCTCGCGGGCGCAGCCGCGGATCCCGCTCCATAAATTACGGAGTTCTCCGGGCTGCTCCCGGCTGTGGCCATCCGTCGGCACAGACACCACGGCCGGGGAGCCTCTGGGGAGCGGGAGCTCCTCTCGGGCACGGGTTTGTGCCGGGGCCGTGGCTCTGCGCGCTCCGTGCGCCGCCGGGGCGGGCAGCGAGCCAGGGACGCCGGGGTCGCGCAGTGACGGGCCCGAGGTGTCTCTGGAGAGCAGCAGTGCGGGATGGAGCCCGGGGCGCCGGGCCGTGCCAGCATCAGCAGCCTCGCACAGGGCAGCGACACTCAGGCTGGAGTACCCGGGGGTGTTCGGTAAGGGCTGGATCCAGCTCGGTGTGCAGAACCTGTGGGTTAACCAGGACTTGGTTTGTCCCGCAGATCATGTTCCAGGCATATGGAGATAAGCAGGGACCACTCCACGGGATGCTGATCAACACCCCCTACGTGACCAAAGACCTGCTGCAGTCCAAGAGGTTCCAGGCTCAGACTTTAGGGACATCCTATGTCTATGACATTCCTGAGATGTTCCGGCAGGTGAGTGTTCCTTGGGCTCTTGTTGCTCTTCTCTTTGCCATCCTGGTTGTCAGGGGAGCCAGGGGCCTGGAGTGGCTCCAGTGGTCCCCAGGGATTATCAGACATGGATTGAGTCTACTTTGAATGAAATTAGGATAAGATGCTGCTGGAATTCCATTAATGAGTCAAACAGTAGAAGCTGAACCATAAACCATCTTCCCTTTCTTGCTGCCATTTCTTTGTTTTCCCACCTGGTCACCTGCCCTTCCTAGATGGTGTTTCTGATGTGCTGGGTTCTACCCTGCACCACATCATTCAGATTTCACTTTGGGGGAAACCAAATGTTATGTGATTCAAATCCCAGAGTTGGTGATATCCCTGGAATACTGTCAGTCACACTGGCAGGAGGGATATTTTGGAATGTCCTGTTGGGAATCATCCCAAATTCTGTTGGGAACACCACGCTGGAGTGGATTGAACACAAATATTTGCAGATGACGTTCGTAAGGAGAATTTCTCTTTCCACCCGCAGTCTTTGATCAAGCTGTGGAATTCCATGAATGACCACGCGTTCCTGCCGCCGGTGCCGCTGCCCTCGGACATCCTGACCTACACGGAGCTGGTGCTGGATGACCAGGGCCAGCTCGTGCACATGAACAGGCTGCCGGGAGGAAATGAGGCAAGTGCCGCTCCCTTTCATGGTGCTCCTCTCTCCGTGCCCCACAAGACGTTGTGCTTTAGGCTGGGTTTGACAGTCGTAATGAAAATTTACCAGCCAGGCACAAAATCTATTCATTCAGCCTTTCGCAGATGAAATCTCACTCTTGAAAATGAGATTTTTGTTTCATTAAAAATTAATACCTTCCCTACAATGGGTATTTTAACTTCCATAGTAAATGATGATTCCATTTCAAACCTGTGCCTATGCTGGGTTTCCTTCGTAATTAAAAAATGCTCATTCAGCTGTTCCACGTAACTGGGGTTTGTATTTGAGCAAAATGTGTTTTACAAGACTAAATAGAAATATTTTCATTTGCTAAAAAAAATGCCAAACCACAGAAAAAGCTATTTTATGCTTCCATTTCCATCCTCCCCACACAGTTTGTATCAGGGTATGTGGAACATCACTCTCTAGAGCAGGATTTACTCAAGAGTTACAACGAGCTGATGCTGGGGGTGGTGGAGTCACTCCTGGAGCTCGAGCAGGAGGAGGCTGTGCTCTCGTGGTGGGGTTTTGCTGGAGTGTCTTTCCATTAGGAAGGCAAAGATTGCAGCTTTGGAATGACTGCAGAGTAAAGATAACCACTAGAAGGTGTGGGGTTTTTTGGTGGGATTTAGTAAGTGAATGTTCTACAGTAATTGAAATTTGAACAGTTCTAAGTGATGGTATCATTTATTTTTTCTTGGTGTTGTCAAACCATATTTTCCTAAATACACAACTTGAGGTCTGCAAAGGCTCTGTTCAAAAACATCAGGGTAGTGATGAGAGGAAACAGGGGTTTTCCTCACCATTTCCTGCATGGATCTTGTCAGGGGAAGGTTTGGAGTAGGATGTTTGCAGATTGCCCCTGATGGTCACTGTGGGGTCACTGCGGCCTTCTCTTCTGCTGGACTTCAGGAGAAATGTTTTAACTGGTCTAATTAAAGCTGGAATGAGCTATTCCCTGCGTTCCCAGTGCACGCTGAGGCTGCTGGGGAGCCTTGTGCCATCATCTTTCTCTCTTTCCCTGCTCTCATTCAGCGTTTGAGTGGATGGTGGCTGGGGAAATAGCAAAGTCCCTCAGGGACGTCGCTCTGTTCTTGCTGAAATTACAAGCACAGAGCTGCCTGGGCATGAACATGTAGTGTTTACTCTGCCAGTATGAATACAAATAGTCTTATTATAAGAGATTCTGTACCCAAAGACCACCAAAAAAAAAAATTAGGAGATTTTTTTTAACCCTTGGTAGACTTCGTTGTGCTCAGTCTGTAAAGAAATTACATGGCTGTTGTGGTGTGTGGGGTGCTGGTATTTAAATTAATCTAATCTGATGTGATCTATCAAATGTCTTCTTGCCCAGAGGGTTGTAGAGGTTGTGGACTCCCCATCTCTGGAATGTTGTCAGCTGGGTTGGACAGGGCTTGGAGCAACCTGGGGTGGTGGAAGGTGTCCCTGCCCATGGCAGGGGTGGCACTGGATAGGCTTCGAGGTCCTTCCAACTCCACAGTGGAGTCTGTGCCCCAGAGATCCAGAGCTGGTTCCAGTGGGCTGACTGACAGGTGGAAAATAGGAACTTCCCAGGTAAACGAGAGATTTTTATTACTACTTTTCTTTCTTGCCAGCGGAAGTTGCTGATTTTCTGAATTCAAAGTCATTGGAGAGATTGTCCATTGTGTTTTTTAGAAAGGAGGAGATACCTGTTGGGAGCTTCTGTCTGTGGTAAATGTTGTTGCTGTTGGGTGCATTCAGGTTCCTGTTCCTGTTGTTCTTGTTTTGGATCAGAGACTCAGAGCCATTCCCACACTTCCAGTGGGATCTCCAGCACCGGGGGATCAGCTGCTCGGAGCCAGGGCTTGGCTTTCCTGGCAGTTACGTTTCCTCCTTGTGAAAAGGGGTCAAGACACTCTTGCTCTTATAGCATTCAGCTGAGCTGAGTGCCCTGAGTGTTTGAGCTGACGGGAGGAATTGAGAAACCAGCATAAAATCCAGGAGATTTGTGGGCAGCGCGTTCAGCCGGAGCTGCAATCCCTGCTCTGACATGGGGCAGGGCAGGAGCTCCAGGCTGGGGTTCTCCCTGTCCTCACAGAGTTGGCAAGAAGCATTTTGGACAAAAATCTGTCTGTGTTTTCAAGAAAATCCTGAGGTCTCAAGACTTCTCCCACTCCAAGAGGTTTTTTTCCACATAGCTCACAACCGCTCCCCTCGCCCACCACCCCACGGCAGTAATTAGCTGTGGTCTCAACAAAGAAGCCAAGGAATTAATGCACTGTGAAAATACAAGTTGCTCTTTATTCCTAGACAGCTCTGGCTGCTCCAGAGCAGAGGGTCCTGGTCCTTGTCACGGCCACGGGAGGGGCTTGGCAGTGCTGCTGGCCCTGCCCTGCCCTTGGGGCACAGCACCATCACTACTGGGGCCATCTCCCAGCCTCTGACCATCCAGAGAACCCCTCTTTTTCCACTTTGTCACAGAATCCCAGACTGCTTTGGGTTGGAAGGACCTTAAACCTCATCCTGTTCCACCCCTGCCGTGGGCTGTGCTAAAATGGGGAAATCTCTGAAAGAGTCAGGAATTGGGTGAGCCCAGAGCAGTTCAGGAGTATATTCACCACGGTTTAAATCACCGTGCTGGAGACAAGACCTGGAGCACAGTGACACCCCCTTCAAAGCCCAGGGCTTTGTTCCCAAGATTAGCATATTAGCAGAAATCTCAGTGTGAAAAGGTAATTCCCTCAGCCCCTCGCAGAACTCAATGTATTCCTTGTCAGTCCTGAGCCGGGCGTTTGGATGCTTTTCTATAGCACTTTATGTATTTTGACTACAATTTCCCCTGATCCTCTGGCACCAGGGAAGCACCAGCTGCTGATAAGACCCAACTAATCTTCAAGGACAAGGAGAAAGTGATGTAAGGAGGGCCTGCAGCAACACCCCGCATCCCCCTTCATCCCTCTCCTGGTGCCCATGGAAAATGTGTCATTTTCCCCACTGGCACTAGATGTCACAGTTTTTCCTCCTCAATAGCACGAGCATCAGAAATAATCCACAACTGCAGCTGTTTGCTGGAGCTTTGGCTCCAGCACCTTTCCTGGCTAGCTGGGAAGGTTTGGCCAGGGGAAATTCAGGATGGCAGAGGGCTCCTGGAATGCTGCTCGGGTGGCTTTCCGGATTGCCAGAGGCGGAAAGGTGTAGCTAATGCATTTTATACAAGCACAGCTTAATCGTTGAGCTGCATGTTCTGCTTTGTCACCCCCTGTTCCTGCATTTTATGGCAGGCGCAGGGAATTAAAACAGCAACGAGAGCTGCAGATTTCTTGGAGGGTTTTAAAATCCCCAAATCCAAGCCTTCCGGGAACAGAGGTGGAAGAGGTGGCACAGTTTTATTCTCTATTTTCATAGAGATGTTTGAACAGGTGTATGTGGGTCACATGGATGCTGTGGACAGGAATATTCTTGCCCACAGGAAAGCTCCTGGTGAAGGTTGTCTGTTGCTCTCTGTGATGTACCTTTACCCATCTGTAAGTTCAGGAAGAGTTTCTCCATGGAAAGGGTGGTCAGGCATTAGAAGGGGCTGCCCAGGCAGGTTTGGAGTCCCCATCCCTGGAGGTGTCCAAGGAATGGCTGGATGTGGCACTCTGGTCTGGTTGACGAGGTGGTGATCGGTCACAGGTTGGACTCGATGATCTTGGAGGTCTTTTCCAACCCCAGTGACTCCGGGATTCTGTGACACCTTTCGCTGAGCACTTGGTCACGTCTCATCCTGGAGCTGTTCCCTCCCATCGCTTGGATCGTGCCAGCGAGCTTGGCTGGGCTGCCACGACCACGCTTGGATTGCTGAGGGACACCTTTCCAGAGCCAAGAAGGAATCCTGGGTTTTGGCACTCCACCCTTGTCAAGGCATGGAGCTGGAACGCCTCTGGCAAACCGTGTGCACCCTGCCCTTTTCCTGGGAGCTGGTTCATGCTCCAGATAAAAATTCAAAGGCTCTGCACAGTGTAAGTGCGGAGAGATGCTCTTTTAAATCTGAAGTTCCAGGCAACAGATTCAAATGATGAAATGCCAAAATTGCTACATCTGCACCACGTAAATACCCACATTCAGCTTTCCAAATTTGGATGTAAATAGATTAAACAAAGCCTGGCCTCCAGTCTCCCCAAGCTCAGCACCTGAAGTAGAATAAACCAACACTGATCTCTTCTCTCTGGTGCCCAGTGACAGGCCCCAGGGAATGGCTGGAGCTGTGCCAGGGGAAGGTTTAGGTTGGATGGCAGGAAAAGATTCTTCCCCCAGAGCGTGGTGGGGCACTGAACAGGCTCCCCAGGGAATGGTCACGGCTGCCAGAGCTCCAGGAGTGTTTGGACAATGCTCTTGGGGGCAGGCTGGGATTGTCGGGGTGTCTGTGCAGGGCTGGAGCTGGGTTGATGATCTCTGTGGATCCCTTCCAGCTCAGGACATTCTGTGATTCTGTTGGCTCTGCTTCTCCAGGAATTACAGAACCTGCCAGAAAGCCTGAAAAGCTCCCTCTCCCCAGCACGAGCTGCCACTGGCATTGGCTCCCCTCTGCTCGGAGCCTGCCGTGCTTCCCGGAGGGAGCCTGGGATCGGCTCCTTCCCCATTCCCCTCGGTGCCTGTTGTCAACAGCTCCGGCTGCCACCGGCAGTCAATTTGGAACTGCATCAGTGTGTGTATTACTGTTCCCATCGATAGTGCAATTAATGTTGAAGTCAATTTTGGTGTTAATTTTAGGCCATGATTAGTGTTGACACTGGGTGTCAAACGAGCGGCGTTTACGAGCGCCGGGGAAGCGCCGTTCGTTAACGCGCCCGTTTTACTGGCTCTTAATGGTTCCATTAAGGCCAAGATGGAGTGGGAGAAGGTGTGTGTAAAATTATACATCTGAAACTTGGGTGTCATCTCCGTGTGTCGTGCAATTCTGCGGGGCTGGGGCCGTTCAGGGAGCAAATGACAGCTGAGCACTGAATCCTAATCACAGTTTGGAGCATCAGAAATAATGATCACTTCTGATCGGGGCTTGTGAATAATTCATCCCCTTTGATTTTCACGTGCTGCCCACTGATACTTTTCAAACCAAATGTGTTCCTACAGGAGAATAATGGTCCCACTTCTTATGGAAATACTGGGGCACAAATCATTTTGCCAACATAAAAACAGTTAAATAAGATGGTTCCTGCTTTTATTTTTTCCTCCGCCTCTTCTTCACTCCTGGGTGTGCTGGGAATGGAGCCGTGGCAGGAGCAGCACTTCCAAACTATGCTGCCTCTTCAAAAGAGCCTGTTCCAAAGCCAGGGCTGCTCACCATCACCTACTATTGCCTGCCAGTGCTCTTAGGCGATTAGCTCAGCCTAGCTAATTAACCTGGGAACTCTCCAGTTTTTGGCGTGCTGCCGTTAACTTAAAAATCTCATTATTCCTTTTTTTTTTTTCTAGAATAGAAAGCCATCCTCCACTGCCCATAAATTTCAACCGAATCTAGCAAATTCCTAGCAAAAAAAATCCTTAGTTGTGCAGATCCCTGTGGCTTTTATTACTGGATAAATGGCACAGAGCACGCGATGAATTGGGGAGGCAAAAGAAGCCCAAGTTAATAGTGGTGCACTTGAATTTTTCTTTTCTCAAACTGCATAGGGTTCTTCCATATTTATTGGCTGTAAACTGTTTTCAGGAGTTTGTGCCCTGGCTGGACTGTTTTCTGTTCTACTGGTGAGCACTGGTAAAGGGGCCTTTATTGGTGTAGAAGACACATGATCTTGGGTTAGGGAACTATTCCAACACTTCTGTTACAATCGGGATTTTTAAAATAAGAAATGCCTTAAATTGGGCTGTTTCCTGTGCTGTCAAAAATCATCAATCTGCTGAAAATGAGGAAAATCTCTTACATCCTAGTGGGTGGGATGGACCGTGGGACCAGCCCTGGGGACTCACTGGTCCATCACTGGTCCTTCGGTCCTGGCTGGTGGGGTCAGTGTGGCTGTAAGGAAATGACCACTTAAGCAAAAACCTGTCAGTGAGTGGCAATTCTGTGCTATTTTGGAAGAAGTTTGTGGTGTACTTTAAAGAGAATGTTAGCCCATTTTCCTGTGGGTTTCTGTCAGTGACTAAAGCTGTTTTTTGGGGTGATAGCAGAAAGATTTGGGAAGTGCCCACTGAAAGATTTTAGTTATGGAAAAAAAGGTCTTAAATTGTGGTAGAGAACTGCGCTGCAGTAGGTGCTGGGGTACGGATGGACATCCCTGTATCCCTGATTTCCTAGAGGCTGATCCTGGAGCCTTTAACTTTGGATTTGCAGACTTTTTAATCTGCTGTTTCTAATCACCAACTTGCCACAGCTGAGAGTGAGAACAGAGAGTCAAAATCCAGCCCCTGGCATCGCTTTTCCTCCAAGAGTCAGGTCAGAAGGACAAAACTTACTTCTTCTTTTTTTTTCCCACCGCAATTCTTCCTTTGTCTGCTATGAAAGTCCAAGAGCAAATGTCCAAGGGATGCCTGTGGCTGTGTTTGAGATCAGTCAGGTTCCTCTCCCAGCCTCTGGGCTGGTTGTCTGTGTGTCCCTTGGTCTCGGTGCCAGACCCACACCTGCATCCACTTGTTAAAACAGCATTGTAAAATTTTCCTTTAATTTGACAATGGTACTGATATTTTAGCAAAACATCCTGCTGACTTTTAGGGATTTTTGCTCCCTTCTTTGAAGGTGCTGCAGCATCTCTCTGTTCCAAACCCTGCAGTTGGATGCTGAGGTGGAACTGTAAATCTGCAAATATTCAGAGGCAAACAAATTATTCCCTTTTGACGTGTCAGAGTAGGAGTGGAGGAATCCAAGGAGAAGGTGAACTGAAACACTCTGTTAACTTGCAATCTCAGCTCTTGGAAGGGGAGGTGTAAGGAAGGATCTGCCAGTAGCTGGCTGTAATATTTTTGGATTGCTGCCTGCTTTACTTCCAATGACCCTTTGATTAATTCCTCTGCCTCTTTATTTTTTTTAATGAGCCTATTATGGCATATCTTATTGCAGATGCTGATTGGATCTGGGCTGTGTATTGTGCCATTTGGATGTGGATTAAATGGCACAGATCTATCTGCTGCTTCTCCCCTCTGCCCCTCCCGCTTTAGTTCATCATGTTCAGAATTCCGAGGCTCCACAATGGGAGTCTCAGCCCTCCTGATTGCAGAGGATGTGCAGTCGGCTTGAGGAATGTGTACTCAGAGCTTATGATCCCTGGGCAAGCGGGGACCGGGTGATGCATGTGGCTTTCAAGGGACGCTGCTATTCCCATCTGTTAATGGCATTCCGGGCTGGCCGGCTCCCGGAGCGGCGGCTGAGGGATGGGGCAGGCAGGGGAGAGACGCTGCTGATCCTCCAGGAGATGGGCCAGGACAGAGCATCCCGTGATTCCTGAAAAGAAAAATACGCGGCAAAAAGCATTGCTTACCCGGGCACGGCTTGCCCTGCTGTAAAACTGGGGAAGGGAGAAGGGGAGAGACGAAGAAATAAAGAGAAGGACAGGGGGGAAGTGGGAGATAGTAATGAAATAAAAAGATGGTTAAAATGAGGGTTGGGTGAGGGTGACGAGGTTGTGGGGGGATACCTGGGAAGCCTGAGCAGGTGGTCAGGAATCCTGGTTCCTCACCCCGGCAGCACAGGGAATACACTGCTCCCTGGGAGAGGGACGTTGGCAGAACTTGGTGGACCTGTGATAAATCCCTGAGTGGGGAGAGGGAGAGCCAGTGTGAGTGTCCTGGTGGGATGGGAGCAGTGGAGAACTCCAAGGAATGTGGGAAGGATCAAGTGTTTCCAGCTGTGCTCTGCACTGGCAGCACGTCAGAGCTGCTGCTACCCAAGTTCCCAAGGAAAATACGCCAAGACCAAGAGACCATTTCTCCAAGTGAGAGGAATGATCCCTCTGTGATTCCCTTCTTTCCACTTGAAGACACACGTTTATTTTTTGCTGTTCTCTGCTCTCGGGCTGCAGATTGGGATGGTGGCCTGGAAGATGACTCTGAAGACGCCGGAGTACCCGGAGGGCCGGGATATCATTGTCATTGGCAATGACATCACCTACAGGATAGGCTCCTTTGGGCCTCAGGAGGACCTGCTGTTCCTGAGGGCGTCCGAGCTGGCCCGGGCCGAGGGCATTCCCCGGATCTACGTGGCTGCCAACAGCGGGGCCAGGATCGGGCTGGCCGAGGAGATCCGGCACATGTTCCACGTGGCCTGGGAAGACCCAGACAACCCGTACAAGGTAAGGGGGCGCAGGAACCAGCGGGGGAACTGCAACAGCCCACAAGAGTCTTATTTTGACACCACCGCTTCTGATAGAGGGGAGGGTAAACGTTTGCCAGACTGTCACCTCCAGAGTTCTCCTCGGTATCGGATCTGGAACACTGGAAGTGTTCAAGGCTAAGCTGCATGGGGCTTGGAGCAACCTGGTCCTTTCTAAGCCAAACCATTCCCATGATAGGATTTTATGATCTCCCAGGCAGCAGATTGGCATCCAAAAGGAGTCAGTGCTAAATATTGCACCATTCCTGGCTTTCAATGGCATCAGCTGCATCTCCAGTGTTCAGAGAATGTTCTTATCACTCTGTGTAATTAAATTCTGCCCCTGTCAAAGCTTCTTTGTGGGGATCAGGAAGGGACTACGGGTGGGATTGGGATGAATGAACTGCTTTTCCCTGCAGGGATACAAGTATTTGTACCTGACTCCTCAAGACTATAAGAAGGTCAGCGCCCTGAACTCTGTTCACTGTGAACACGTGGAGGAAAATGGAGAGTCCAGGTAGGAATGAACAGCTTTCTGTTCATCCTTGGGTGATGCATGGCACGTCCTTGTCCTCAGCTGGGACATCCCTTAGGATCCAGGTGTGTGGTCAGGGCAGGGAACAGGGGGCTAAGGGTTGTGCCTTCTTGACCCCCAGTGATGGCTGAGGGTCCTGCAGGGAATGATCGGGATGTGTTCAGGATTAAACCAAAGCCTGGCAGGCTCTGCAAGAACTGATGCGGGTGCTGGGTGTGGGGAGAGAGGGTGCCCCTGTGAGGCAGGGGCTCCTCAGGGAGGCTCTGAAGCACATGCTCAAGCCCTCAGCTTAGCAAGGGCCTGGTGGGAAAGCTGGGAACCGGTCTGAGAGCAGTGGGTGAGAAGGGACTGGGCAGGGGATGGAGGCGTGGAAGAAGGAAGCAAAGAAAAGGTAAGAGCCTTGTTGTAATCCTTGTTCTTTTCCTTTTCCCCTTTGTCTGCATCCCCTTCCTTTCTTGCCCTTTTTCCTGTAATCAGCCTGCTCCTCACGTCCTGTGGGAATGACAGGACACTTTTCCCAGGCATTCCTCTCCCTTGGCATTTCCCCTTGCAGGGCTGCTCCAGTGGGAGCGTTCCATGGTGCTGCAGGATGAGCCCTGCACAGCCCCTGCCCGGGCTTTATGCACATTTCTCCTCGGAACCTTAATGATATTTAGTCACTGCTCATTTTCTTTGTAGCAAACTGATTCAGCAAATCACTGGACCTTGTGACTCAAAGGCTGTCTGTGTCTCCCTCAGGTACAAGATAACGGATATTATCGGGAAGGAGGACGGGCTTGGAGTAGAGAACCTCAGAGCATGTGGCATGATTGCTGGAGAATCATCTTTAGCCTATGATAGTGTTATCACCATCAGCTTGGTAATCCCCCACTGCTTTCTATTCTTCAAATGTATTGTCTGTTTCAGCTAAAAATCCTGTGATGATATCCTAAACATCCATCTGGGATCAGCCTTCTGGCTGATGGAAATGGGCTCCTGTAAGCTTTGAGCAATGCTCCAGGCACCAGTGCAGGGCTGGGGCCCCTCCACACTCAATTTAAAGCACTTCAGTCATTTAGCCTCGTATTTGCTCAGTCTGAAAGTTGCTGCTTCTCTTCTTTTCTCTTTTTTTTTTTTTTTAATGAAATACATTTACGTTCAGATCTCATGTTTTACAAAATAATGGATTCTGGAATTTTCCAGTGAGAGTAGATTTTATGGCCTTGTACTACAAACACACCTAGTTTTATCTCAATGTTTGAATCAATAGGTTGGGGCTGTGTGGAGAGACAGAAATCAATGCCATTGCTTTTTTTTTTTTCTTTTTTTCCTTTCTTTTTCCTCTTTTTCCAGGTCACGTGTCGGGCAATTGGGATTGGGGCCTACCTTGTCCGGCTGGGCCAGAGAACCATCCAGGTGGAGAACTCCCACATCATCCTCACTGGCTGTGGGGCCCTCAACAAGGTAAGTCCTTACATTTCAGTCCTCCCGGCTCTCAGAATGGAGCTGGGGTTTGTCATGGGATCCTGGAATGGTTTGGGTCCGAAGGACGTTGAAGGGCCTGAGCAGCAGCGAGGGGGAAGGAAGGAGGAGAAGCAGCTTCTAGCAGAGGTTTTGTGCATGGATTAAATACCAGGAATGGAGAAGCCCAGTGTCCAGACAGTGTCTTCTCCCAGCCACTGAGTGCTGTGAGGGGAAACAGGGCTGTTCCCAGGGTGTGGAAGTCTGTGTTCCAAAATGTGGGCCAAATTTACCTGAACTTCCAGTCACCCACAGCACTGTGTTAGTTCTGGGGAGCACTGAACCTGAGGAGCTTGGATGCTGATTTTCCAGGCTGGGAACGAGATTTCCTGCTGGAAATCTCGGCTGTGGGGACAGGAGGAATAATTGGGGCTGTCACAAAGAAAACTTACAGCTTCACTTCTAAAGTGGCTCTTTTTTTTCCCCACTCCAGAGGCAGATTTTCTCCCTCGCTGCCCCAAACCCATTAATCCCACAGCCTCCAGCTCCTTGCCTGGTGCAGACACGGCTCCCAGCCCTCTCTGCTCCCATCCCTCTCCCTGAGGGCTTTGTTTCCCTGGAGTTGGGGCTGTGTGCTGTGAGTGCCCTTCCCCATCGAGCAGCTTTGTTCTCAGGCACTCTCAGCACCTGGGGTGGCTGTGCTCCATGGCAAGCTGTGTTTCCAGGAGTGCCTGCCTGACAATGGGAGATAAAGGAAAACAGGCTCTCGTTGAATTATTCCCCTGAATAAAGGGGGCTCTGCAGAAAATGAAGCATTGATCCTATCAACTCTCGGCTGCAGCACCCTCAGTTAGATCTCTTACACACATCACACAACACCTGCATCCCTGGGAGGAAAAGAGGCATTTGAAGATCCAGCCTTTAGAAAGAAATTGAGTCAGTTTAGTGCTTGCTGAAGTGCAGTGTGTTGCCTGGTTCCAGCTGTCACTTGCTGGGGATCGGGGCCCTGCAGAGTTTCCCAGATGGCAGGGTCAGGCTGTTCGGTTCTCCCCCTCTTCCCAGGTTTAACTGCACTCCCTGCCTGTGGAGTCAATGGTTGTTTTCACAGGGCTGGATTAATCTCACTAGATTTTAGGCACTTAAAAATTAAGGCTATGGACTAAATTAAGCACCTGACATCTGTCAGCAGGCACAGGCAGAAGGAGCTGCTTTCTGGGGGGGATTTATCCCATCCTGAGAATTTCAGTGGGCTCAATAATCCTGTGTGTCCTTTTCCCTCCTCCGTGCTCTGTTGGGATGTTTGTATGTTTGTGTCAGCTCTGAACCTCTATGTGCCTAAAGGTGGGGGAGGAGCGTGTTGCATCCTATCCACACCCAGCAGTGTTTACCTGCCCTTGAACAGCGGGGGCCTGGGAGCCCCCGCTCGCTCCTGGCTGTGTGTGATGTGTCTGCTCCTTCCTGTGATCTTCAGTTTCCAGTCCCTGCAGATCTGCTCAGGGCTTCTTGAAGGGATCCAGCTGCAGTTGTGCCCCAGAAGTGTGTTTGAAGTAAGGAACTGGTGCCCAGGGCTAGCCTGGAATGTCCAAGCTCAGTCTGGCTGATCCTCTGGAGGATGTGAAGCAAGCAGTGAAGGTGCATCCATTGGCATTCTTCTGCCATGGGGTCTGGATTGACTTCAGACTTACCCCGTGCTCCCTGAAACCTGTTAAACACTTGTCCCTTGGATTTAGAGGGCCAGTTTGAATTTTTTGGGGCCAGAGGTCAGGTCACTGCCAGCCAGGGGCCAGTTATGCGAAGTCTCCCCTCGTAGGAGTGCAGAGGCTGTTGGGGTGTGTGGTATATGATGTGTTCCTGCTCATTCCCAGGGATGAGACTCCAGAAGGGGAAACCCATTGCAGTTGTTCTGTGTGGAGCGAGTCAGCCTTGGTGCTGCTCGTTCCCTTGGGGGAGGTGGGGAGTCAGGGCTGGCAGGGGCTTGAGGAGAGAGCATGGCTGAAACAAAGACAAATGCATGGAAACCGCCACCTTTAGCTCTTCCCAGTTAGGTGTCAGAGATTCGGGACAGTTTTTCCATCGCTGACTTTTACATGCGCGTGTTCCTGGAGGATGCAGGACAAAGCTGATGCTTCTTGTGCCTGCAAACCCGTCTTCAAAATGTCTCCTGTCCGCCAGCAGAATGTGCAGCACAAAACTGTTTCTGCAGCGATGGAGACAATTGGGCTTTCAGAGAGCAGGCAGGGTTTTCTGGGAAGTTGTTTAATTTTATTTTTTTTCCCTGTGAAATGCTGGATTCTTTCTGATTTACAAGGGGAGCAGAGGGGAATGGTGACAAACATGATGTGCAGCCAGAGCCGTTGCTGGTTTTGTTCATTATCATTATGTAAAAGCAGCCTGAGGGTTTAGGTGTAGAGGGAAAGGTCCAGCTGCCAAAGCCAGAGGGTGACCTCTAGCTCAGATGATGAGCTCAAGGTCGGTGTCATTTGGAGCTGCAGCTCCTGTTGGGTTCTGGGCTTGGCTCCCCACGTGCCGCCTGTGCCGGTGAGCAGAGAGGCACAGCCCGGGGAGACACCCGGGTTAAAGAGGTTCTCCAGCCCCACTCCCTGGCAGGGCTGGCAGGAAACTGCGCGAGGGCTGTGCAGGGTGTGCCTGTGCTCCCGATGAAGCTGTCTTTGTTTGTCCTGGGGAAGGAGCCGGGGAAAGGTGCGATGCTCCGCGGTGGGGCCGGTGCCCGCGCAGGGGACGCAGGGCCGTGTTTCAGCTGGGCCCCTTTTGTCTCCCCAGTGCGTTTCAGCAGGGGGTGGAGAGGTGGAAATGCCATTTCCTTGCTCTCGGTGAGCGTGTGCCGCGCCTGTGCCGAGCCCGCTGACCCCCCTGCAAATTGAAATAATGATAATGCGCGTCTCCTGACTGCATCAAAGTATCAGCACATCAAAAGCCAGGAGGCATGAAATGCAAATGATAAAGTGAAAGCAGATGGATTGTGCATGATCGCCTGATGCCCAATGAATTTTAAAAGATGCTGGTTCACATGGGGAGAGGGGCTGAAATAAACACGTTATCCCTGCAATTTTTTCTTTTTTTTTTTTTTTTGTTCTTGCTGCTCACTCTGCTCACTCCTGACAATATTTTTTCACACTTCAGCGAGCAGCCACTCCATCTCCCTCCCTCCCTTCCCTCTCTTTCTCTCCCTCTCTCTCTGTCGCTGTCTCTACCTCACACACGTCTCGGGTCATGTCGCCGCAGCTCCGGTGGAAATAATAAGATATAAACCACGAGGTTGTTATTTGCATAGAAATAGCATGGAGCCCCAGGCAGCATGGGAGAAGGACACAGAGATCATTTGTCTAAAATTTTAATGAAAACTTTTGCTGAGGCAGAGATTTTTTTATTTTCTTTTTAACTTCCCCTGCCTCCCTCTTTTTCTACCCCCAAACCTGCCTCCTCCTCCCTCACTCCCTTCCCTCGTCATAACCTGAGCACGGGGTGATTTCAGACATGATGTGCTGTGCCCTGCACCAGCAGCTGGGTTTTCTTTTTAATGGAAGTAAGACCAAAGAGCCTGGCATTCCCAGGTCCTGCCTTGCTTATGTGGTTCAAGCTTCCAGGGCTACATTCCATTCCAGTCCTCCCAAGGATGTTCCAGAGACTGCTGCTGACCTATTTTTAATCAGTTTGCTCCTCCTTGTCTTTTGTGTTTAAAAGAAATCCCGTCTTGGAGAGTGTTGTGTTAATGGAAACAAATAGTGGCTTTCAGCCACGTTTTCCCTGCAGATACACGTTCTAGGCTTTTCCTAAGGGAAGCCAGGCTTAGCCGAGACTTCCAGGAACTGCTCCAAGCAGGATTCACATCAGTTTGCTGTGTAGATGTTCAGCCAGGCTCCCAAACAGTTCATCTTGTGATGGTGATGAAGAGCTGCCCCAAAGCCGCCGTCCCTTCTGGAGGCGATGGAATTCTGGAGGCGATGGAATTCTGACCAGCGCTGGTTTGTTCCTCTCCCTCCTGTTTTAGCTTTATTTTCTCCCAAACTCTCTGGCCTTGACTTGCTTGAATTATCAGGCCCTCTGCACCCCGTGGTTTGCTCAGAGCATCCCAGAGTACCAAGATTGAGCTGAACAAATCCCACCTGCCAGGAGTATGTGCGGGGAGGGGCAGGGAAGATGAGGGGTCAGAAACTGAAATGTGGAACATTCTCAGCATAGTTCATTTCCCAGCCTGCAGCCAGTCACCTGCCTGCTTGTGGGGCGACATTTTTGACCAGAATAGGTCCAAAAAAAAGTGTTGTTTGGTCTTGTTGGATTCCTTTGCATGAGGCCAAAAGAGAATATCTTTGTATTTTCAATTCAGTCCTGAATTGTGCTGCAGAACTTTCTGGATGCACTGGGATTCACATAACGGGAGGCTCACACAGGCTGGGCAGTGATTGCCAACAGTAATATTTACCCTTCAATTTCACAATCTGCAAAAATAAATAAAAGCCCTGTGAGACTGATGCTGTTTGGGGTTTGTACTGTGGAAAGCTTTTTTTTTTTTGAGATTCGAGGCAGGGATAGCTCAATATCTGCTCAAGATGACTCCAGTGTTGGGATTAGATCAAAGAAATCATGTGAGAGCAATCATGTGAATTAGAACAGCAAGTGCCGGCCCTGTCATTCAAAGAAGCATTATAATTATTAATGCATGATATGAATCTTTCTGTAGTGGCACAGCAGGACTATTGGGAAGATCCGGATGGGTGCAGGGTGCTGGAGAATGCTAAGCAAGGAGGGCTGGGAAGTGTCAACCAGAAATCAGCGCTCGCCAGCACCAAGTGTTGGCTCCCCGTGTGGAGGTTGGAGCTGCCCAAGGTTATCCCACTTTTGGGAAGCAGGAGAGGCCCCTCTGCTCTGCCCTGGGTGGCTGTGGCAGTGGAGGTGGTGAGAACAAGGGTGGTCTCGTGGTGGAGGTTGGGTTCTCCAGCCCCCAGAGCTGCTCCAGGACCGCGGTGCTGTTGGAGGTGTCCCTGACGTGGGTCGGTGGCTCACACCCACCACAGCCAGGCTCATTCCTTTCTTTCCCTGCCCGTGAGAGGCTTTAGGTGCTGCAGGGGGTGTGGCTGGTGGCACTGCTGGTGCCACACAGGTCCTTGCTCCGTGAGGAGCAGTGGATGCAGGCAGGATGGATGCCTGGGCCTCAGTGCAGATAAACAACCACCGCCATCCATTGCTGCATTTTCCTTTTAATTGCCTTTCTTTAAGTGCTGATATTTGTGTATTGTTCCCATTAGAGACAATTTACGTTCCAGGCATGGCATTATCAGTCCCTTGGTGTTTGCTTAGGGAAGAAAGTCTAATAGATTTCTGTTGACTTTTTTTATTCTCCCTCCTTCTATCATTTTTAATACGGATCTTGCTCAGTTTATCTGTGTGGGTGGGGGCTCTGTGTGTGTTTATTCCTGCTAAACAGGAGTTTAGCATCGTGGCCCATATTCTGCCTCTCCAAATCTCTTCCCCAGGAGTGTATCCCAGCTCCTGGGGTTCCTTCAGAGTATGTCCTTACTGGAGCATTAACTCTGCTCCCTAATGTTCCACAGGAGCTGAACTTTTCAGACACATCCCAGAATAACTGGTCCTGACCATCCCTCTTGGGGTGTCCCCAGGAGGACATCTGGGTCACCTGCCTGGGGTCTTTCCTGGAGAAATTCCCTGTGACTCTGCTCCCTAATGTTCCACAGGAGCTGAACTTTTCAGACACATCCCAGAATAACTGGTCCTGACCATCCCTCTTGGGGTGTCCCCAGGAGGACATCTGGGTCACCTGCCTGGGGTCTTTCCTGGAGAAATTCCCTGTGACTCTGGACACATGATGGGAACTGTAGGAACGGCACTGGAGAATTGCAACATTTCTCGTGACTAAACCTAAACCCACACTGGAAGGTGAACAGAGTTCTGCTGGCCTGGTGAGAGAGGGGGAAAGCCTGCAGCCTGTGCCCCAGGGCTCTCCGAGTGACAGGGTTCCCTGGGGTCCAGAAGGTGACAAAGGAAGTGACCGAGATCTTTAAGCTGGAGACAACCATTAATATTGTTTATGGGGTTCATATCTAGATTAGGGAACCCCTGGCTGAGGCAGGTGGGATTTATGGGTGTTGGCACCATGTAGAATAGGGGCTGTAATTTTAGTTTGCAAAGTGTATTGAGTCCTTTTGATTTACCACTGACTGAGGGAGTGACCTTGAGCAAAACACACGCAGGGAGAGGAGAGAGGGGCACGAGGGTTTTGACAAGACATTTTTCATTTGGAAATGCCACTTCACTGAAACTGGAGCTCTTCAGGAAAAAGTATCAGTTTGCATGAGCTTCTCCTTTGGAATTTTTTGGGTCGAATGAAAAGTTGTTAGTTTTTTATTTCCCAATTGACTTTTCTTCCCAAATTAATTTTTATTTTTAATATGTATAACAAATACTTTAGAGGTCATCTGGAGCCTGTCTGATCTCAAGTTTGTAGTTCAGATCTCAAGACTGCAAAACTTGATTTTTCTGCTGCAACCCAGAAACTTTCCAAAATCGTCCTCAATAACCACAAGGTGGGAAAGCCTCCCCACCAAAAATGTGTGATGCTGCAAACGGAGAGAATCTCTTGTGTGTGTGACCAGCTGTGGAGCCCTGCTCCCTCTGTATCTGGGAGGAGTGTTGGGATCTCCAGGCAGGAGCTGCAATTCCATGTGCACCTGGATGCACCTTGCCCTGCTCCCTGCGAGGTGACATGCAATTGCTTTTTTCCCCCCTTCCCCCTCTGATCTCACCAAATGAAAGCAGGGAAAGACTCCACCAGCAGGACCTGCCTGTGGATTTGCAGTCAGGAGCCATCCCCAATAACCATCAGGCTGTCAGCTCCCCAGCTCCCCCCAGCTCCCACCTCCCCCATCACTCAGCAAAGGGAAAAAAGAGCCGGAGCTGCAGCTTGAAATATATCATGCAATAGTGTATCATGAATTTCTTGTGAATCACATTGGAGAAGCAGGTTTATTTATTTCCGAGACTCTAAATCAATACAAAGTAGGTCTCTTAGTTCTGAAGCTGGGATGGAGTGGGAAAAAATGAGCCCATTGTACTCTTAAAACTTTGGGGAAAGGAGATGACAGCTATATAATTCCATTTACCAGGCACTAGGGGCTTTAATGTGAAGGTGACAGGGAGCTCTTTGTGCATTTAGAGCACCATATCTTCTAAATAAAAGATCTGTAGACTTGATAGTGGAGTACAGCTCTGCCTTTAATAATCTCCAAGCATTAGACCGAGCCAATCTGTTCCCAAGTCAGAAGGGTCCCCCACCGAACGCTCGTAAATTAGAAGTGCAGGAACTGCACGGATTCAGGGATTAGGAATGCAAGAAGGGCAGAGAGGAGCTGTCTGTGCCCCCACTGCCAGGCAGAGGGGCTGAGTGTTCGGGAAGGGCTCTATGATCAGCTGGGCTCTCTTCCCTCTCTTGCTGCTTTTCCCCCTCTAATACGTGATCCAGGTGGGGGAAGAGCTGGAAATGAGCCCTGAGCTCTGCCGAGGCTTGGCTGCACATAATAGCAGTCAGGTTTGAAGTTCCTGCATTGTGTTCCCTGCATTTTTTCTGATGAGACATTCATTCCCATCATTTCTGCCTGTTTATGAAAAATAGGCTATTTATAGGACGTGCATATGCCTCTTGTGCTTCGTGTTTCTGGCAGACAATATAAATTGTGGGATGGGAATTGCAATTATTGAAATTATTTGGATAAAAATCTGGCACTTATATTTGATATAAACACATGATATGCTCGGAATAATAACAGCACTTATGTTACATAATGATTCCCATTCAAGCCCTCCAAGCTGTCATGTTTTCAGGTCTTTCATCCTGGGTGAAACAGATGAGCCAGCCCAGCCCTCAGCCAGCCCAGCTTTGCAGGGAATGTCCCAACTCTCCAGCAGCAAGGGTTCTGAGAGGAGAAAGCAGCTGCTCAGCACGGGTTGGAGTGCTAGAAAATTATTAATATGCACGTGACGGGCCTATAAACCTGCTGAGGACCATCCTTTAGAGGCTGTTAGAATCCTGGCTCTGCTTGTGCTTGCCAGAGATCCTCTGAAGTAACAAGAAATGTGGTTTCCTAATGGGTTTTTGGAAGATCAGATGAACTCAGTGTTGGCAACACTGCCCAAGTATTTTGGGATATTTTGAAACTCTTCTCTGGGGTAACAAATGACAGGACAAGAGGAGATGGCCTCAAGCTCTGCCAGGGGAGGTTCAGCATGGACATGAGGAAGAATTCCTTCATGGGGAGAGTTTAAGGCCCCTTCCCACCCAGACCATTCCAGGATTCCATGGTCCTCCCGAACCCCCTGAGTGCCCAGTGCCAGTCTGGGGCTGGAGCAGCTCGGGCTGTGCCAAGGCAGGGCTGATTCAGGGCTCTTGTGTCCCCCCTCACCTGTGCACATCCAGCTCATCCAGATCCCAGATCAAACTCTCCTCAGGGCAGCTTTTCCCTGCAGCTGGGGCCCTCTGTCCCTGCCCTTCCGTGCGGCGCGCTGGGATCTCCCAGCCGCTGCAGGCTCTGCTGGAATGGCTGGAGCACTCGGGAGAAGGAGCTGTGTGTTTATCTTCGTCTCCAAAAAGGGATTTAGGGGCGAGAGCAGTGGTATATTAGGCTGTTTCATTGCCTGTCAGCAGTGCTAAACCTGAGCTGTCTGCGGTGTCTCCAGATAAGCAGGAGCAGAGCCCATTTTGCATGTGCGTACGTTTGCGTTAGTTCAGAGAGGGGGAGTTTAAATCCTCTTTATTTTTATTTTCCTCTGTGGGAAGTGTTTAGCTAGGCTTGTGCCTGGCATCTGCAGGCCCGGGCTTTTCTTATCCTTGAACCTAAATCTATGCTGCTGTCTGCTCTACCATGGCTTTGCTTGGCACTGATTTTGTCAGAGGAGGAGGAGGGTGAGCTCAGGAGACCCAGGAACATCCATGTGCTAAAACACACCCGCTGAATTCTGTATTTGGGGGTTAGTTTTGTAACATCTGTGCCTCGGTTTCTTCTGTACATAAACCTTGACTGGCATCTGCCAGCTCCTCTGTCCCCAAAATGAGCTGTGCCGGGTGTTTGGGGGAGGCCAGGCTGTCTGTGTGTGTTTGAGGGGGTTTTTAAGATCCAAATGAAGCAGGTGTGTAATGTCCTCTGTCTGTTAGAAAGACTCAACCCATAAAAATAACAAACGGCATGTATTTGCTAGAATGTCAAAGTTATGAGTTTATTTTGTAATGATGTGCTCCTGCCTTCATGAGGTAAACTGGCCGTGGCAGAGGTGTTATTAGTAATATGGAGTCAGTGGAGCAGAAAGCCGAGTGACCGAGAGATCAGTGTATCAGTCAGGGAGAGGGCAAATGGGAAGAGACAGCAGGAGAATGAGAAAAGAGCTGCGCTGCCCGGGCTCAGATTAGAGATGGAGCTGTGCAAGAGAATGAGGAGCCCCAGCCAGCTTCTGGCCGGCCTCTCAGAGGAGCTGCTGGGCCTTTGTCTGGGTTTGTCCCCCAGTTTTCCCCAGTCCACCTGACAGTTTTCTTGGAGCAATTTGGGATTAGTGAGCTGAGCTGGGTTCAGCACTCAGGAGCTTTGGTCACACCTGCTGCTTGGGGAAAGCAAGTGGGAAAACTGCTGTGGTTTCCCCACCTGTATCATTCCCCTTGGGGATCATAGAATCCAGAATGGTTTGGGCTGGGAGGAACCTTAAAGATCCAATTCCACTCCCCTGCCATGGGCAGCCCTTCCACTGCCCCAGGCTGCTCCCAGCCCCGTCCAGCCTGGCCTTGGACACTGCCAGGGATCCAGGGGCAGCCACAGCTGCTCTGGGCACCCTGTGCCAGGGCCTGCCCACCCTCACAGGGAACAGTTCCTTCCCAATATCCCATCCAGCCCTGCCCTCTGTTTTCTAGGGATCACTGTTCACAAGCTCTTACCTGCACACAGGGCTTGGGAAACTGTGTTATGAGGTTTGCTCCATCCTTTTGTGCCCAAGTGATCCTAAGGTGCTGCAGGGATGGGTTTGTGTGTACCTCCTTAGCCAGCTGCTCCTGGTCACATCCCAGCACTGATGGCTTTCCCATTATTCCTTCCCCAGGTGCTTGGACGGGAAGTTTACACCTCCAACAACCAGCTGGGAGGGATCCAGATCATGCACAACAACGGGGTGACACACGACACGGTCTGTGATGACTTTGAAGGAGTCTACACCATTCTGCAGTGGCTTTCCTACATGCCAAAGGTAATTCCCGAGCCTGCAGTGCTCCAAGGTGCCACTGCTGGCTTTGTTTGAAGGGTTTTGGGAATGGGGCCTCTCACTTCCTTCAATATTTTCCTTTTTCCCTTAGAATATACACAGCCCTGTTCCCGTCCTCAAATCCAAGGATCCCATAGACAGAACCATCGACTTTGTTCCCACCAAGACCCCCTACGATCCTCGCTGGATGCTGGCTGGACGCCCCAACCCAAGTATGGCCAGGAGATGCAGCAGCTCTCATCTTGTTTCTAGGCTGTTTGCCAGATGTCTGCAACCCAGATATATTTCAGGATCTGTAAAATAGTTGGTTCTAAGCAACATGGATCTAATACGTGAATATTTACATCTAATAATATTCATATACAATATTATTTATACATATTTAAAAGTAGCATTTAAACCCTGAGTGCTCAAGGACACCTCCAATTAATACTTTTATAGATGATATATTTACTTAGAATAGTTACTTTTTTGGATTTTTTTTTTTATGATTTAGGGGAAGTCCATCCACAAAGGGTGTGTATGTTAAAGGAATCACAACGTTCCTGGAGATCTCGGGGAGCTGTTGTGTTGGCACCACTGGGGTTGTGCAGCCTTGTGTAGGTACAAGCTGCAAACTGGGTGACCATTACTCCTGCTGTTATTAATGAGTTTGGGGGGCTAAAATGAGATTTGTGATAAACTAAGTTTTCTGGTTTTGGATAATATTTTTTCATCATCTCTCAAGCAATTCATCCAGCTGTCTGGGCGCCGCAAACACCGGCTTCCAAATCGAGTGACTTCAGATTTTAATTTAGTGGAAGCGTTAAGGAAAGCAGATGATTCCCTGTGATAAGTTAAAGCAGATATCTCCTAGGTGAAAAGTTAAAGCCATTTATTAGAGGAGATATTGCCGTGATATTCTTCAAACTGACGCCCGACACGAGGCCAGAATCTAAACGATCAGCTTTGGGCTCGCGATAAAGAGATAATTTTGAAATGGATGGTCACATTTTACAGTGGGGCCACAGAGGCAAGGAATGTAGAACACAGTAATTACAAGTTTGGGCTTGATAAAACACTCTCCATCCTGTTTAAGTCAGCAGAGGTTAGCGTGCTTGGATCTCCACTTTTTAATTGGTTTTGGACTTGGCTTTGCAGAAGCAGAGGTGCTTGTTCAGAGGGAAGAGTTCCTCGGGAGCTCTGTGCCAAGGGGTGAAGCTGGGAGCGATTTGGGGTTTGGGGGGGATTTTTTTGTGGGTAATTTTCATGCAGAGCTTCCTAAAGCCCCAGTGCAAACCTGGTGCCCCCAGAGAGCTGTGGTTTCTCTGATAGACTCTAAAATATCATTGAAATTTTCATACTTAGTTCCTGGGTCTCTTCAGCATTCCTTCTTTCAAGGAAGGATTAGGCAGGATCAAGAGAAGAATATGAGATAAGTTTTAAAACAGAAATAGGTATTTCAAAAACCGTCTTTAATGACTTTACTGCCTTTTGACAAATGTTTGTAGTCTTAAAAAAAGCAGAGTTATTTATTTAAAAGCATGGGAAGTCCCTCTGCTCTCCGAACCCCATCGTTTAACAATAAATGATGCTTTTGCTGATAAATTGCTGTCTTTATGCAGACTAGGAAATGAAATAAGACATGATGGCTGAAGGCAGACAAATGCTCAGCTGTCTAATGTTCCCTTGTATTGTCATCTATTTAAAATTAAATAAATAAAAAGACAGTGCCATGTTCTCCAGCTGGCATTTTTAAGCAAGTTTGAGTTGCTGCTTTGATACTCTGTTTTCTTTCTTCCCTCTCTCCTTCCACCTTTGATATATCCCTTTTCCCCCTTGCCTTTAGATCAGAAAGGGCAGTGGCTGAGTGGGTTCTTCGACCACGGGTCGTTCCTGGAGATCATGCAGCCCTGGGCACAGACCGTCGTGGTGGGGAGAGCGAGGTAAGTTCTGAGGGGTCTTTTAGACAATTGTAGAAATCCAGTTTGGGTTGTGCTTTGCATTTCTCTAGAACAAAACATTCCTGTGATTATTTCTCTGTGTGTGTGTGTATATATAGCTACCTAATAGAAAGAGTTGGAAAGAAAGGGATGAGATGACCTTTAAGGTCCCTCCAACCCAACCCATTCCATGGCTCTATAACTCTATGATTTAGAGGCTTCCAGGCTAAGCAGTGTGCCAGGGGTGGAAATCAATGATTTGGCAAAGCCAGAAGCTCTCTGTCCATGCTCAGCTTCACTTGCAGTTCCTTTCTTCTGACAAATTCCAAGTGGCTCTGGACTCTCACACAGCAGGGATAAATAACACAAATGAAACAGACTCCTTTCAAAAGCAGTGGCACTTTGAAAAAAACAAATACGGATGTATTCTTCTGGGATTGTTACTGTAAGTGCTGCCAAAACTCATCTCTTGTATGTATGTTTGGAATATGTGTGCTGTTGGCTGTAAATTGTCTTTTATTATTCTATGGCAACTTGTCCAGGGACACACTATAAAACAAGATGTAGCATCTTCATGTGCTAGCCTGATAAAATTTATATGAAGTATTATGGAAAACAGAAGTTGTTTTGAGCTGTTTTCAAGTTCAATAAATAACTGTAATACTTGGATAAAGATGTTCTTTATTAGGTCACATGGGCCCTAATATAGAAGTTATAAGTTACCGATTTAAGACGGCTTCTGCAATTACGGGGTTCCAGCAGACTCTTAATTATAGGGGATGGGAATATTTCCAGCCCCTCAGTGCACATGGGCCCTGTCTCTTCCCTGCCTGTTCGTGTGCCATCAGCTGGGGGTGGCTGGGGAGGGAGCGGGGGCTCTGCTGGGGCTGTCCCGGGAGCGCGGGGTCGGCATCGACGGCTTTTGTGTTCGGGAGGGCTTGGATGCCCCGGGGGGCAGAACTGGGCATCCTCCCTGGTGCCTGCACTCCCATCCCTCTGCCCCT
Organism: Dryoscopus gambensis; assembly: GCA_013389985.1. Classification (NCBI taxonomy): domain Eukaryota; kingdom Metazoa; phylum Chordata; class Aves; order Passeriformes; family Malaconotidae; genus Dryoscopus; species Dryoscopus gambensis. The sequence goes on along the minus strand of WEIT01025453.1, from coordinate 70,144 downwards.
GCACCCTTCCCACCTGGCAGTCACCCTGCAGCAGCGGATCTGCGGAAAACACAGGAAGTGTTCCAAGTCTCTCCCGACCCATTCAGGGATTCTGTGATTTTCCATGGCTCAGTCCATCAGAACCAAAATCTGGGTGATGGCAGGCGAAGGGCAGTGGGTACGTGGATTTATCGTTCAAAATCTGGGTTTGGTTTATTCTATTAAATTTTTAGAGAGGAACGTGCTCATTTTTGGAATAGATTTTGCTTTGAGAGCAGTGACCTCTCTGGAACTCTCCAGCCTCGTGCCTCAACTTGGCAAAAGGCCAGAGTGCTGCTCCCATTACTTGCCTCTCCTGGGTGTTTGGATGTGAATTGGAAAAACTGTCTGGCTGCGTAACAGCGGGAGTAGGAATTGTATGTGTCTCACCTGTTTGCAGGCTGGGAGGAATACCTGTAGGAGTGGTTGCCGTGGAAACGAGGACGGTGGAGCTCAGCATTCCCGCTGATCCCGCAAACCTGGACTCGGAGGCCAAGGTGGGTGGGTCGTGTGCTGCTGTCCCTGTTTGTCCTGTGGTACCAGTGTGCAGCCGTTCCTGGTGAGCCGGGAGTGCCTGGCAGCTGCTGGGAACGGCCCCTGGGCTGTTGTGTGGCCATTCCTGCAGGAGACACATCCCCTGCTTCCCTCAGGACTCCGGGGAGGGACAGGGATTCGGGTCCAGGAGATGTGACAAGCAGGAATCACTTCCCTGCTCTCTTGCTGTGACTGGAGTGTTCCATGGCCTTCCTGCTCTGACATTTTGCTGTTCCCCTGCCTGATTTCACAGCCCTGGCCCTGCTTCATCTCACCGGGGTTTTCTCCTCTCCGTGTCCTTTTCTTTCTCTTCTCCTTCCCCTCCTTACAGTGTCAGGCTTTCCACACCCTCTTTTCTTAGCTAAATTAGTGGGAATGCTGCTTTTGAAGTTGGTGACAAAAAGATGGTCCCACCTCTCCCCTGGCCAGGCAGATCCTACACATTTCACATGCCATGTTCCTCGTTGTTTATCCCACATCACAGCTCCTGGTGATTTTTCTATTGTTTTAACTCTTATATTAATGTGCTTCAAGGCCTGACAGTGGATTTTTCTTCCCTCCAGATAATCCAGCAGGCTGGGCAGGTGTGGTTCCCTGACTCTGCCTTCAAAACAGCCCAGGCAATCAAGGACTTCAACAGGGAAGGGCTGCCCCTGATGGTCTTTGCAAACTGGAGAGGCTTCTCTGGGGGAATGAAGGGTAAGCAGCAGCTTGGTGCTGTCCTGGGAGGGGTTTGTCTTGGCTGCTCAGGGCACCACAGAATGCTGCTTGAAATTATGTGAAGTGCCGAGGATGTGAGACTGATACTATAAAATTTAAAGGAGGAAAAGATCAGATCGGGAGAAGTTACAGGAGCACTGAGCTGGTGGAAGTTCTCAGGGTGGCAGAGGCTGCTGGGCTCTGGTGGCTCCTCAGCTGGGCACAAGGCAAAGCCTTTGAGTTTGCAGGTGCAGAGGTTGGGGGTGGCAAAAGGTGGCAAAATTCCATCTGGAAAACACCCATTGCCTTTGGGGATGGGTTCTGCTCCATGTGCTGCCACTGCACTCCCTTCACGAGGTGCTTTCCCAGCCACACAACTCACGGGGAAGCTGTTGGTGTAATTTTACCTTCTTTATTTACCTCATTTAGTCCTTAAATATTGTTTTACCTTAAAATGCCAGCTCTGGCCTTGCTGGGTTCCTCAGAAACTGAATTTTAGCTTTGGAGTTGGGTGGAACAGGCACAAAGGATGTTAATATTTATATTGCATATCTCAACTTATTCCAGCCAGCTGGCAGGAGGAGGAGGAGGGAAGGACAGAGCCATTGCAGTTTGCACCTTGCTCCGTGCATTTTCCAGCCTCCTGCTTGCTGCTGGTGTCTCCTGACACTCTCGGCGTCCCTTGGGGAGTTGTTTGCAGTTTTGGTTTCAGTGCTGGCTGGGGATTATGCGGGGAGGGAAAATAAACAATTATGCCACCCCTCAGTGCACACAAACACACAGCCAGGAGCCGACTGCACTGTGGGTAAAATGACTCCAAAATTGTGTGTAATGAGTAGGAAAAGATTAGAGACAGCTCTTGCTATGCTGAAAATTGACATTAGTGAAGGGGGAGGAAAGAAAAAAAAAAAAAGAGGGAAAAAAAGAGGGAAAAAAAGAACCCCCCTCTTTCCTAGTCAGCCTGGGAGGTCTAATTCCTGCCGTAAAATAAATAAATAATGCCCTAGATAAAGGCAGCTCGTGGTGGTGGTGGTTTCCCCAACGAGCTCTCTCTGTGGCCAGAAGGCTCCTGAGCATAATGCAAAATTAAATTACAAAAATCTGGCTGGAATATTCCGATGGAGGAGCCATTTGGCAGGGGTTTATTTGGGCGAACCGGCGGTGACCCACGACGGGGAGACATCAAGCGTGAAATTCCCTGGAAATTAGCACCAGGGTCCTGGGCTCGGCAGGGAGGGTTTGATCACATGCAAATCCCCCTGACATTAAACCGCCGCGCACCGTCGGGGGCTCCTGTTTTACCTCTTGTTTTTGCCCGGGACAGGTTATAAATAACAATAAAAAAAGAATATAAAACAATTCAGCCGAGCGAAAAGGCCAGGTTGGGAGCTGGGGCTGCCCGGGTGCTGGGCTGTGGGGGTTGTGTGGGGTGGCTTCAGGGGGCCCGTCTGATGTTCCAGCCAGGCTGGTGGGATCTGCTGCGGCTCCAGAGGGGCAGGGAGGGCTCTGAGCGCCAGGATTTACACCCACGGCGAGATGGGGACAGCTCCAGCAGGCTGGGTGTCCCTGTGGGGGGTCCCTGGGCTCAGGGCAGCAGGGAAGGGGCCAGAGCTCTGCGGGCACTGCCCACCCTCCTGCAGAGCCAGCTCTGCTCCCTGGGGACGTCCTGCAGCACCTCTGCCGTGCAAGTGGCTGCGCACGGAACCCCAGACTGGTTTGGGTTGGGAGGGACCTTAAGGATCACCTCATTCCAACCCCTGCCATGGGCAGGGACACCTTCCACTAGGCCAGGTTGCTCAGATTAGGCTGTGGTTGAAATTAATACAGGAATTCTGGCTTGGAGCGCTGTGGGAACCCTTTGGAAGTCAGGATCGAGAAGGAGAAATGCTCCTCAGATGAGTTTACAGCCAGCTCTGGGAACACCAAGGGTGTCTCCAGCCCCGGGAGCAGCAGCAGCAGCTCCACTGGCCTTGGTTGAGTGTGCAAGGGAAGCCAGCACTTGGTTTTATTTAGTAATAAATATTAGGGTTTGATCAGGTGCTCGATCAGGATGCCGAGGCTGCTGGGACGTTCCAGGACAGGGCAGGGCTGGACTGCAGGGTCCCAGAACCACAGAGGGGTGAAGTTCATCCTCCTGGAAGGCTGAGCCCCAAAGATCCATAGGCACAGAAACACTGCCCTGGCCACCTGCTGGCACCCGGGAAATAAAATATTTCCTGGTGCCACCTGGTAACCCTGAGGGAGGTTTGGAGCTGTGAGAAAGCATCAAGTTCCCCCAGTTTCTCTGCTCCTCCTCCCTCTGCCCTGTTCAAACAATTAGTGCTGCTCTTCTCTGCACTTCACCTGAGTAAAATATATACCCGTGGCAGGAGTGAAAAATGTATTGCTAATTACACAATTATTTTATTATGTAGCACTAGTAAAAAATGTCTTGTAAAGAATTAATTCAGTTAAAATAATTTGAATCAAGCAATTATTTTCTTAACACTAGAATTAGCTGAAAGTACTTCAAGTGGTTTATTACTAGCACTACATAATAAAATAATTGTATAATTAGTAATAAATTTGTCACCCCTTTTGAGTCCTTTTCTTTGCTCAGGACAAAGGGAAAGGTTGGAGTTTTGTTTGGTTCTCAGTCCCCACTGTCTCTGCTAGGATTTATGTTTATTCCCAATTAGAGGGAATAAATTGTTCTTCCCTTTGTCAGAGCATTTGATACCTCTTAAATAACATGAAATTCCTTTTCTTGGGTGTTTGGGCAATGACCTTGGGAATGAAATGGGGAGATCACATCAGTGTCTGTGGTGCTAATCTATATTTATATATATTTGTTTGTATATATATATATATATATAAAATATAAAAGAGTGTGTGTTTCCCAAAGAGTTAATTGCTTAATTCTGTTCATGTTAATGCTGAACACTAAAATGAGGGTTAAATGACAGGGGGACCTTGGCTGGAGTCTCTTTCTTCCCCAGAAATGAGGCTTTTCTCGAGGGATAGAAGGATTTTAGATGAATCAAAGTGTCTCAGTGTTTTCAGGCTCTTCCTCTTGCAGCAGGTGTGAGGTACATTAATGCAGCTCCTTAATTTTCTCTGCACTGGTATTTTAATGGCCAGAAAAAATGAGGCAAACTGGGAGGGTCCAAGCAGAGAACCCGAATGGTGGAGGGGGTTGGAAGAGAGATGAGGGATGGGCGCCTGTCGTGTGTGAGGACAAACCCCACTGAAATCCTCCTGCTATTTGCAGTGAGCCTGAAGGAGTGCAGACATTATGCAAGGTGGTACAAGGGGTAGTGACATGAAATTAGTGCGGAGGGAGGGGAAGTTTGGCTGTGGAAATGCCCCTAAAGAAGCAGGAGATTTATTGTTTGGGGTTTCTAAATGGGAGCTTTCAAAAGCGCTGTGGAAGAAGCGGTCCTGTGTGAACAAAGAGGTGGGCTAGATGAGCCTAATAACTATTTTTCATTTCTTGTATTTTGATTTAATACTTCTAGATATAATTATATGTAACAAAATATATATATTCAAGAGTGCCTGTTTCCATTACAAACTGTATCCATTAGAAACTATATCATCTCATAGAAATTCTTCTGCCTTCCCGTTTTCTCTTTTATTTAAATCACCTTTGGGGCTGATATTTTCAATGTACTGTCTTTACACAGTGGAGTTGTTCTTATTAATTTTGAGCAAAATGCCTTAAACAAATTTTAATGGAAGAGGAGCGGAGTGCTGTTCCCCATCCCTCCCCACACACATTTTTATGAAGATCTGGAAAAGCTCTGCTGCCCTTAGGTGCATTTTATTCACATTACATGAGTTGTGGGAGAGGTCCAGGGCAGTAAGTCTGAAATTGGGCAGTACAGACATACCCAGCCTGATTTCCCAAACTGTGGGCACGCTCGTGGGCTCAGGGCTGGATCATCCCCAGGGCAGCTAGTGTAGAGCAGCTGGTGAGAACTGAGCACCTGCAGCCCTGGCATAGATGGGGTTTCATGGAAAGTCACCAGACTGGATTTCCAGAGGAGGTCCCATGCGTGGCAGCAGGACTGATGTGGGAGCATCTCCAGGCTGGAGAGGGCATGTAGCAATAGGACAGGGGGAATGGCCTTAGCCTGAAGGAGGATACATTTGGATGGGATACTGGGAAGGAATTCTTCCCTGTGAGGGTGCTGAGGCCCGGGCACAGGGTGCCCAGAGAAGCTGTGGCTGCCCCATCCCTGGCAGTGCCCAAGGCTGGGGCACTGATGAGGTGTGACTCCAGGCTGCGTGTCCTTGTCCCAGCCGCGTGTGACCAGCTCTGTGTCCTTGTCCCAGCCATGTCTGACCAGCTGGGTGTCCTTGTCCCAGCCACGTGTGACCAGCTGTGTGTCCTTGTCCCAGCCATGTCTGACCAGCTGTGTGTCCTTTCCCAGACATGTATGACCAGGTGCTGAAGTTTGGGGCTTACATTGTGGACGGTCTCCGGGAGTACCAGCAGCCCGTGCTCATCTACATCCCGCCCCAGGGCGAGCTGCGGGGCGGCTCCTGGGTGGTCATCGACCCCACCATCAACCCCCGGCACATGGAGATGTACGCGGACCGAGAGAGCAGGTACGGATCCCCCTCCCTGGAATCACCAGCTGGGACTGCCCGGGAGGCTCCCTGTGGACTGGAACAGTTTCCATGGGGTTGGGCACTCCCCAGGTGGAACCTCGTGCGCGTTTTTGGCCTGCATAAACCAGAGCTAAAAGTTCGCACTTTGTTTTGTCTCCCTCCCCATTCTCTTCCTTTTCACACACGTTGAACCATTTCCTTTTGTGTCTGACGACCTGAAAGCCAGGTGCAAAAAGTGCCTTTCTTTTCTGTTTTCCAGAGGAGGGATCCTGGAGCCGGAGGGGACGGTGGAGATCCGGTTCCGCAGGAAGGACCTGGTGAAGACGATGCGCAGGGTGGACCCGGTGTACACCCACCTGGCCGAGCGCCTCGGTACGTGGGACACCCTCACAAGGGGCACTGGGACTTGGGGCACCCCTCACAGAGGGGCACTGAGGTGTTTGATCAGAGTCATTTTCATTTTTATTTCCTGTTGTGTGACTTGGGAAGAAATCCAGATGAGAGCCCTGCACGTGTGTACATGTGAGATGATACTCGTGCATGCTCAGCATACCCAGGGTGTGTAGTATAGTGGTTTTTTGAGCTGATTTCTCTTTTTTATTATATTTTATTGACTGGATCTCAGAACAGACCCCTATTACAAAGGCTTGAGTCCAATTTCCAGCTCAGCAATTGCTCAGCTCACTAAAACCTTGTTGGCCAAACCTTCAGCGGGCGTTGTTTCACGTAACCAAGGGTTTGATCAAAGACATTTTGGGCTGCTGGACTGTCACTGAGTGTCTGGGGTGGTTTGCAGTAATGATATCCGTGTGCTCTTCAGTTTCAAGGGAGTAAGGAATATTGTCCATGTCTCTGTAAACAGGGAGGGATGAGCAGAGCTCAGTGCTGGCACGGCCAGGGTCGTGTTATTACCGCACCTTCCGCTCCGAGCGATCCCAGCGCCTGCTGTACACTCAGCATCCCAAAATACAGAGTGTTCAGCAAAATGCACTTAATATCAGATATGTTCTCTCTCAGGGGAATAGGCTCTTTAAATAGTTCTTTACTAGCTCTTACTATAAGAGTATAATCTTACAGAGCCTCCTTTTACCTCCAAAATTGACTACATTTCAGTGGAGGGAGAAGCGTGCAATGTGGGTATGGCTTGAATTTATAAAGCCTTTTGGGATCCTTCAGGAGGAAAAGTGTTCTGCAAATGACTGATAAATCCTGGCTATTGCTGCAGTTACATTTTATTATTTGGCTTTTTTTTTAATTTATGGCAGGACAACAATTTATATACAAAACAACCCTCCTGATACGCCTCGGGAAGAGAATAATAACGGGTGAAGGGTGAGGGGGTGCTGGCATCAGAGCACTGACTGCAGAGCAGGTTCTGCCCATGCCTTTGGCTGATCCAAGACATTTCCTCTCTTTTTTAATGGTCTTACGTTGACTCTTTGTTTTCTCTGCCTGTGCTGATTGTTTTCTGGGTAAGAGGCAGATTGGCTTTTGCGGAGCAGCTCAAGGCAGCAACTTTTTATCCAAGTTTTACCCAAATTCGCATCTTGCTCTAGTACACAATGTGTAACTGTGTGAGAGTGGACATGGATACCCTGATGGATGGATGGATTTGTTGTCTGTGTCTGCTGATGGGTACCTGGCTGAGGGTGACATCATTGTGGCCTTCCAGTACCTGAAGGAGATGACAGGAAGGATGGAAAGAGACTTCACAAGAGTCTGGAGTGACAGGACAAGGGGGAATGACTGCCCACTGGCAGAGGCCAGGGTAAGATTTAATGTTTGGAAGGAATTGTTCCCTGTGAGGGTGGGGAGGACCTGGCACAGGGTGCCCAGAGCATCTGTGGCTGCCCCGTCCCTGGAAGTGTCCAAGGCCAGGTTGGATGAGGCTTGGAGTAGCCTGGGATAGTGGAAGGGGTCCCTGCCCATGGCAGGGAGTGGAATGAGATGATCTTTAAAGTCCTTTTCAACTCAAACCATTATGTTATTCTATGACTTAAATCCCAGTTTTAAAGTCTGCAGTTGCAGCAAGGAGGTTATTTTCAGAAAACTTCACTTTTGGCCTCTGTCAGACTTGACAGTGTCCCTTCCAGAGCAGAGGGACAGTGACTGCCCTAAATCATGGGGACCCAGCTCAGAGTCCCAAATAAACACCTCTGGAGGTGTTCAGTGGAGTTCCTCAGGCAGGCAGGACCCCCAGCTCCCCCTCCCACGGGTGTCTGTCTGACAGGGAGAGCAGGAATCTCCAGGGAAGGAGAAATCAGATGAGTGCTTAGGGAAGGGAATGTGCTGAGCACTCAGCTGGGCCCTGCAGATAAGTGGCCCTGCAGGGCAGCCCTGCTGCTGCTGGGAGTATTTACCTTCACCTCCCCACAAACCCCTGGCTGTGCCACAGCAAACCAAGCCCACCTGCTCCAGACAGAGCCCCAGGATGGATCCATCCCCAGGAGCAGAGCCACCGGAACAAAGGCTGGAGTGTGGAAATCCTGGAGGGAGGGAGAGCAGAGCATCACCTTCACTCGCTGTCCTCATTCCCCACCCTGGTCACCTGTGTTGGGTGCAGGACACCTGCAGAACACCCTTAAATCCTGTGGGACACTGAAAAAAAATCACAGGGAAAGATGGGATAGAGTTTTGTGCCAACAGCCTCAAAAACCCAGCGCCGTGTGAGGAGGCAGGAGCCTGGTCGGGGTTTTTTTCCCCCCTCTTCCTCTGCAGGGTAATTACTCCCAGCAAACTCCATACACTTTAATTAAAATGACTGCAACACAAGAGCAAGTCGCTTACAACTGTACATAGGGAGAGCTCTAAAAGCTTCAGTCACTGATAAGCATCTCCCTGAGATGGATCGTAATTGCTCCCAGCATCGGGTGATCATCGCTGTTGTTTTGCCACTAATTCCATACCAGAGCAGGAAAGCCAAGATTGCAGGACACACTGAATTGCATAATTTTTTTTCTTTTTTCTTTTTTTTTTTTCTTTTTTTTTTTTTCTTTTTTTTGCTGGTTTTCTTTCTGGCCAATTTAAAATTTGTCAAAGTCGGTCTTCTTCTGGATCACTGCCCTTTGATATTTCGCGCACTCCATTTGCCACAAACAAGCCGCAGGGCCGCAGTTCATGCTGACTCCAGCAGAAGCAGAGAAAGCTCCATTTATCTTACACTGCCTGCTGAATTCTTACTCATTAGCTGGGGGTTCACTGCCTCTCTTTAACCCCTGAGTGGCTGTCATCCCTCCCCGGAGCTCCGGAGAGCGGCACGAGGGAGATGCTCTCCCACGCGGGCTCGGCTGGGAGACGCCGGGGTTGGACTTGGCAGTTGGGGAGTGGGAGAGCAGGGGAGGCTGGCAGATATTGAATAATTTGACATAAATCTGTTCATTATCAATTCTCCAGCACGATTGCTGAAGTGTTGATTAGCCCTGTGGTTTATTAAAGTGTCACTCAGAGTTGGGCTGTTCCAGGCGGCGCGGAGCAAAGGGCACGGGGAGAGAGGATGGCCCTTATCCTGCCCCGGAGCACATTCCCACGTGGGATGGGTGTGCAGGGACAACTGGGACACCCAGAAGTGTAGGAACGGAGGTTGCGAGCCTCAGGCCAGAGTTTAAAATACAGAGATTCAATTTTATTTATTTATTATGGTTAGACTAAAACAGGTAGGAGTGGAGTGAAAATAAGTGGTGCCACATGGATTCTGTACCTTGTGTCAGAGGTGCAGAGAGATGGGTGCAAAAATGGGGTGGAATGTGAGTGAAAGGAATGGCAGAATGGCTCCGGTTAGAGCAAGATTGGGTCTTGAATTTCCATGTTTCTTGTAGGAAAAAGGCAGCATCCAATGTCACCTGATGCGTGTTGTGATAGTGGGAATGTCCTCCTTGCTGATCACGTGAGGTGTTCCTGTGTGCTGGAATGTGCCTCTAATTTTATTTATTTCCTAGGGCAGTCAGTCTGTGCTGCTGGGGTTTGGTTCACACCTTATTTGGCTGAGGAGCATCCGAAATTGTCTCAAAATTTCCAAATAACGAGTGAACACTCAAGCATTCATCACTCAGCTCCACTTCAGCACAGCAGTTCCTCTCTGAAAATAAACATTTTGGGCTGCAGGACCAGAACTGCACCCCAAGTGCCAGTTTTTCAGGAAAAACTGGGAGAGACGCTGCTCTTTTGATTCCATCTCTGATGGAGTGTTGGATAAACACAGTCAGGTTGTACCTTTGTGCTTTAGGTGATGCTGGTTTCAGTAGCTGCTTCCACCTGTAGGTGCTGCAGCATTTAAATTGGTGCTAATTCACGATCACAGGGCTCCAAGAGCAAGTCCTGCTTTGTGTCAGCTCCTCCATGGCCCCTTGGCACCTGGGATATCCTCCCAGGAGGGCTGTGGGGAGGAATTTTTTGGAATTATGTCCCTGCCACACTTCACCTGTTCGGAGATGAGAGCTCAGGAGCAGAGTGGGAAGGGACGGGGTGGGAATCGCAGGGAGCTGCTGTGCAGGGAGATTTCCAGCCCGTGCCACGAGCATGTGTGACCTTCACTGGCTGTTCATGCTGCACCTTTCCGACATAAATCCTGCTGAATATTTAGTGAAGCAATTACAGCCCATCTCATTTAAAGAAACAAGAGACAATCCAAAAACGCCTGTCTCTCCAGGGACGTGAGGGGCTCCCTGTGACCTTCCTTGTCCCCTCTGGAGCAGCTCCCTCCAGCTGGGCTGGGGGCAGTTCCCTGGGCAGCCTGGACACCTTTGGCATTTTTGCTGCCTTTGCCGAATTTCACGGAATCCCAGGATGGTTGGGATTAGGAGGGACCTTAAAGATCATCCCATCCCACCCCCCTGCCATGGCAGGGACACCTTCCCCCATCCCAGGCTGCTCCCAGCCCTGTCCAGCCTGGCCTTGGGCACTGCCAGGGATCCAGGGGCAGCCACAACTGCTCTGGGAAATCTGTGCCAGGGCCTCCCCACCCTCACAGGGGAGAAAAAGTTTGTGTCTGGCAAGAGTTTTGCTGAAAGCAGAAGAGAATGTGAGATTCGGGTGGGGGCTGTGGTTGCAGGTGTGGAAATGAGGTGGGACCCCAAGGCTGCTGCTTCCCTAGGGCCTCTTTTCAGCCTGGTTAAGGCAGTTTTGCTGCTGATTAAAAAAGAGAAGAGAGTGTAGAACCAGGAGGTGTTGGGGTGTTCCCCACCGTGGGAGGGCTCTGAGGGTGCTGGGAGCAGAATTAAGATGTTTTCCAGCCCCTTCCCATACCGGCGCTCTCGGAGCCACGGTGACGTGGAGGCTGCAGAGCAAACTGCAGCCCAAGAGAAATGTGACATTTTGTGGCACTTAGGAGCTGCCTTGGAGAGTGTCCCCTGCTCCCTGCCGAGTTGGGAAGGTCACACGTGTTCCTTGTCATGCCCCACCTGCGTGCCAGGCTCGCTCCTCGTGCAGTGGGGCTGTCTCCGAGCGCTGCTCCTTTTGTTTCCCTATTGATTAGCAGCCAATCCATACCCAGAGGTCTATAACGTTCCTATGATTTAAACTTTAACAGTTTCATTAACTGTCAAGTACCTCTAGAGCAAAGGAATCCCATATTTTAACTGCCCTCTCCTTGCCAGGATAAGATTTGTGGAAGGAGACTTATTTTTTTTTTTTCCCCAAGAAATAAATAAATAAATAAAGCCCAAGCTTTCTGAAAAACCCTGAGGCCTCAAGATCTGACTAGGAAAGAAAGAAAACCATTCCAAGATATTTAATTGTACAGGGGGCTTACGGGATTGATCGAGAGCTTAGCTTTTTACAATAGTCCAGTGAATAAGAAATGCTCCTGACAAACGATCGATGATGGGATAATCACTCTTTATCCCCCCTCCTCATTGTTACCTTCTTTCTTCCAGGAGAACAGGGTTCAGAAGTCAAAAATCTTTATAGACGCTGCTTTTAAATTAAGCAGAAAATAGACATTGACATATTTGTTAATCTCACCTAAATCATTACTGGGCCTGGCTGGGCGGACTCGGTGGCAGGGGCCGGAATTCACCAGCGGGGCTGCCTTAAGTGCTCGTGTTGCCATTAAAGCCAGGGAGCCTGGGAGTTCAGCGTGGATAAATATAGATAATTTTTTATTCTGAAGGTTATAAGGGGAGCTTCTCTTAATTAAAACCTTCTTACTCGCATCTGAAGGGTTAGGTAACATTTATATTGGTAGGCACGGAAAAAAACATTCCTTCCCTGGGAAGGATCTTTGTCTGGAGGGCCTGTGCCTTGGAAAAAAGGCGTACGAGGGGTGTGTGAGCAGGCACTGGAGTGCTCAGGCCACTGGGGAGCTCATCCCTTCGGACCAGCAGCCTTGGATTATCGTGTCTGTGGAATGAGCCATGGAAGGAGCAGCAGCATCCTGCAGGTGCAGCGGGATGCTGCCCCCAGGATGCTGTCTCAGCTTCCAGCTGTGGTTTAGAGGCTTCCTGAGAACAGATTAATATCTGATCTTCATGCTCAGGAGCCTGTGCTGGAATTTCCTTGCATGAATTTGTCTGATCACCCTCTGTGAGCCCGTTTGGGCCCAGTGACAGCGAATTTTCCAGCCTTGGATCCTGCACTGGGTGAAGTTGGTCCCTCTTGGGGTTTCTGTAAAGCTTCTGCTCGGTGGTTTAAGCTGGGTTTGCTGGGTTGGGGTTGCTCTGGCTTCCTGCTGTGATTGCAGGGCCCCTGGAGGGGCTCTGGCAGGCACCAGCCTAAAGGAGAGCTTGCAGTGGTGACGGTGGTGTGCCATGGTCTGTGTTCCCTGCTAAATGAGCAGCCGTGTTGGGACATTATTCTTTTTTAGGAGTGAGTCCCGTAAATGTCACTTAATTGATGGCTCAGATCATTGGCATTTAAAGGGAATAGAGTTTCCATGGTGAAAACACCCTCAGAGCTCTCCCCTGATCGTCTGTGGCACAAAATCTGGGCCGGACCACAGAGGTTTGCTGGGCACTGCCGGGAGCTGATGCTCCGGGGTTTGTCCTTCGGCCTTTCCATGCTCTGGGCTGCCTGGAGCTGCAGCGCCGAGCTTCCCCCAGGGGCTGAGCTGTGTGTGGTTTCAGGCACCCCCGAGCTGAGCGCGGCTGACAGGAAGGAGCTGGAGGCCAAGCTGAAGGAGCGGGAGGAGTTCCTGACCCCGATGTACCAGCAGGTGGCCATTCAGTTCGCTGACCTGCACGACACCCCCGGCAGGATGCAGGAGAAGGGGGCCATAACCGTGAGTATCCCGGAGCTGCCCGGGGCGTGGGGCCGGAGCCAGGCCGTTCCAGCACTCCGGATAGCTCCCGGTGAGCCGGTGCTGGGACAGGGTGGGAATCCCTCGAGCTCAGACGTGGGAGTCTCCATGTTCCTCCTGTGCCAGGGGACAGAACGAGTCCCAGCCTGGATTTCCCTTTGGGAATGAGGTGTCCCTGTCCCTCCACGTCAGCGTTGTCCCTCACTCCTTTCCTCCTCTGCGCCTTGGGCAGGACGTCCTGGACTGGAAAACCTCCCGGACCTTCTTCTACTGGCGGCTGCGGCGGCTGCTGCTGGAGGACGTGGTGAAGAGGAAGATCCACGAGGCCAACCCTGAGCTGACGGACGGGCAGATCCAGGCCATGCTCCGCCGCTGGTTTGTGGAGGTGGAGGGGACAGTGAAGGTCAGTCGGGAGCGGTGGCACCCAGGCTGTGTCCCCCAGGGCACTCGGGCCCCCTGTCCTGCTGCCCCCAGAGCAGCCACCCTGACCCCCTTGCCAGGGCTGCCATCCCATCCTTCCCTGGGGAACGTGGGCCTGGTGGGGATGGGCACAGAGAGCGCGGGGATTCCTCTGGTAATTGTGCTCAACCTGCAGTCTCTGAAGGGCAGGTTCTGGAGCTGCTCTGGGGCTGGTTTTGTCACAAGCCTCCAATCTCAGTATTTTATTT
>WEIT01025453.1:13333-50168 GCA_013389985.1 Dryoscopus gambensis | reverse complement strand
AGGGACGGGCACGGGGGGCACCGGCTGCTCCGGCGCTGATAAGGGAATTCAAAAGCGCTGCTCAGCGCGGCTCGGGCTCTTATCTCCTCCACTGATACCGGCGAGAAGTTATCACAGCTCCAGTGGATCGTGGCGCCCTTTTAGCATCACAGCCCAAACAGGGGCAGAGATGCCTCCGAGAGCCCCGCAGGACACAGGTGGCACTCGGGAGGGCGGCCCCGCTGCAGGGCAGGGACCAGGCACCACCCCAAAAACCCGGGAAGGGCTGATTTACTGCCCTGGATGCCTTCAGAGCCGAGGGGATTAAACCGTGGGGTTTTAATGCTGGGGCCTTTCCTGCACGGATCACACCGGGACAAGCAGCTCACAAACCTTTTTAATTGGAGTACCCAAACCCCAGCCAGGGACAGGAGAACGCTGTGGGACAAGCCACGGCCATTACACGGATCAGTCACACCAGAAACGCCCCATTTCTGATTGATCAGGGCAGCTCCCAAATTCCTTTTTTTGGGATTTACTACAAACCCCTCCCAGGAGCCGCCTCTGTCCTGTGCTGGGATCCTGCCCGGGATGTCACAGCCATGCCTCAGAGCCCCGAGCAGCTGCAGGGACTGAGTGTGCAGGATCACTGCCGGGCTGGAGAAGTGTCCCCACAGCAGCAGCACCCCAGCACATCCCCGTGTCAGGGCCAGCAAATGTCCCCGTGCGTGTTCAACACCCGGAATGCGAACTGGGAGCTCTGCCGCCTGCACAGGAGCACCTTTCCTCTGTTTTAAGGCCATGTTAATTATGTAAATGACATTTAAATCCTCCTGACTGGTGAAAAATGAAGTCACACGTTCCCAATAGGCAGCCAAGGACCAGAACAAGGCACTGAGCCCTCCCCCAGCCCCCGAATCTCCAAGGTTTTGACACAACCATGGGGGACCCAGCTGCAGGGGGGGCTGGATTGTGTCCCTCCCCCCACACTCTGCCCATGCTGCAAAATCAGGGTCAGGAATTTAAAGGGAATAGCTAAAAATGCATTGTCTTTGGGAGGAGGCATTCCAGGCTGGACAGGCGGTGTCAGCCAGGCCCAGTGTGCCCCACTCCTCCCTCTGATTCAGCAGGATTTGCTGCTCCTCCTTCAGGGAGGATTTTAGGGCAAACCAGAGGCTGGAGAGAGCCGGCCCTGCTCCTGGGCAGCCTGAGGGAGCAGCTGAGGGCAGGAGCAGCTGGGGGAACACCGGGAGCTCAATCCCAGCTCCTAATTCTGCTCCGCTTCTTCCCCGTTCGCGGCTTTTCCGAAGAGCGACCGATAAAGCTCCGTCCTGGGGGAAAAAAGGTGGAGAGGGAGAAGTTACTCTTCAAGGTCAACATGGAAGCAAGAGGCTGCCACAAACCCTCCACTCCTTCAAATGGAAAGGCCTCGTGTAATTAAAAATGCATTCGAGGATCGTTATTAATAAATACAGGCAGAGGGGGGAACTTGTGTGAGCCCAACCCCAGGCAGGACAGAAATACAGAAATATTCCGGCGTGGCTGGATATTGGATCTCCAGAGAATGAGGGTTTCTATAAGTTTGCCCTTTACAGACAGGCTCTTCAAGTAAGAAAACATGATTGAATATTTTAATAGGATGTACGGGGCCGTGAGGAGGATTCAATCACACGGCCAACGTGGGGCTGTAATTTAGTTTTCATACATTTTCTTGGACAGTACTTGAAAAACAATGAAAATGACCCGGCAACAAGATTCCAATTAATATCCCATGCACAGCAATTCTGATAACAGGAGCAAATTTCCCTTTTTTTAAAAAAAAAAAAGTGGGCCGGTGTTATTTATCTTTAATTTTAGAACCAGAGAACGTGAGCTGGGGGAAAGGAGGGATTCTTATAAACCAGGAATTTCTGGGCATGGAGGAAAAAAAGCATGGGAAGAGCTGGATTTTCCCTAAGTGCAGTTCCTAAAGCCTCTGGCCAGGGGCTGCACACACGGAGGGGAGTGCTGGGTGCCCAGATGGGATTTTCCCTTCCAAGCACAGCAATGTTTGGGTTTGGGCCCTGTCCCTGCTTGCAGACACCCCCAGGGGAGGGTTCCCTGGCAGCCTCCAAAGGAGGAATTCCATGTGTGCAACAGTGATGGCAGGAAAACTTCCCAAGGAAGTCAGGGAATGAAGTCTCAGTGCCAGCAGTGCAGGAATAAAAGCTGTGGTTTCGTCCTGCCCACAGGGAACAGCCTCAAACCTTCCTCAAAAACCACCCTAAAGGCATCTGGGAAAATCCAGAGGGGACTTCCTTGGGTTTTTGTCTTCATTTTTGTGGGTTTGATGCTCTCCTGTGGGTGCAGGAGTTCAGGGATCGATGCTGAATTCGCTCCAATCCCACAGATTTTAAAGAAACAGCCATTTTTCAAACAAGCAGGGCCCGGGGAGATTTCAAGGGAGAATTTGTCTTTGCTGGCAGAGGAATGTTTGCTGGCACTGACAGCCTGTGACATGGAAACTCCAGGTTTGGGGGTCAGGGGGGTTCCCTCATCCTCCCAGGAATGGTGCTGGCCAAAAGAATGGGAGGAAGCAAAATGCCAGGGGGTCTGTCTGGGTCAGGGCACTGCAGGGACAGACCCCCTGCAGAGTGACAGCACCCCCAAAACAGGGCAAATATTTCACCCTAAAAATAAAATACAGAATAACCCAACCTTTTTCCCCCTCTCCTCACCAGCCAGGCTCCCTTCCTCTTCCAGCCTCTCCCCTCAGCAGGATTTAACCATGCAGAGAGTAAAACTCATCAATCCTCCAGGTTTAACCTTGTCTCTGTTGCAATTCACCAGGGTAAGTGCAGATTTTAATACTTTCAGCCCCCTTAAGGCTATGCATAATGAACTTGGATTTTGGGTTAAAAAAATATAAAATTTCTCTCCTCCACCCACAGATATTGAACATCAGACTTGAGCCACTGGGTTGAGACACCTGGAGCTGGGGGAAAGGTGACTTTAGCACAAAGGGGTCTGGAGGCAGCCTGTGCTGAGGAATAACCTGAGCAGGTAATTAACACAACTCCCACCTCAGGTACAGCCAGAACAGGTCGATGCAGGGGTCTTCCCTGAATTAAAATTTAACTTACCCTTTATTGCAACCCACAAAAGCAAGTAATGAGCACTAACATTTTTATTTCTTTTAAATTGTCATTTAGGCTGCAGAGGGGATAATTACCTATTTCCACTGTAGTAAGGTTTTATCACCCTTAGTGAGGCATTTTCTAATTTAATATTTTTACTGTATTATCATAAAACCTGTTTCTGGAAAAAATGGTCAGGAACCACACAGCCATTTGCCATAAAACATGTGTGTGCGAGCACCTTGGCTTAATTATTTATGCATCTCTTCCAGAGGCAGGGCATGGCACGTGGCACCTCCCCACCCAAACACTGCTGCCTCCAGGTCAACAACGCTGTTTTTAAAAATTAAATAAAAGCAGCTACAGCCAGCCCAGGTGGTGAGCTGGGGTGCTAAGAGTGGTTTTTTTCCCCCTCCAGATCCCAGGCACTGCTACTACAGACATCTTACAAACACGGGGAGGGGAGTGCCCTGGATGAATATTAATAGCTGCAGCACATTTCATAAATCTCTACGAAGCATCAAAATACAAATCACAACAACTCTCAGGAATCTCCTCTGCCCCCCCTGCAGCAGCACCAGATACCCAAAGGGAAACCAAACCTGTGCCTGCACGTGGGAGGGGAGCAGCCAGTGCTGGGCTGGCCTGGGTGCTTACAGTCGTGTTATTTCCCTTTTTGTTAAATATAGTTCTGTAAACCAGCAGAAGAACAATATTAAGGGGGGAAATTCAGTTTCTGGAGGGTGGTTTTTTTATTAAAATAGCAACAGTGCTCCAGTCACTGCTGTGGTCTTTAGTAAAAACACCCTCCAACCAATTTCTCTGCCTTTCCCCAAGTACCTTTTACTTCTCTTCTTCTACCCAAAAAAAGATAATTTAGAATATGCCACAAGCAGTACTGAAATGAGTACATCCCCCATCCCTGCTGCCATCCTCCACTGGGAACTATGAATTTCTAATTCACAAAAACTGGAAGAGAAGATAGAACATGAAACCCGTGGAAAAGACACGACTCCTGATGGAAAGTGAGGTTGGCTGATGGTTCCCTTGGAAAACTCTCTGTCTGTGCCAGGCTGGCTCAGCTGGGCAGAGCAGGGTGCTGGCCACACCAGGCTTGGGGCTTCAGTTCCTGTGTGGATCATTCCCTGGGCTTCATGATCCACGTGGCTCCCTTGCAATATTCCGTGAAATGTTTTGCCCAGCAGTGTGAAATTCAGATTAAAGTGCCCAGCAAGCAGAGCAGGTACCAGGAAGACAAAACAAAGCTGAAGCCTTTAATTTCTCAATAAAAATGAATATTTTTCTTAAAAAATGAAATGAAAGGAGCAGCTGCTCCAGGTGAGCTTGGTGTGCTCAGAGCCCAGTGGATTTTACCCCGCTCTGGATCCCAGGTACTGCTGCTCCACACCTTCTGAGGGAAGGCAAAACGAGCTGAAACCATTTACTCTCAGCTTCCACCCAAAGGCTGAACCAGCCCCAGTTCCCAGCCAAACCCTAAAGCCGAGTGGGACCTGCTGGGCATCCCCACAGCTCCCAGCACACGCTCCCTGCTCGGGCACTCCCGCGTGGCACCACCGGGATGGGGTTAAAAGGGAACCCGAGCAGCCCCAGGAGGTGGCACTCACACTCTTCCCGAAATTCCGGCCATAAATCCCCGGCCAGACGGCCCCAGTGGCCCACCCAGCTCCTGGGGGGGCTCACAGAGGGCTCCTGCCATTCCCTCCCTCCCAGGCAGGTCAGGATCAGGCCCTTGGTGCCTCTGCAAACGCTTTTAGCCCCGCGGCTTTAAATTATGGGAGTGACATGTGGCCTCTGGTTTGGCCCCTGAGAGCAGGCACAGGGTTTATAAATATTTCAGAGAGCTGGTGCTGGCCCCAAACAAAGGCTCTGTGCACATCTGGAGGGGCTGGATGTGGGGATGGGGTAAGGAGAGGGGCAGCAGGGAGATGGAGCTCGAGCTTCTGTCCCCAGGCACGACCAGCCTGGGGTTCATCCCTGCTGTCCCTGCCACCACTTCCAACATCCCCTTGAGCAGCACTCGGCCTCCTGCCCAGCCTGGAGCTCGGGACACGGGAACGGAGCAGAGGAGGAACCTCTCTCACCCTCATTTTGGTCCCAATCCCATTTTCATGGGAGCTTTTGCAGCGCAAAGCACAGAAGATGCGGACACAGGGATGTGCAGACACCTCCAGGCTGCTCCACTGGCTTGTGCTCCAGCACCTCCAGTTTCCCCAGGAAATCCATCAAATGATGCCTCCCCTGGTTTGGGGTGGGCATTTGAGCAGAGCAGGCTCTGGGATGCTGCTGGGACGTGCCCTGTGCAGAGGGAACCATTCCTTGTGCTCCTCGAGTTCCGAGGACGATTTCCCTCTTTCACAGCTTGCCTGTTTTATAACAGATTTGATGCAGGAGAAGACAAATTGTCTCACAAAGGCAAAACGACAAATCATCTCGCAGCCCTTAACAGGTTATTTTTTTTTTTTTCCCCCTTTAAGAAGGAAATTTCCATACCAGAGGCTCCTGTCTTCCTGCCAGGGATGTCAAACATCAGCTGTGGGGACACGATGATTCCAGCCCAGTGCCACCACACTTCAGCTAAACCCACGTGGCCCCTGCTCCAGCCCCAGCCCTCCCAACAGCCCTGCACGGGGCACACGGGTGCCACACGGCACCCCCGGGAGCTCACCCGGTCACAGCCTGGGGGAATTTTAAATAAAACCAACAAAATCAGGCACAAAGGGCAGCGATTTCAAGGCCAGGTTGCACGAGGCTCAGAGTGGAAGGTGGCCCTGCCTGGGGCAGGGGTAGGACTGGATGGGCTTGAAGCTCCCTCCCAACCCAAACCAGTCTGGGATTCTGGGATTCCACACCACCGAAGCTGTGGTGCCTGGGGATCAATCCAAGCAGGTTCAGTTTCACAGGATAAGGTGCTTTTTTTCCTTTGGTTCCAGACTGCCCCCCCTGCTCCTGCTACTCCCTTTGTTTCCCAAAGCAGGGCATCCTCTCTTCCAGGCTGTGCCTGAACGAACTTGGAGGCGTTTTCCTCACACCAGCAGGGCCAGCGGGGTTTGTGCCCTGCAGCACAGGAGCTGCTGGCTCAGTTCTTCCAGCAGGAAGGGCTTTGCTTCCTCCCGGGAATGCTGTGCTGGTGAACCCACCAGATTGACAATCGCCGAGCCCAAATTCCTCCGCTAATCTGCTCTCGTGGTGTTTTAATACCCCAAGTACAAAGTGAGCCAAGTTAAAGGCTGGTATCTCCCCAGCCCTTCTTTTTTTTTAAAGTTTTTTTTTTTTTTTATTAAACTCTTATGTCATATAAGTAAATTAATCTTTTAATACCAGGATTTCCTGCTACGTACCCCCCTCTGCTTGCAGCAAGACACACTGTGACAAAGCAGCTGCACTGAGGGGAGAACGCTGATCGGGGAAAGGCAGGATGGGGCCTGGCTGCATCCAAGGGAAAGGCTCCAACCCGAACCTCGCTGGATAATTGGGGTGCTAATTCAGCCTCCCAGCAGGCACCACTCTGCTCCTGCAGCAGCAGCCGAGGGCTGGAGGCTCCTGTGCCACGCCGGCCCGAGGCCCTGGGGCCTGCGGAGCCGTTTCCTGCAGCGGGATGTGGGATGTGGGATGTGGGATGTGAGGGAGGGATTCCTGCCTCACGCCGCGCTGCCACTGCGTGGCTTGGCAGCCCCATCAGAGCCCCCTTCTTCCCCCCGATTTGGCTCACAGAGGGTGCAAATCCCTCCTCCCTAACGAGGACCCGTTTGCCGAGGCACAAACCAGCCTGCATAAAATGGGATCTATACCCCCACCTTCCCCCAGCTGTAAACCCCCTTCGGAATTCCAGCGTGTCCCTCGTGTCCTGCCTGACTTTCCTGCAGAAAAGGCTCCCTCTGGCTCCTGCAGAGCCCTGGGTGCCACGTTTAATGATGATGTATGGGTGTCCTTCCCCTCGGGGGGGCCGTGGGGAGGGGTCACACGTGTGACACCCCAGCCTGTGCATCAACAGCAAATTATAAACCGTGTCACTCCCAGCTAATGCAAAGCCGTAATCCTCTTTAACAGGAGATCAAATCAGTGCCATGAGTTATGTTCATTCTGTAATCTGATAAGAAATAGAGTGAGCCTCTAATAAAAGAGTAATGAGAGCCCTTAATGATGCTGTTAAAAGGTAGCGCCAGTTAAAATATTGCTGTTGTTCCAGCTGATTAGATCACTGTTGCATATTTGCACAATCTTGTTTTACCTGTCAGAATAACCTGAGTTGTCTCGGGAGATAAAGGTGTTTGGACCAAACATCTGTGTCCTCAGAGGACGTCTCTCCCTGCAAGTTAGTGTCCTCCAGAGGTGAGATTAGGATGTTCATCAGACTCTGCAGTAATTTGATACCAGCCCTTGTTTCACAGTGTCTGTGCTCAGACTCTGCTCCCCTCACACACGGTCAGTGCAGAGATCTGAGGATTTGGGTGCCACAGCTGACAGACAGAGAGGACAAACCCAGATCCACACACAGCTCCTCCCAGAACACAGACTTGCTCACAGCCGGGCTGGGAACTGGATCCATCCCAACACCTCCCCTGCCCAGGTCTGCAGGGGGAACCCTGAGCCTCAGCCTGCCCATAAATACATCTCCTGGCACAGGAGCTTTCTGCAAGTGCACACGTGTCTGACCTCCTAGAACAGGAGACTTTCAGGGCAATGACTGCACAGAAGGTCTGGGTTTGACCTCAGCTCCAGCCCAGCCCTGTGTGACATCTTTGGGAATTCTTGCCTCAAGGATCTCTGGACTCAAAAGCCTTTGGAGATGGGGGCTTTCACCTCTTTGTGCCCCATTTCCCAAAGCAGAGGAGACTGGCCTGCTCCCAGCTCCTTGCACAAGGTGCTACTGAAGGATGCCACGTCCTGAGGGTGGGAAAACCACGACAACCTGTTTCAAGGGAAGTCCAAGAAAGGGAAACCACACGATGATGCCACCCTCAAACCCAGGAGAAATCACAACCAAGCTTGTCCTGCCCAGGACAGCTGCCCTCTCCTCTGGACAACCCCCAGACCACACTCCCAGCTTTGCCTTTGGGTCCCCTGTCCCAAGGCAGAACATTTACACAGCAATGACCTTGGACCGATGAGAAAAACCTTGGCCCAAGAGGACAATAAATGTGTTAAAGTCTATAAACACAGACCCCAAGGTAACCATAAAAATCACTTCCCAGTGTGTGTTTTAAAATACTACCAGAGAGGGGTTAAGGAGGAGGAGGGCTGGAGGCCACCAGTGCCCCACACATTACAGCATAAAATATGTGAGCACGAGGTTAAAGAGCCCTGCCCATGCTTAGGGTGCCTGGAAAAGGGGCAAGGGGAAGATTAATTGTCTTCACCAGTGCTGTCATCCCAACCAGCAGCCAGAGTGAAGCAGAAAGTGGCAGTGATGTTGACAAAGGCAGTTATTTGACTTGTGTGCTTCTCTCCTCGAATTCAGGCGGTAGAACCTGGGGTGACTGCTCATCCCCTTCTCCTGGCAGGGCTCAGGCTGCTTCTCCTCACATGGATCTCTTTCCTTTCTGTTTGCCCAGGCTGGGCACAGCCAAGGAAGAACCAGACCCACAGCACCACTCACTGCCTGCACTCTGCACCACCCCCAAGCCCATCCACATCTGCAGACATCTATTTATTTATTCACTGGCATTTTCCTGGTGCCTTCCTGCCCCTGCAGCCACTGGCAGAACTCAGGGAATGCAATCTCTCCCACTACAGCACAGTGCCCTGCTGTTCAGAGGTGCATTAATTTTGGGGCCGTGCCTTTTAAGCGCCTCACCAGAAAAAAGTAAAACTGGCTCAGAGCACAATCTCACCTCTGTGAAGTGCCCATGTGCATTTTCAATCCAGTAACCCACACCTGCAAACAACAAAATCACCTGCTTCTGCCACTAAGGGAAGCTGTTAGCACTGCTGCTTCCCTCCCAAGCACACAGGCCCGGCCTGTTCTTCTTAATTCACCTGCAGATGTCGAATTCTTCCTGCCTCGTGTGGTCCAGCTGTGTGCTGGGCAGAGGTCTTGCAGCTCATGCCAAGGGCAGGGCTACTTTAAACAGAGATGTGAGGTGACCCCCAGAGAGTGGCTGTGATTCTCAAACAAACTGAGAGCAGCAGATCCCTTCATCTGGGGAGAGCTGAACCAAAACAGCCACGAAAGGCCTGATTTTCACACACCTGCTGCAGCATTTGGGATGTGTTGTGTGTCTGCATGCAAACACAAATGGTGTAAACTGGGGGGGAAGCCAAAAAGCAACACCCAGCTTTCCACAAGAATTCCCACTCAAATGTGCAAGGGCTGCTGCAAAGAGGAAGCAAGGATGTGTTCCCACCACAGGGACAAGGCATTATGGTCCTAAATCACAGCAGAGGGAAATTTAGGCTAAACACTAGGACTACATAGCTGCAGGAACAGCTTTGACCCTACCACATTTATTGTTGTGCTGAGAGGATCCAAGCAATACTGCAATACCAGAGCAGCTGGGATTTGCTCTCACTGGAACAAAAACGGAGAGAAGAAAAGCCAGAGTGAAGGAACTCTGAGAGATGCACTGATGAAACAGCCCAGGTCCTATGGACACAGAACATCTCACTTCTCACCCACCAGCCCCTGCAATCCCCCAGAAGGCAGCAGCAGAGCAGCAGCAGGAATTTGGTTTCCATTGCACAGACAGACAAATGGCATCTCTCCCTCACAAAGCACAAACACGTTCCACAACCCAGGGGAAAGATGTTTCTCAAGCTCTCTACATCCATTCACTGGAAAAATTGTTCCACCTCCTCCCCACAAACAGCTCAGCTTTCGGAGATTATTTGAAGTGCATTGCTGAAGAAATACAAGTGGAGACGTGGGGGAGCTGTCTGGTAACTGCACAAAACTGCACTGGTGTTTTCTTTACTAATTACCACATTAAAACATTATGGTCCTCCAGTAAAATTCTTTACTCTTTAAATAGAGATAAACACAAGCAACATAAAAGTCTTGAGTGAATCTTGAGAGAACTATCCTGGTTATTAACTGAGCTAAGAAAATGCACATTAACCAGGATTTAGAAGTTGCCATTTCTGCTAGAAGACAAGGTCTTCTTAAGTTCTGATTCTGCCTGAAGACACCAGGTAGCTTAGTTGTGTATTTCCAAACTAACTCAGTAAAACTGGGAAATTTCCAAATCGGAGGAGTTCGAAAGCAGGAATTAAAACACAGGTGCTGAGATTTATGACAGCTCCTCGTTTGGTGCCACAGGAATTTCAGAGTGAAGGCTGGGCCAGGCTGCCAGGACAGATGTGACCAAGACACCCAGGCCACGATGCCAGTGACAAATGGGGAACTGATAAGAAGGAATGCAGAGGGTGACAGGCTGAAGAACAGGTCAATACCACGCTGTCATGGAGCCATTTGAGAAACATAATTAATCTCTTACTCACCTGGCATCATCATTCATGGTGCAGTGGTCAATAGGGGCCATGAAGCTCACCAGCTTGCTGTGGACGTGGTACCTGAGGGGAGCAGCAGGGGAGCACGTCAGGAGCTGTTCCTGAGAAGGAAATGCTGCTGCTCCAGCAGGAACAGCTCCCAAAGGCACAGCAGGGCTTTCCTGGGGGCTCATCCCTACGGAGTCACCAGCTGGAGCTGGAAAATCCCTCCCTTCTTAGGGATAACAGGTGATAATCAGGTGATTATCAGAACGGAATAATCGGGTGATAAAATGAACCGAGGAGCAGCAAATCCCTTCTCATCCCAGCGAGGAAGAGGACAGCAGCATCCAGGAATTGTGGGCCCCTAACCAGACTCCCAGACAGACAACCCTGAGGAGTCAGACGGACAAACAGCCCCTCCTTCCCAGCCCTCCCTCAGCTGCCACCTCACCACCTGCTGGGACCTGTGCCCACCGCAGGCAGCAGGAGCACCAGCCCTGCTCCAGCACCCATCTGCTACCCCTCCTTCCCTGCTCTGGGCTGTACTGGGCCCTAAGGGACAGCAAAATCCCACTCTGGAGCCATATCCAGAGCTGGGAAATCCTACTCTGAATAACTTCCAAAAGGAGCAGGTAAGAACTAGGCAAGGAGACAGGAAAAGGCCTGTGCAGGGATGAGCTGGGCCATGTTCTCAGCATCAAAATACTGCTGCAAGCTGTCCTGCACCTCCAGAGAGAGGATCCCCTTCCCATTTGCCACCCTGGGCAGGAGCCTGCAGGGATTTCACAATCAGTATTCAAGGACCTGACATAAAATTTAACAGGGTCCTGAGAACCTCTGAATGAAAAGGCTTTAAACCAAGGGCAGGGGATTCCAAACCCAGGCCTGTGTGTGTGCACTGCCTGCCTGCCCCAGCCTGAGATGCCTCATCCAGGCTGCTGCTATTTTTAGAGCTTGACAAATAGCAGGCAAAAGGATTCTCTAGCATTTGCCCAGGATCACCTTTCCACTCCGTCACCTCTGCACTCCCTTTTGTTTGCCCGTGCAGGAACACTCCCCGGGGGATGCTGAGCTCACAGCCTGTTTCAGAAGGCTCTGCAGGCACAGCCTCACACCAGGGCTCCTCTGCCTTTGTCACTGCTCATGGAAGGAGCTGCCCCGGTGCGAGGCTGCGGGGATGGAGCCAGCAGCAGCCACAAACAACAGGGCACAGCCTGGGCTCTGCAGCAGCTCCTGGGCACAGCCTGGCACGGCCACGTGGCCACTCAGGTGCCTCCCCTGCCACCAGCTGTTTGCTTCTTAAACCAGGGCTTTGAAAACCCCAGCCTGGCAGATGTAAAATATTTCATTTAGTGGGGAGAAAGACACTCCACGTTGCAGCAGCACGGATCAGAAAACACTGAGGTGTAAACTCAATTTTTGGATGAGCTTATTTCTCCTCCCAAATTTCCCTCGTGTCAAGGGGAAGACTGGCTGCTTCTGGAAACACCTGAAGATGCTCAGCCCCTACAACAAACCAGCACACTGCATCCAAACAGGCTGTAGTACTGGAGCTTTGCTAAAAAGGAAGAATTAAGGATGAAACTTGGTATTAAATACCTCCAGGATCTCCAAGTCCCTCATGAGAGCAAATTTAAGCGCTGCTGTCCTGGTTTTAGAGAAGGAGAAAGAACAGAGGCTCAGGGATCTGCCTGGGGTCACACCAAGTCTGGCAGTGGCAGCACCAACTATTCACAACCACCCACCTGGGCTCTGCTGGCCTGTTCTCAGCAGGAGCCGAGCTGCACGTTAATCCTCACCACAGACAGTGAGACTTCTTTTCTTTTACTGGTATTTTCCCTGCAGGGTCAGTACAACTTTTATTTAAAGGAGCAAAAAGAGGCAGCCAAGATGCAAGAGGCAACTGGCCAGGGGGGGAGAGCTGCTCTCCCAGGGCTGCTGAAGGCACAGATTGCACTCAGGGAGAGACTCCCCCCTTTACTCCTGGAGGTTTACGAGGCTGCCTCAGTTGTGTGATGCTGTCAGGAGTTTTGACTGAATCATGAATATATCCAATTATGTGTGATGCTGACAGAAAAGAATATTGATAGTCAATAATTATAGGCTTTTCAGGCCAACAAAGTAGCTCTTCCCTCTTTCAATAAATTATCTTATGACATCTATCTTAAAAATTGCTATGCCAGGCCTGACCCAGACTGACTCCACTGACTTTCTATCAGATGCCATCTAAACTCAGGATTTATAGTTTACTCACAAAGGATGGTTAATGTGGTGGATTTTTCAGGAAGCAGAGCAGCTTTTCAGCATCCTCCCTCCTCCTCACAAATCATGCTGAACTCAGGGAGCCTCAGACCTGCTCTGCAAAGCAGGAAACACCTCCTGCTCTCCAGGCTGCTTCCCTGTCCACGGGGGGGGATTCTTCCACCAAGTTCATCCCAAAAGAGTGATCCAGCAGGGAAATCACTCCGAGATAAAGGAAGCTGTGATGTGAGCTACCAGTAAAGAGAGATTTGACACCAAATTCCAACTGGCACTCAGTGGGAAATAGAGATTTACCTGAGGTACTTCTGCACATCTTCCCTGGGAGCTGCTGCCCACGCCTCAGTCAGTGAAACATAAACTGCACAAGAGGGGTTTATTGGCTCTCGCTGGAAATTACAGCCCCAAACGGCTCAGGGACATCTGAGCACCTCTCTGGTGCTTCCTGAGACCAATAAACCCTCTTGCCAGACTGACTGGGGCAACTCTCACAGGCTGCATCACCCAAGCCCTTATTCCAGGCTCCAGGAACACCAGGATTCCCCACTGGCAGCCCCAGAGCAAGAAATGCCCTAAAAGCCACAAATCAGCCAACACCCCCAGAGCCAGCTGGGGTAAAACACACCCAGGGCTTTTTTTGGCAAAATCAGGACTTGTGTGTGCTTGCAGAAGGTGCCACCCACCGGATTCTCCTTCCTTTGCTGGCTTTTCTGTCCACTTTCTTCTTTATTTTGCTCCGTAACTTCTGGATGGCCAACCACTGCCTGGGGAGTGCAGAACAACAGGGACACAGCTTCAGAGCCACCAAGCACTGCCAGAACCACTCTCTGATCCCCAACTGTATTAAAAGCTCCACTTCTCAAACACAACTTCCTCGAGTCAAAGAAGTTTCCAGCAGGGAAAAACTTCTCCTGGTTATAAATATATTTTTTTTAAACTGGAACGAGCGTCATCTCACCTGATTTATACAATGAAAACTCGGCATCAGGGAAAAAATCTAACAAAATCCAATTACTGCAATCTTAATATAATCTTAATTACTGTAATCTATTTTATTGTTAAGTCAGATAAATGTACAATGCAATCACCACTTAAATGTAATTTTGTCTATATCATGTTAAATTATAGTGAATGGCTTTCCATAATATTCCAGACGTACACAAAATAAATCTGACACACTGCACTAAAATTTGGGTGATATTTTACAAGGAAGAAAGTTGTTTCACCATCACAAAACTTCTGATGCATTTTCTTCCCCCCACAAAACTGTTTCAGGGAAGAGCCCAGCTCCAGCTTTTCCAGCTTTCCTTGGCTTTTACATTTTTATAAATCAGAGCCTGTGGCTATTTCAGTGTACACTGCTCATGAAGTGTAAAAGCTTCCAGAAAGAATTTGGAAGATTCTTTATTTTCTAACTGTCGGCTTAAACAGAGAAATAAGAGCTTCCCTGCATGGAATTATGGTTTACTTCTGCATGCAGGAAACTCCCTGATACAGTTTTAATTGTACAGAATCTTTTCATACAGCAGGGATACACAGGAATTGCTTCAACGGATGTCAGAAGGTTTGCTCTTCTAAAACAACAACAAAGCAGAGTTAATAAAGAGAAAAAAAAGCCAAATTTCAGCGGTGGGCAGGCACTTCTGTGACTCCCTGATGCCCTCAGTGCTGCAGGAACCACTGAGAGACAGAAATACCTGTACCAAGGAAACACCTCCAGAGGATCACAAACAGCTCCAAAGTCAGACTGGGTGATCCATAACTCAGGAGAGTTAGAGAGGATGAGCTTCCTGACCAATGTCATAGAGTTTAAACAATGCCTTAAGCAATTATTAACACCCAGATGCCCTTTTCCAGATTAACTCAGCATTTTGCCCTCTACAACGAGCTGGCCTGGAAGGACACAGGTCACTTTGCTGCAGTGCTGGGCTGAGGGCAGCCCCAGACATCCCCACTCACCTGCCCATGGCCACCTGGTCGTTGGGGTCCAGGGAAGTGGTTTTACGCTCTATCAGTTCTCGCAGGAGCTGCAGCAAAGACAAGAACCCCGTGTGAGACAAGCACAGGTGCCCTGTACCCAGCTCCCGGGGGCAAGAGGTGTCCCAGGGGCAGGTCTGCAGGGACAGCTCAGCCCCACAGGGCTCCCCCCTCTCTCCTGGGGGAAGGGGAGGGAAGGGCAGGGGGCTCTGAAACACCTCCCAGACAGAAGCCGGGCAGCGACGCTCGCTCGGAGAACAGCACAGCAAAATCCCTTTTACAGCTCCAGCAGGAATGCTCAGGCAGCCCTTTCTATTTCTTTTCGTGGCCTGAGGGCTGGGGTTTGCCCTCTCTGCTTCCTGCAGCCGAAGGATGTTGTGAACAGCCTGTTTGGATCCTTGACTGGTGCTGTGTGTTTATCACCACTCACTGTGAACCGTGCGTGCTGTGCCTGCCTTGGGTATTGGCCAAGATATTAACACGAGGAACAGAAATAAACCCTCCAAAAGCGAGGGGAACAAACTGCTTCGTGGATGCCTACATTCCACCAACCAGTGAAGTTACTGCCTCAGCTCAGA
This sequence comes from Dryoscopus gambensis, assembly GCA_013389985.1. Taxonomy (NCBI): domain Eukaryota; kingdom Metazoa; phylum Chordata; class Aves; order Passeriformes; family Malaconotidae; genus Dryoscopus; species Dryoscopus gambensis. Next base: position 34,810 of record WEIT01025453.1, on the reverse strand, counting down.
AACACCCCAAACAGAGCCACCTGGAACCAGAAGCCAGGCAATTCCAAAAAGCCAGGCAAGAAAGGATGCAGGATGCTTTTCCTCCACTCTGTGCTTCCCTCTCCTTCGAGGCATACATCACATTACCAGAAAAAAGAGTGATTCAAACATAATTAAAAACCTGCCACTAGTTTTTTTTTCTTTTCCTACGTGATTATTTTTGGAGATTATTATTGCAGCAATTACATTTAAAAATTCCAGGAGCCAGGCCACTGGTTTATTATCACTAGAAAACAGCAAGCTACTTCTCTGCCCTGTTTATCTGATTGATTCCCAACATCTTTCTGGCACACAATCTATCAGTTTATCTCTGCCACTTCATCACAGTCACTTCTGGCAGCTAAATACAAGATCCAAATCCAGTGTTACACAGACATACGACACAGTAAACCTGTGTAACACCGCCACTCTGTAAACAGCTGCCCTCAAGGCTCAGCAGAAATGGGATCTTGGTTTCCAGTCAATATTCTGTCAAAAGCAAGGTGGGAGGGAGGCTTGGAACAGCAGCCAGAAGTGGTGCAGAGAGGTGAGAGCAGTTTCCTCCCGCTCCAGCAGTGAGGGGTGGTTGCTGTCTCCTCTGATCCTGCCCTTGGCACGAGGCACAGAGGAAGTGCACAGGCACAGGAGATGGTCACACACACTCCCTGTGCCCCAGGGGAACCAGCAGCAGCACATTTCCAGAAATCCAGGCTGAAAGACCAAGCAGTGCCCCAAGATCTCACAGCTGTGCCCACACTGGTTAGAACAGTGACAGAGCGCAGGGCTGGTGGGATATTGGGAAGGAATTCCTGGCTGGGAGGGTGGGCAGGCCCTGGCACAGGGTGCCCAGAGCAGCTGTGGCTGCCCCTGGATCCCTGGCAGTGCCCAAGGCCAGGCTGGACAGGGCTTGGAGCAGCCTGGGACAGTGGGAGGTGTCCCTGACTGTGGTGGGATGGAATGAGATGAGCTTTAAGGTCCCTTCCAACCCAAACCACTCCACGATTCCAAGATGCATTTTTAGGGCATTAAAACCTAACCCTGAACCAGTTCTGCTGACCTTGGGGCTGACAGGGCCTCTCAGTGTTCCAAACACTCTTCCAGTGCAGTGCCAGCTGTGGGACTGGGGACACTGCCCGGGAGAGCAGAGGGAGGCAAACAGGAGGCAGAAGTAAAAAAAAAAAGCAGGAGCAAGAGGGAAATTAGGAAATGGAAATAAAAGCTGTGAAGCATCTTGTTACATCTAAATAGCGAACGTCTCCGAGCTGAGGTTATAAATCATGCTAACTATGGTTACTAAAATAAAAGTGGATGTAGCCAGAGGCTACCAGTGAAAAAGTCAGCCCAGGCCTGCCTGGCTGCCTTTGGTCTTTAAGGATTTGATTAGTTTTCTGCTTTCTGGTTCAGAGTCTTGCATCCAGCCCGTGCTCCAGAGCCAGCCAGGGCTCGGGATACAGAGTGAATGATAAATTCATTTACTGAATAAAGCAACACTGTTTTCCCAGCACAAGACTTAAAGCACTTCCCAAACGGTAATATTTCATTAAGCCTGGCGATTCTGCTTAAAATTTATTAGTCAAAACAGAAAACTCTCATCAGACCCCATATATTCCATTAGGAGTGATATATGGTGTCTCCCAATGTCTAATTATTAACTAGGAAGTGTGAGTAAATCACCATCAGCCTTAAGCCCTGATGTGTGAAGACAGAGTTAGGCAATTCCAGCATCAAAAGGCTTTGATTTGAAACAGATCCTGTTTTGCTTTCCCTCCTTCACCTCTTCCCCGAACTTGCAGAACCTCAGCTCAGTCTCCCGGGGCAGCAAACACCAGTGCAAGGCAGCACAGCCACCCCCCACAGCCCAGCTCCCAGCCCCAGCTGCTCCTGCCCAGAGCTGGGACCAGCAGGACGAACTAGGGGAGCAGAGGGAGCTGTCTCTGCCAGCTGGATTTGCCTTGGCAGAAGCGCAGATGTTTGCCAGGAGAGCTCCTGCACGCCTGCTGCTGAACCCAAAACCTGTGCTGACACCAAAGCCAAGATCCCTGCTGGGACCAGGGAAGAGCTTCCTGAAGAATTCCCCTCCAGGAGCTCCCCTCAGTGCCGGCCGGAGAGATGCACCCCGAGCCCCTCGCACAGCATCAGAGGGGTTTGGAAATGCCATCAGGGGGCTGTGCAAGGGTAACAGAGACTCATTTCTCATTTTAGAGGTCAGTTTTCATTTTAGAGGTTAGGTCTCATTTTCATGCACTATCTATCAGTGTTTCTAATCCCACACTTGCTGACCTTTCTGATTTGCAGACCCCTAAGAATTTCCAGTAGAGACAAAGGGCTAAGGAGAGCTGGAATCAGCCTCGTGACAAAAGGCTCACTTGTCTTAGACCTTACAGAGCAAATCAAATTAAAAAAAAAGAAGTCCATCTATAGATCCCCTTTCAAGCTCCCACTCAGCAGCAAATGTATAACAACACTTGGATTTCTACCAAGACCAGAGCAAATTTAAGTTTGCAGCTCAAATATTATTTTAACCCCTCCTTGAAACGCTTTTTAAAAACTTAATTTTCTGCAATCTATGTATAAACACCTAAAATGCATGCTGAAATCACTGGACAGTCTCATCTTAAAACCCATTTTATTCAAATTCAGGTTTGTGTAACATGTTCTTACAGGTTTGTGTGCCTATTTTCTAATAACCCATTAAGAGAAGTTCCAAATCAAGCTTTAATATGCGTTATTAACCATCTACCCAGCCATTTGAAAGATACATGCCTGTGATAAGAGTATTGTATTGCCATTAACCTGTGGGATGGTTTGAGACATCTCTTATTCACACAAAACTCTAAATGCATCTCATTAAAGCCACAAGATCAGCTGTCCATATTAATCACTCACCGGTTTAATTAAGGTAAACCAGCTTGTCACAAAGCCAGGCTTCTCTCTATTCTTCACCACTACCGACTTTTAATGGTTCTCTGGATTGGTAATTCCTTGTTTGTGGCATTATCAGATTCCTGGGAGAGGAAACCACACTGTGGGCCCAGGAGACTGCTCGGGGCACGGGGGAAAATTCACCCCAGCAGTGAAGTTTTCCAAAGAGTCACACAGAGGGATGTGAGGATGCTGACCTCGGGGCAAGTCCCAGCTGTGGAGGGATGAGAACCCCTCTTTGAGGCTTTGGTGTTCCCTTGGATGTTCCCCCTCCTCTCTGGTGCCCACAGCCAGGGCTGGTGGCCGTGGGCTGTCACAAAATGCAGTGACACGCAGCACAACCAAAACCAGGGGAGGAGGGAGCAGGAGAGCAGAGGAAAAAAGGGATTATGCATATTCCCAATTCTCCTTAGGCATACCTGCTGCCAGCAGTGATGAACATTTGTTCTGGGAAGAGCCGCTACCAGTGGAACACTTAGCATATGAACACTAACCTAATTCCTGTTGGAAATAAACCAATTTCCACTCTCTCCTTTACCAGAGGAGTATTTCAACCTAACAATAAAATCTCCACTGTAGCATGTCAGAGCAGCAGCTCCCTGGTAGCAGGCTGGAATTTTAAGTCTTAATGCTGCAATATCAGCTGTAATGAATTCTACGTAAATATGACTTCTAAAAATAAAAAGCCTTTTTCTTCCCTAAAAACCATGTATGAAGGAGAATTTAAAGGAAAAGGAGCTGGGCTCCAGCCTCGCACTGCTGCCAGTAATGAGGAACCTTCTGAAACACTTTAACTACTCCCACCCAGTGCAACTCAAATAAAAATATTTCACTGTATTATTCAGCTCAGCTTTCCATCCCCACGCAGTATCAGCCATGACAATAAAAACTGTAACTGCTTATAAAACAAGTGAAGAATAGGAGAAAAGGCAAAGTGGGATAAGCAGACAGAAGAGAGTTAAATCCTGAATCATCACAAAATTCCACCAGACCCACCTGCCAAATTCTACCAAATATTAAGACCTGGACAAGAAAATTGTTTTTTCAGAAGAAAAACAGATTAATTAAAGAGCTTTTTATTATAATCTATAATAAAACAGTATAGCTACTTATTCTGTTATCATTAACTTGTGCACATTCATCAAACCTCGCTCATTTTTACTTGCCTAATTTCACACTGACACGTAGAGGAAGCTGCTTTCCAGTGCTGCTCTTTATCTGAACGTTTACCTTTTAAGCAGTAATCAAAATAAATTAATAACTATAAAATGTTGTTTAGAAGAATGAAAATGATCCCAAAGAAAGCCTGGACGTAAATTTAAACAGGAAGGAGAGGCAGGTGTTGAAATGCACGCTGCAATCAGTGTTATGCACGGGGGTCAGAGGTTGTGAGCACCCTCAGCTCGGTGCTGATCACTCCTGGAGAACTGGTTCCCTCCCTGCGTTTTATTTCCATCCCCACATGCAATCACACACCCGCACAAAAGCGCTGCTCAGTTATGACCCAGTGAAAGCAAAGCCATTCAGGGCCCTGTCAGCTCCATTGTGCCGCGCTCTGCCCGCTCTCAATGCAGGGCTCAGCTCCAGCTTAGCGCCCTGACAAATACAGGGAAGCACTTTATGAATCCAATTTAATTGGGAGGTGACAGAAAACACAGAGCCACTTCCCTCAGCCTTATCCCTGAGCTGCCCTGAGCTCCAATCTCTGCCAAACCCCACCGAGCACGGGACACGAACCAGGGCACGGAACAGGCGCGGGCACCCCACAGACACCGGGGACCCGCACGGCTCCTCTCTTCCAGCAAGCATTTTGGGGATGGAGGAGAGGAGAAGGATGGAAGGGAGGGAGGGAGAGCAGGAGGGAGATCAAAAAAACCCCGGCAAGAGAGGAAAATGGATGTGCAGCTGCCCGGCAGCTCAGCAGATGTCTGTGTGTGATGTACGAGGCCGGGAGAAGCTGTCGGAGCCGCTGCCAAGGACTGGGAAGTGATTAAAGCCTGCGCCAGGCTAAGCACCATATTTCCAGTCTGCGGGGTTCCCAAAGTGGCACCCATGCCTGGCTGTGCCGCCAGATGTTGCTGGCTGGTCCTGCCCCCGCAGCTGGAGCAGCAGGGAACGCAATCTGGAGCGCTTCCTTCCGCAGGGGCCGCGCAGCCAGCCCCTGTCAGCCACCCTTCACCTCTGCCCAGGCCCCCAGCAACTCCAATTTGCTGCCACTTCCCTCTTGGGAAATGGCCAAGATACAGTTGTGCCTGGCAGACCCATTTGTTTTACTCAGGTGATTCTCTTCCCTCAATGACCTCTATTAGTTTAAGTTTTAATTTAGATTAACCCCAGCACCCCAATTAACCAGTGAGGGGAGAAGCTAAGCTGGGCCTGCTCATATTTCTGAAATCATGATTTAGCACAGTTACAGTTATTAGAGGGAAAGATGGGGACATTCATCTATTGCTATTTTCTTCTTAAAAATTTAACGTTTCATGGCCAAGAAGCACCTTCTCTGCACAGGTCCACGGCCCGTCAATCTCAGCTATTTCTCCACTCCGTGATTTTGTGATACCAACTTCATTTCTTCTGTGTTCTTAGAGTCCAATTTGCCCCCAAAGCTGAGCTTCTGGTCCACCTGGACTCCAAATTCCACCTCAGCATTATCTCAACAGATTTGGCCCCTTCAATCCCTGCTGCCAAGAAGACAGGCCCTCTCCCATCACCCTTGGGAGCCTGGCATCCTCGCATGGCAACTGCTCTCTTCCACTGCCCTAGCATTTTACTGGCCACTCTAATAACTCTTCAGATCAAAAATTTCCATCTTTCCAGTGATACAATGATATTTGTTTAGTCCTGAAGTTCAGGCTCTCTGTGGATCATCAAATCAGACAGGTTTTCATGCACTGGAGAAGGACTTACAGTGACATATTCCTCAACATGTGACAATCCCAGTTTTTCATAAAGCTGGCACTGCCTTTATTAAATAAACTACAAACACAGTGTTTCCCTGCACTGGCTGCAGGTTCCTTGCTTCTAAGAATTCTGCAAATAAAAGGAATAACTGGCCTGGATCCAAGCTGGCCCCGTTCCAAGAGAAGTGCCGGAGCAGCCCGGCAGCTCTCCCATTCAGCAGGTAAACGAGATGATTTAGGCTGACACAAGAGGAACTTCAGGGCTTTTGAGGATCTGCTGGGATTGTTTTTCCTAAGAGGGCTGTGCCCCCAGAGAACAGTCACCTTCAGAGAATTCAGAGCCTTTTCTCTCGTGTAGCCACGTTCCCCAGGGGCAGGCACAGCTCCTCCTGCAGCCCTGACACACTCAAGCACCAGCAGCAAGTTTGCAGCCACAGTGCAACTTCAAGCTCCCACAGCCCTACAACAAAAACTGAGAGCAGAGTCCCCTGAGGTACTTGCAGAGATTTTGGGTGTCAAAACAGGTAACTGAGTTTCACAGGTAAAGAGAAATAAGGAGCACACAACCAACTGCATTTTCTCTCTAAGTATTAAAAGCCAACTGGAGCCGTAATTCCAACACACATTCACCATCACCTACCTGGTGATAAAAGTCATCATCATCAAATATCTCCTCATCGATGTCCTTCAGGTGCCTGTTGGAATCTGAGGGAGGCAGGACTTCCTAGAAGCATCAAGGAAATACTGAGAGCTCATGTGTGCACATTTCTGTCCCTAGCTCCAGACACACCACGTGCAGCAGCTTGTAAACACACTTGACGATATGAAGGAGTGGGGAAAAACTCCCAACATAACAAGCTTTTAAGGACCAGGAATACATTTAAAGGCAAGGCAGAAACGCTGCCAATGCCAAAACAGATTTATGATGCCTTTACTGGGAAATAAATAGGACTGTGCAAAGTCTTTCTGGCAAAATACTACAGATATTTTTAATGTAATGGCAAAAATACATCTTGCAAGTGCAGTAATTCTACCTGATCTCTCAGAATTGAGTATTTATTCATTCTTAAATACTAAATTAATAACGGGCTTACTACTAACATATTCTGTAGGTTATATGCAGTAGGATTTTAAAAGGGGCTTTCTGGGTTAAAGACTCTAAACTGCAGAGAGAAAACCAAGTTTTGCTGCCACCAGCTCAAAAATCAGGTTTAGCGAGCATCACTTCCTGCAGCACAGGAGGGGCACAATCCCAGCCCAAACCTTGCTTTCCCCCGTCGGGAACTGGGACAGGAGACAATGCAAACACCACAAAACTGGAATTTAAACGCCTTTCCTTACCCATTACCCTCCAGGAACCAACACTCAGACACCTCCTCTCACGAACAAGCGCACCACCCACCCGAGGCGCGCGCGGATCGTTCCGCAGAGCTTCCAGGAGCAGGCAGAGAAACAAAGCCCCCCTTACCGAGCTCTCGGGGCCAGGCTGAGGGGCCGGGGTCGGCTGCTGCTCCTGCTTGCCCAGCACGCTGTAGACGGAGCGCCGGGTCTGGGTGCGCCGCAGCAGTCGCTCCCTGTCGGCCAGCACGTGCTCGATCTGCGCCAGCACCGAGCGCTCGAAGGCCCCGAAGCCCTGCACGGCACAGCCCCGGTCAGACACCGCACGCGGCCTCTCCCCGGGCACCCCTGCTCCTCTGTCCTTCCCTGTCACCGCCCAAGCAGACGGCGTTCCAACAGGAGGGGGTTTGGGGCTCCTTGCGGGGATTTCTGCGAGGATTTTTGATTTGTTTCTGCCCCGCTCTCCCTTCCCAACCTGAGGCAAGTTGACGCCTGGCTTAATAAAATGCCTGTGCTGTTCTGGTTCAGATTAACTTCTCAATGATTAATACCAGCTCAGAGATGTGAGGAGACCCTGGATCTCTGGGTGAAATGATTACCCATTGTATTAAAGCGTACACTTTGTGGAGGAGGAGAGCCTCAGAGGGCCCTGCTTCTGGAAGGAACCACAAACAGCTCGTGCAGCAGCAACAGTGGCATTTTCCTGGAGCTTTTTTGCTGTTGGAGATCGGCTGTGATGGGGTGTCTGGCTGAGAGAACACAAAAACTGCCATGGCAGGGACACCTTCCACTGTCCCAGGCTGCTCCAAGCCCTGTCCAACCTGGCCTTGGGCACTTCCAGGGATGGGGCAGCCACAGCTGCTCTGGGCACCCTGTGCCAGGGCCTCCCCACCCTCACAGGGAAGAATTTATCCTGTGTATCCCACTCCAATTTCCCCTTTTTCAGTTTGAACATGCTCCCCAGATCCCTGCTCCACAAGAGCCACGTGAGCACACAAACCAGGCCTTGCCTTTCCCATTTTGCCAGTTGCCAGCTTTGTCTTGTCATGCCACTTCTGCAGGATGTTGTTCCTGTAGGTCCTGAAGTCCCTGTAGCGCTTGGCTATGAACTCAGGGTACTCCTCAAACTTCAGCTTCCGTTTGGGGAGGCTCCTCCTCTTCTCCTGAGCCTTCTCCACTTGCTCCTCGTCGCTGCTGCTCGGGATTTCATCCTCACTGGAACAAAAACATCCGGGATCAACAGCCTGCCCCTCTCTAAGGCCACGTGTGAGCCCTTGATGGCCCCTCCACCACCAGCCCACACCACACTGATGTTTTTGTTAAAAGCCCCGTGGTTTAGCCCCTGCTCCACTGTCAGAAATATCACAAACCAGATTTCCCACCAGGCAGAAGGAATTCAAGTAACAGAGTGTCTGACACCCAGACACAGCAGCAACGGAGAGAGCAGCAGAAGTGGTCAGTGTGCATTGTCCTGTTTGCTGGAGACCACAGGATTCAGGAAGATTTTCTCTCTTTTTGCATTTACCTCTCAGTTTTTGCTTGCTTTCCATCCACCAGATGCCTCGTGCCTGGGTACTGATAAAGCAGCTCATCCTGAAGTTCCACCAGCACTTTCAGCAAGGCCTCCAGGGCTTTACAACCTGCACAGCAAGAGACACAAGTGACAAGATCTGATCTGTGGGGGAAACTTTAAACCATGACCTGGTGAGTTTAATGAGGAGATCACAGGGCCAGCTCTCCCAGGTGAAACACTTGGCACACCCCCACCCAAAAACCTGAGCTGAACTCACTCTGGCTGACAGGGCACGTGGGTTTGTGTGGGACCTTCCCCAGAGCTTCTCCTGGTGCCTCCTCTGCCACGGAGCCACTGGGGCTGCTCTGCTTAACTCCCCAGTCTTCCCTTGTACGTGGCACAAAAGAACAGGGAGAACTTTCCCCCACTCTTTATTTTTTTCTTTATTTCTGCTTTTCAGTGGGGGACACAGAGATCGTGGGCAGAGCAAACAGCAAATCTTGCTCAGGCAGACAGAGGCAGAAATCAGCCCAGACACTCGGAGGTCTCAATCTCCCGCGTGTTACCACTGTGATATTGCTCAGTTGTCAGCACCTCCAGATAAATTACGGCCTGACCTCAGTAACAGCAATGTCAAGGAGAAGATGCTTTAAGATTTTTGTTGCAGATCAGCTGTTGGACTCACCCTCCCCGAGCCCATATGTTCATTATAGATACACTCTGACAAGTCCTCTGTATAAACCTATTAACGGATTAGGTTTGCTGCACTTGTAAATCAGACGTGTGTGAGCATCAAAACAATTCCACCAGACAAACAGACAAAAGCCCTTAAAAATGCATTTGTTGCAGGTGTCTGCAGCTAAAGCATCACTTGCAGAAGCCAAGTGCCCCCACCCCAGTCTGAGTGCACAGCTTACACCAGCAAAATCCTTCCCACTGCCTGCAACACAGCCAAATGTCCCCAGAGCTTCCCAAACTGTTTATTTTCTCCCCGCTGCCTCTCCTCCAGCAGCAGTGCTAATGCACCCCAGGCAGCTTTGATCCTGGCAATTACAACTGGAGTAGCACTCCAGCTCTTCTGGGGTATAGCAGGGCCACGGCGAGCAGGCAAGGAAATAAAGACAGGCTCAAGCTGCCCCAGGCTATGAGATACAGACCCCAACAGAAGTGGGGATGGGGAGCAATTTTATTTGGAGTGAAGGGGCTGGAGAGGGCAGGGAAGACAATGACCGTGTGCCTAACCAGGTGGGAGGGCTAATTATTCCAGGCAGTGCCTTCATCACGAGCCTCTTACAGCTGGGTAATTTCCCTGTTCTCAGTTCTTGTGTATTTAATGGCATTATTGGATGGCATTCTCATTTTTACTGTTGGCTGCTTAAGTGTGCTGCAAGCTCAACTTCAGAAGCCAAGTGCCACCTCCCCTGCTCTCTTCCCATCTAGCCCTGCCCTATCCATTTCACATTTAATTCCAGAAGGGACTGTTTTCTTCCCAGTCTCCTCTTCATCCTCCCTTCCCTCTGAAGCCCTTGTCTGCCTTTACAGCGCCTGCTTTGGGCAAGAGCCTGGCCCCGTTTGGGAATGAAGGCAGCACAAACCAAAACTGTTCCGGGCATGCAAGGCGGGTCATTTTGAAAGGAGGCTGGACACTGACTGACCCTCCTGCCCCCAGCAGGATTTTTGTATCACTGCTCCTTGTCTGAAACTAGAACACAACCAGCGTGGCTGGAATAAAACCTCCAGCTCAGCTGGGACTCAGCGTGTCTGTGGTGAAACGCTACCTTGGAAGAGTCACTTTTAAGAGTCCACAGAAACCCCTTCATTTTGTGTCCAGAAGGGAAAAAGTTGTTCCAGATCCAGCAGGCAGCAGATCAATCCCCCCAGAACGCCGGGAGCCAGCACCAGTAAATCAAAGTGAGCCTTTCTCTGAATACTCCCTCACACGTCCTCGTTTCATGCAGCCCTCCGCCCGGGCTGGGAGCAGCCCTGGAGCATCCAGCTGCACTCAGGGATGGCGCTGCCATGTATCAAAGTGTCAGCAGACCCACCAGAGATGAAACCTGTCCTGCTGCTCTCAAACCACACAGAATCAATTCTGTCAGTGCCCGTGGTTATGGACAAACCGGCGGCGCTGCCGGCACCCCTGGGAGCGGGGGCACACGGCTGCAGGGACTGATCCTGGAGCCGCCACGGCATCCCAGGGCTGCCCAGGGGGCTTCTGTGCTCAGCCACGCTCCCGGCCCGGCATTCCCACAGCTTCCCACGCAGCAACAGCCCTGCACTCCTTTCCACGACCTTCACGACGGGGTCTCATTCTGCCTTGCCCGGCAGCTGCGCGGAGCAGCGGGAGCACGCAGGGACGCCGAATCCATGGAAGTACCCCGGAGCCTGCGGGCCAGGCTTTCCAAGGCATTCCCAGAGCCAGCTCCTGGCATTCCCAGCACCGCCCCAGCAGGCACCTCCACCCCGCCTGACCTGGTGCATCCATCCCGCAGATCTGGAGTGTGATGGGTTCACAGAGCCCCGCCTTGGGACTCCCCGAACTGCTCCACCCTGTCCGAGCTACATCCATCCCACAGATCCAGAGCGCAATGGGTCAGGGAGGAAATCCTAAAGCTGGGGCAAACCTCCCGGGATTTTCACTCCATGTGGCACCTCGAAGGGCGCTGTGCTTCCCAGAGGCTGCATCCAAACACAGGAACACCCTTCCCGGGATGGACCAGCAGGAACCACCACCCACCCAGCACACAGCTCCACTTCAGAGCCCGTGCCTACACTGGAAATCAAGGACTCTTCCCCCTCAATTAAATCCGAGGATCTGGCATCGCAGGAATATCATCAAGCTTTCCATTCTCCCTGCACCTCCACAGGCTGGGGAGGCGCTCCCACAGAAAAGCTGGAGCAGCGCTGGCGCTGCAGTGGGGGGATGCAGAGCAAAAGCTGAGCTGCACGATGTTGGGAGCGTTCCCCTGCCCCCACAGAGAGCCCCCGTGCCCCCACAGAGCCCCTGTATCACCACCACAGAGAGACTCCCCCCTACCACACTCGGCGTCACCACCACACTCGGTGTCACCACCACACGCCGTCACCACCACGGCGCTCACACGCTGCACATCGAACTGAGGAGAGGGACCCAACCTCTTATTTTAATCACTGCGCTTAATGAGGAGTCTCTCCACCAGGTACACAGGTCCATCCCAGCCCTCGGATGGAGAGGGGGAATCCTCCCTCCCTTCAAAGGGCTGTGGGACAGGAGTTAAACTCCGGGTCAAAATGGCCCTCGACGCGCTGGCCTCGGAACAATGCTCCCCATTCACATCCAGCAGCCAGCCACTTGCTCTCCTCATCCCCAGCAATTAATCCCCCACCAAACACGTTTGATTAAATCTTTTCAAGCAAATCCTTTGCTTTGCTTTTGTTAGTTCACTTCTTGTCAACATCTATTAAAATATGCCTTTAATTCTCCCACAATCTTAAAAAACACCGATTCCACTGTCTTCAACTTTAATCAACTGTATGGCCGGCATTTTTCATTTCATAATAATGTGCTGTTTGGAATTCAAGAGGCAGGCTCAACATCAATCATTCGGCAAGAATTTTTCCACTGCAATAAATATGCAAATGAGGAAAGCCAGTCAGTCGTATTTCAGGCCCGACTTGCTAGTGTTTTAAAAAAGACACAAATTTATTAATTGCCGTTGGCCAGCGGAATCCTATTACTTTGGGCATTGATTACAAAGCTGTGTGAGTGATTATTGTGCAACTCGCAGGCTATCCAGGCATGAGGAAAAATTATTAAAGCAAGGCAGAGATTATCAACTCGGAATAACAATAAGCCTTAACATTTTAGGCCTCTAACTTCTTCAACAAAGAATTACGCCGCAGCTCCAGTGTATCATAATTCTGAAGTCTGTCAGTATTACTTTTGGAGCTTGCTCTATATTCCCAGCAGCAGGACAACGTTCCCAGCCAGGAGAAGGTGGGGGAATTCCTCCAGGTACCACATCTTAGACACGGGGCTTTGGACAGCGGCTTGGATGTAATTCCCCGTGTGGAAGGAAGCTCGGGAGGAGCAGTGTGGGGCAGGCAGGACCCCGGCGGCTCCAGCCTGGCACCCCTCACGGCCTGGGGCCCCAAATCAACGTGGCTCAGAAATAATAGAAATAATCCTGTCTGATGAGCCTCAGACAGGAGCTCCAAGAGCCAGCCCAGACTCGATGATGGGCTAAAGGTGGTTTTAAGCAGGTGGTGTGGTTACATTTGCATTTCTCACAGACCTCAGCTCAGCCCCAGCACCAAGCACTGGTAAATCTGCCCAAATTTAGGAAATGAAGGGAGCAAAGCTTCCTTCGAAAGGAAGTTCCCTTCGTGCTTCCCAAAACAGCGAGTTTGGGGAATTCCATCAAACGATAGGAGGAAAAGGGGGCAACTTTGCTGCTGACTGCAAAGGGCTGTTCCACACCCAAGCCCAGTGTGCTGGTTCCATCGGAATGCAAATGATGCAACAGCCTTTGCAGAGGGGAAAATTGTATTCCCTGGGCACAAAGGAGCCAGGGCTGCACCCCCCTCCACACCAGCGCTTCAGCTGACTCCCAGAGAGTTACAGAACAGCCTCAATTTAGCCCTCTCACTCCAATATTACTGCATCTGACAGGAAGGACAACAGGATCAGACACAGATGAGTTTGCTAAAAGTAAAGCAAATAACTGGATGCAACAACAGAATAAAGGCTGGGTATTCAGGGGTTTATTAGTGGGGACTGGGGGAGGGGGAACGCTGAGGAGGAGAGAAAGAGAAACACTTCCATGAAGTTCATGCTCTGCTGATTCGCCTCAACCATCATCTTTTGATATCAGCCCAAACCAGGGAGGGGATGGGGCTGGCAAAAATGAGATTTATAAAAACTGATGTTTTACATTACTGTAAATGCAAAGAAGCTGACAGCACACATTGCTGCCTCTGCCAGCCTGGAGTCCCCAAGCACACGGGCAAGGAGGAGAAAGGAAGAGGAAATGTGAAATTTCATAGCTGTATCTGAATTTTAAGGCCAGAAGGGAACATCAGCCCATCCAGACTGACCTCCCCACATAATACCAGGCCATTAATTACATTTATCATGACAAGCCCCGAGTTTCCACCTTAAGGTACCCAACTGCCAATTAATCCCAGTTAGCTGACATTTGCACACCCTTGTCTGGACACTTTTAAAGCCTTTGTTTCCCTGCATCTTGCTTGTGCAGTACACAGACTAACATGCACAAATATTTAGCTAAATTCAGTTTAATTAGCTATTAATCATGAGAAACTCAGGTGTAGGCAAAGCTGTCTGAGCGTGGTGTAACCCCACGGGCTGGAGTTCAGGTGGATCAGGTCACCAACCAGGGGCTGTCCCACCACTTCCTGCACTGAAATTTCAGTCTGATTTCAAATAAACCTCAGACATCACCACTGAACACCACACGTGGCTATGGACATCACTATTAAACCATTTTACCACACCCATACATGAGAAGGAGACAACAACTCCACTCAAAAGTACTGAACAGCACAGGCTACAAGGCACAACATTCAGCAAAAAGGGTCTGATTCATTCATTTCTTTCTGCTGAGAGAAAAGTCTTCATTAATGTCAACAGGCTTTGGCTCAGTCCCAAAAAGAGTTGAGCAGATTCTCCATGGGATCAGAGAGGAGAGGTGAAATTTGGGGACACCCGCATCCACGTCCATTTAAATCACGTTCAGCCCTGCATGACTCGACAGGGCCGACGCTTTTTGTATTCATAAAGTGTCCAGACTAATACAATTCAATTAAAATGAACTACCAGTTTTAAGTGGGCTAGATCTGATCACAATAATTTACACTCAGGCTTGAAACCCAGTTCTGCTGTCACACATTTGTGCGGGCTCCCAGTGAAATCTTCAAAGCAAGAATATATTTAAGTCCATGATCTTGCCTAGCACCAATTAATCCCGTAACTGCTCCATGCCTCTGGAAGCTGTGTAATCTGCCTGTGCCTCAGTCCCTCCTCCTCCTCCCCTGTGACACCCACCCCGCTCTGTATTAATGCATTAACATCTCCAGATGGAGGTGTGGATAGATTGGAGTTTTAAAAGCCATCCAGGAATGGAGGTGGTAACAAAATTACGAGGGAATTCTTGGCAGCCGAGTCCTGCAGGCTTCCCTTAAAAACCCCAAGCCTGCGTCAGTAAATCACATTTCATCCGAGAGCTGCTCCTACCCAGCTGTGCCCAGGTGAGGGGGATGCCCTGCCAGGCACATCCTCTCTCCCAGGAAGTGGAACAGCTTCTCTGGTACCTACAGCAGCCTGGATTTTATCCAAAATGAGTCACTGCAGCTTGGTCTCCCATTTGTATGTCACACACTTCGTTCAGGTTTATTTTATTACTGATCACAAGCCCTGGTGAAACTCCACCACAGCTCTCCAAAGTGTAAATAAAGTTAATATTTGTTGTCCCCGCTTTTGTTGCTCCACTGAGCAAATCCATCCCCACCCACCCTGCATATCTCCTTTTACCAAACCCACTATTTCCCCCATTTCTTGAAATTATCTGCAGCTTATGCTGAGGAATAGAAATGTGGGATTCTGGTATTTTCTCTTAATCCACTGACAGATGGAGTCAAAGACAAAAAAACCCCCCAAAACCTCACAAAAATGCAGTGAGCAGTTTACATTTCAGGGACCTCTTGAACTCTTGGAAAAGCAAAGCATACACTTAGGAAAACACACACAGCCACTTGTCCCTTTAAAGTCCTGCAATTTCCATCAGTTTCTGGATGCAAACTTCCTCACCTGGGTTTCTGTACATTTTTAACTCATCTCACCAACTATAATGTGGAAGTAACACAATCTGCTGTTTGAAAGCTAGAATTCCCAGCTGTTTTTGAAAAGCATAAAGTATTAGTCACTGCAACAGTCCCAGTTTAACTAGAATTAGAAAGAAAAGGCAACACAGCCACAGGCCTGCACTGAGAAGCCCTGGGCCTGTGAGGATGAAGAGATTTAAATCCTTAAAGCCCTTGTTACCTCCTTGTCCCTCAGTTATTTGTGGTTTTTTTCCTCATTCTTATCAAGATTTAACACAACAAGCCCCAAACCCTGAACTGTTTAATTCCTGACACTGGATGTGGCTCCAACAACATTTGTTCAACCTCCACTTTGACTCTTCCTTGCCCTTGAGGTGATTTTTGGAGACAATTTCCTGAGATCCCCTTCCAACCTCCCAGCACAGTGAAATATGAGTGGCAGGCCTGCAATCTGTGCACAGACACAGCACAGAAACTTGCACCTTGCACTCCTTTTCTATGTAAATAATGCAGGGATCCTGCGGGAACATGCCAGGGATTGGAATTTTTAATTAATGGGTCTCTTTAATGTGCAAATCAGGAGCAGATTGCAAATTCTGACTTGCATTGATTATGAAAAACATTAATTGAACGTGCAAGACCCCAAACAGAGGCAACATCTCAAGCCCTGGACCAGAGTGGAAGATGCAGTGCAGGGGAATACAAATCTGTCTTGGAGGAACAGCCCAGTCCAGGCAGCAGCACCGTGGGACGGGGAGCTGGGAGGGTTTGTGTGTGCAGGGCACTGAGCACTGGACACTCGTGCTGCTTCCAGAGCTCAGCCACTCTGATCTCAGCACTAAAAACCATCCAGACTTCCTCAGTGGGTGCAAAACAGCAATAAACACGAGCTCCACGGCCACAGTTCGGTCTCCCATTCGTATGTAAAAAGGGTGACAGAAAAAAATCTGGAATATAAGTAAAGATTAAAAAAAAAAAAACCAACAACAAAAAGAAGGGGAAATAAAAAGTAAGACAGCACAAACAAAGCAATGCTGTCTCTTTAAACAGAAATTCATCCTATATAAATTATGGCCATAAACTTTTCCTGCAGTGCAGCCTAATTAATTCTTGTTCTATACACAAAGGGAAATGCTGGGTGACAAATGGGTGTGAAGCCTGAAAGCTGCCAGGTCTGCAAAACATTTTCTACTTCAATTTATAAGCAATTTTGCAGTAAATCATCTACCAGAACCTGAGATCTCAGGAATCTAAGGTTGTCCAAAGCACGTTGTAACATTAAAAAAAAAAAAAAACAAAAAAACCAAAAGCAAACATAAAAGATTACAAAATTAATAAATTAAACACTTGAGGTTTTGTAACCTCCAGTCTCAAAATCTGGAAAATGAGCACGACCTTGCCATTTTCACTCAGGTTTGGCTTTAAAACTGCAAATGGATGGAGAACTGCTGTCCACTCTTTAACACAATTCTACTCCAGCCCTTAGGGAATTCCAGAACCAGGGTTGTCCTGAGTAGGAGACACCCAAGAGGAAAATACACAAAGGACCACTTTCCAATTCAAAAAAATCAGCCTTCCTCTGAGCAGAGAGCAGAAATTTCATGAGAAATGGAAGGATTTGGGGAAAATTACTGGCAACACTCATGTTCAGGAGCTCTGAGAGCACTGGGAGCCTCCTGCCTTCAGCATCCTGCAGGGTTCACCCAGAGTCTGGGATTTTGGCACCAGCCCCTTTGTGCAACTCGAACACCAAATCATCTCCTCCTGTTCAGTGAGGGTGGTGATGAAAACGTGCCAGATTTATTTTGTGCACTTGGACAGAAGTGCTGAGGCTCCCCTGAAAGGAGAGCATCATCCAGTCCAAAACAGTGTTCAGGTCATTATTATCATCCCAAATCCTGTCCAAGGCTGAGGCACATCACGGACAACAAGTGCAGCAGCAGCAGAATGTTCCCAAATTCCGAATTTCCCACCTCAGCCAGAGCATTTCCTGTGCTAACACTGCCCAGGTCTCTCCAGCTCTGTGCTCTCAGTGTCTCCACAGATGAACTGCAGACCACAAACCCAAGCTAGCAGGAGTGTCAGAGTGAACTCCTACAGCTCCGCTGCCCAGGTGATGAGGAGAAGGTGGGGAGGGGATCACTGAGCAGCTCTTGGCAGTGGAGTTTCCCTCAGAGCTCTGCACAACTGAGGGATGAGCCCCTGCAGCACTGGGGACATTACACTCCATGTTCTTGGATGTATTTTGCTTATGGGAAATATCAAAATGTCAACCACTGTTTCTGTTAAAGGTCTTTAATGATATTGCATCTTAGACCTGTAATGAAACATGGAGCTGGGGCAGTTTGCAATGCAACTCATTAAGGACATTAATAACGTGTGTTCCACTGAAAGGTCAGCACAGGATTGGTGGGAGTTTGCCTTTTTGTCCTTAATCACTTCATTTAAAGCAGCAGAGCCAACTTTAAAGCAGAAAGTAGCTGGTGTGGCTGCAGGCCAGCTGATTGCTGCCATGTCCTGGCCAGGGCTGAGCCAGAGGACCACAGCCCAAACTTGCTGCAGGGCCACGATTCAGGGTCATGTCTGATGACCCAGGCATCTCTCTCCCTGTGCATTCACCTCAAGGCCAGAAAAAAGGTGGCCAAATACAGAAATGAAGCAGACCCACACCACTCTGAAGCCCAGTACTTTGCACTTATCAACTGGAGCTTGCACAGGGTTACTTCACACTGGAGAATCTACTGCAACTCTCACCAGATCCGTGTCATTAGCAGTGACTCTCAGAAATATACAGGTGAAGCAGCTCCCAGCTGGAATTTAACTGCTCTGACCCTCTCCTTTGGGCTGCATTACTCCTGCTTTGGGCAAACCTTTGCATTCACCGGCCCAGCACAAATCTGGTGCAAGGTGTCCCTGGACAAAGCATCCCAGCTCTGCACTGAACAGCAACAACCAAAGCAACTGTTTATAAGAGACTGAGCAAAGGAGAAGGATTAAAGGGCTCTTACAGTTCTCCACAGCGTTGTCAAAGTCCTGTCCCCCCTCCTTCCTGAACCTGGGGTAGGTGTCTGGCTGGGGCAGCCTGTTGGCCGTCATGAGCACCTTCTGCATCTTGATCCTCCCTTCCATCAGCTGATCCCACAGGGCTTCATGACAAAAAGGAAATAAAACAATCAGTTAGCACTTGCTCCTTGTGAAGGACCTGCCAGCTCAGGCCCTCTCCTTTGGGCTGCACTACTCCTGCTCAGGGAAGCCTTTGCATGCACAAAACGGGGGCCACGAGCGGTCTCTGGACAAGCAAAACCCAGCTGCAACTCTGCGACCCACAAATCAAACCATCCCTTTGCTTTCCTGCTCCAAAGGGCAGCCTGCAGAGCCAGGTTTGATAGTTTAACAGCTCAGACAGCAAGAAATGGCATTTTGGGTGTTACATGATGAAAAGGAACACAGTGATCTCAGCATCACGGCAGGACCAGCGCGGGGACTCCCTGTGCCCACAGGTCCCACGAGGACATTCAGCCCTGCTCCAGAGTGGATAAACACATTTCACATCAGCAGCTGTGACAGCAGCAGGGGCACCAGGTGTGGCAGAACATCTGCCAACACAGGGGGCTGCTGCAGCCCGCCCACGCAGGGCGCTCACAGCACCCTGCCACGCTGAGGGGCATCCCAGCACGGCTGCTTTTACAGCACCAGCAAGGTGCCTGGCAAACACACAGCACACATGCACACACCTAGCTGGTTCCTCACAGCTTTGCCCTTCTCCACTTCCTCAGACTCCTGTCCCCTGGAGAAGGTCAGCACTCCCCCGTCTTCTTCGCCGTCTTTGGTTTCCTTTCCGTCATCGTTTTCACTCCCATATTCCTCCTCCTCCTCCTCACTTCCTTCTTCCACGTCAGCATCATCTTCATCTGCACCTTCATCCTCCCCTTCACTGCTCCCTGCATCGTCCATCCCCTCTGCAAACTTCTCAAAGTCTGTGATATTCTGGAAGCTGAACTTTGGTGCCTTGGCCTCGACAGATGGATCCTCCTCTTCATCATCCTCCAAGTCATCCTCCTGCTCGCTGCCAGCACTGCTGGGCTTCTCCCTGGCTTTAGTGCCAACGCTGTCCTCCTCTTCTGAGCCTTCACTCTCACTGTACCAGTCATCTAGTGCTTCTTCAGCTAATAAATGAGAGGGAAAAGTTATTTACTAAGCAGAAAAATGTGCCACTTTGCAGTGCTCATCAGCAACAGCTCAGGTTTGGGTTATTTAATGTGGAACTTAATTGCAGCTGGTCCTCGCCCTGGAACAGGGCCCTGAGGTTTGCCACGCTCAGTCACATGCTGACTTCATGTTTTGTTTAGTCCAGTAAAGAGAGGGGAAAAAATGAGATTTCTTACCAGACCCTTCTTCAGACAGAGCATCTCCCCAGAGCTCTTCCTGCAAAGCCTTCCGAGACGTGGCTTTTCCGCTGTACCTCTTATCAGCTTCCAGGAGAGAGGCTGAAGCTCTTTTCCTGATATTGCCAACAGGCAAAATGTCATCCGTGGTTTCATCCTCAAATCTGTCAATCACTTTAGCAACTGTAGCTGTGGGGAAAAAAAAACAGCAGGGGAGGGGTGTCTGAATTCTGGAATTCTGAACCGAACTCCAGTCCAGAAGGAGCCCTGGGAAGCTCCTCCTGCTTTGTAACAACAGGGCACTGCACAGGAGAGCAGGGTGGGAACAGAAGTCATGGCAGAGTCTGGCTGTGAGGCTTTGAGAAGGGCAGGAAAGCCATGCAAATAATTTCCTGCAGGGGGGAAAGGTTCCTGCACGAAGCAGAACACAAAGGAAGCCTCTCCAAGCCCTCCCAAGGATGCAGGAGGGTCTCTGAGGGGTACAGCCCTTCATGTGCAGGGCTCTGCAAAAGCTGCAATGCCTTCACTCACTTCATGCCTGCAGATTAAAAGAGGGAAACTCCAATTCAGATGCACTTTGGCCTTTTGCTACATATGCAAGCCACATAAATACATAAACGTTTCAGAAAACCTCAACAGAGGAGGTAATTTCACCGTGGTTACTGGTCTCCTTCATCCCCATCTTCTCCAGGACACAGAGCAGAGCAGCCCAGCCCAGAGAACACATCCCACCACCCTCCCTCCCTGCCTTCATTCATGTGCAAGACACCCTGTGCCAAATTACAGGGTTAGCTTTGTTCGGGCAGCCGAGCGACTCAAATCGCTGAGTGCTCGTAATGTGTGTTTGGAAATGTTAATGCCTCGCTCGGAGTGCTTGTTTGAGGCAGAGGGGGGCAAAAAACCCCTCCTGCTCATGACCAAGGAGCAAAATGTGCTCTAAATACAGTCATTCCAGCTGGCAGAGGATGGCAAAACGCTGGGCACCAAGGAATGGCTGGGCAGGAGGGGCAGAGGCAGAGCGGCCTGTGGGACTCCAGGCACCTCCTGGAACCCTCACTCTTGGCACCACCGCAGGATGAAGTTCTCCCCAGAGCAGCTGTGGCTGCCGCAGCCCTGGAGGTGTCCAAGGCCGGGTCGGACGGGGCTGGGAGCAGCCTGGGATGGCGGGAGGTGTCCCTGCCCACGGCAGGGGTGGAGCTGGGTGGGCTCTGAGGTCCCTTCCAACCCAAACCACTCTGGGATTCTGTGAAGTCTGGAACAAAAGTAGGGTTACTAAAATGGGAAAACGCCTCTGCTGACCACGGTAACTCCCTCAGTGGTTACCAAGATATTTCTTACAAGATCCTATTGCTCCGACAGACTACAAACACGAGCCAGGCTAAGCCTAAACCAGGCCTGATCCCGGATGTGGCCCCTGTCTCTGAGAGAACCCCGATCCTGGGCCCATGCCCGATCCCACAGGCGGCTCCATCCCCGAGGCGAACTCGATCGCGGAGGTAACCGCGCGTCCCGACCCCCGAGGCCTCTCCGGGGCCGCGCTCCGCCCGCAGCTCGGGGCGCCGGGCCCGACACCCCCACG
>WEIT01025452.1:46634-66983 GCA_013389985.1 Dryoscopus gambensis | reverse complement strand
TGTTGGTGGTTATGTATCTGTCATCTTATGTGTTGCCATACTACAGTTCTAACCTACAAAGGATCCAGCTAAAGTTTATGATAAAAACCTTAGACTGAACAACACTCTTTAAAAACACAGTTCCTCTAAAACACTCATGTAACATCAAATTGCCACAGAGATTTCAATATTCTCAGACATTTTGGCCCAAATTTTAATGCTGATCCTTCTTAGAATAATTATGTTTCAAATCTGGTCAAATTCGGTCAAATTCCACTGGGAAAGCAGCATGTTAAAAGATCCTGAGAAGACATAAGAAGGGAGTCAAGTCTAGGTAATGACACAAATAAAATAATTTGTACAACAGGAGTAGGAGTCCAGTTACAAACCTGTTTGCAAGACAGACTAGTAGAGAATAAATAGGTGACTTACGGTAACATGCTGAAGTCATCAAACCCAAACTGAATTCAAGTCTTGCCATTGTTAAGAATTTTTATATGTGTAGTTTGCATTCTGAAGGAGTTCTTTCAGGAACATTTGTCCGGAAACCAGTAATTCAGGTTTAAGAGCCAATATTTCAAAATGCTTTCTAATCAATGTGCATATCCAGATTATTCTGAAATTTACGTGCCTAGGGAAGAATCAAAAGTGCAAGTTTCAGGTAATTTGCTTCGCTTACCTTTCTGCTCAAAGGGACTAATTTTCATAAATGAGATGCTTGATTTACATACGTAAGTGCATTGTCTTGAAAATTGCATTAGTAGCAGCTGAAGCAGAACTACTGGTAGAAACTTAGGATCATTTGACTATTTGCATATCATCCAATATGCAATGTCCACAGTACAACACCTTTCAACTTTCAGTGTGTCCTGAAGTCTGTATAAATAACTGAATGCTGATGTGTCCAGACAATGAATCATTTTCTTCTGCAGAAAATCTTGAGACATTTAGTCCAAGCATTCCTCAGATGTAGCTCTCCTCAGGAAATAGCTGATTTTATTATCAAGAGTGCTTTAAATTCCATGTTGACAGTGCAGTTGTTTGGAAAACTGTCAGACTTTGAATAAAGGTAGGTGAACACATTAGGCAGACAGGTTGTCTTAACTCGCAAGAACTCCTGTGAAAATCTCTGTTCTTTTCTATTGACTCTCCTCAATACATCTCCTACTGGTATATATGAGCTATTTCATATTTACTCCAGAGGGGATAAGATCCCTTTCTTAAATATTATCCATTCAAAATCAAGTAAAGGATCTAGGTCTCCCCCATACAGTCATTATTCTTACTGTAATGATCAGAACATGTTTGCCTCATGGCCTGTCAGTTTATTATGTACAGTCTTTGCCGTAGTCCATCTTAGACTTCAGTACACAAACCTTTCTCATGGTGGCAAAACCAGCTGGAAGAGTTTTTATCCTACCCCACCCTGAGCCATTCGTTTCTGCATTTTTCATAGGAGTTCACTGCCCAGTTTTGTTGTGCTAATAAGACTGTAAGGCTGTGTTGTAACATGGACCAGCAGCATAATCTGAGGTTAAAAATTAATGTCGTTTTTTACCCTAATCTGGGTTTCTAGCAAAAAGCAGAACTGAATTATGATTGGAGATCTGAGTAACAGAACCTGAATTTATGTTCTGAAGCAATGTTGTGCTGGCACATACATCTTCTGGACCTCGAGAATGATACATTTTACCTTTCCTCAATGAGGTGCGTGTCTGTAGGCTTCTTCTTCACCCCTCATCCCCACGCTTACTACAGTTTTGTTTGGAAACTGGGATAAAATAGGTATACATTTTAAACAGTAGGAAAGCTGCATGTCAATAACAGCAGTATAGCAGCATAAATGGCAGCATAAATAACAGGATAAATAACAGCAGTTGTGACATTCAGGTTTCACTGGCGCAATTGTCATTGGGCCAACTTTCCAGGAATTGCCCAGATGGAAAAGTTATCACATACAAAAAGTTCACTCAGTCAGTTTACTCAACTAACCATCCACTGTCTATCATGAAGTTTTCACCTGGCATCTCACATGTAAGTCCCAGGTATGCATCCTCATTGGCAACATTTTACTGAAAGGAAGGGAAACTGATTGCCACAAAACTTACGTACTAAAGTTCAGCCTAAACAGTGGCTCTTTACAGTATTCCCAAATGTGAGCTGTAGTTACATGTAAAATCACTGAAAATCTATAATACTAATACAGCCCTTAAATTTGAAGGGACCAAAAAATACAGGATTGAAGTAATGCTAGGGAAATATGGCCAGCAAAGGAGTGTTTGTTTTTCTGCTATAAGTGTTTGTATGTGTAGACATATATAATATACACACACAGCAATGAGCAGGAGCTTCATTTAGTATTTAGATTTTCCCAAAACTTTAAGCAGGAATGTGCTGAGATGCTTTGGAGAGGAAGTCGTACAAAACAGAAGTATGTGAAACAGAATAGTGTTATCATACTTAGCTAGAAATTCTCTCTAGGCTTTTCCAAAGAAAGCCATTTGGCCTAATAATTACTGAGCGAATTTTTCAAGAAAGAGTCATAACCTTGCCAAATTCAATTCTTTGTCCAGAATTACTGGAATGTAACATCTAGTTAGTTAGTTTTATTCTAACACAGAGGGAGAAAAATCCACAAAGGTTTTTATTTTGTTTCAGAGGAAACAGTCCCCAGAATCTCAAACTTCTGGAAAAGGGTAAGTCCAAATTTGAGTCCAGATGGCTTCAATTTTTTTTAAAACGAGAAAGTGAAAAAAACCACATGATTGAACATGTCAAGAGACTACTGAGGCTGCCTGTAACAAAAAATTACTTCTTAACTTGCATAGCTTGAGATGGGGGTTAAGCTATGTAGAAATAAATTCTTTAGTGAGTGGGGGGAGTACTCAGGAAGCCTGCTTTTCTATTGGCTCCAGTCCTTTGTCCCTAAACATCCACACCACAGTCTTTCCCCCAGAGGCAACATGATGGTATTAGCCACCTTGCTGCTGATTTTCACTACATTTTAGGGAACTCTGAGATCTTTACCCTTCTGTCAATTTAATTTGAAATTATTTGACATATTTATAGGTCATTAGAGAGAGTCTAATAAAATACATCACATAAGCTGTAATTTATCAAGCTAACAAATATAAACACTCTTTCATTTCCAAAATGAGGAATTTCCTTATATGACAGTGCCTTATAACACACAGCTACGTTAGTCATGTAAGAGCAATTTTCTTCCATGTAGACAAACAGTTAGGATTGAAGCAGGTAGCAAGACTCCAGTGGAAAAGACCTGGACAAAGCCAGGATGCTTCTTAAGAAACCAGCTCTCAGATAAAATGCAGTAGCTGATAGTCTGTGTATTCTCTGCTATGCAAATGCAAATATAATAAGTTAGCATGTAAGTCTTTTAAAATAGAAGTAAAACTGTTGTGACAACAACTCACACAATATTTCCACTGTAAAATAACTATTCATTAGTGACTAATGGAATGTCTCCCTCTCACCATTATAGTGAAAAATGTTAGATGATTACCAAGCATCTTTTTTCTAAACCTCACTGGAAAATAATATATTATCTATTCTTTTCTTAACTTTCCTCTGAGGAATAAATAGATTACCAGTTGATAAGTGATGCCTTCTTTTCAATGCATTTAGTTTAAATTGCTGTGACCTGCTTAAAATACTAAAATTATTTATATAAGATGCTCATATGTATTTCTTATGTGAGTGAGGCACTCAAAATTTGGCAGCAAAATAGCTTCTGTGTCAGGGATGAACCTTTTCTAATCTCCCTGATGAACTGCCACAATGATAAGCCTTTCATGAGAATCACTCTTTGCTCATGCCCAGCAGTGCCTCACCACAATTTGACAGCTACAGTCTCTTAAGAGTCTTTCTGTGCTGAGGTGCTGAGCTGGACAACCCCTTTTGCTGCTGCTCCAGGTTGCTGGAGCACTGCAGGAGCCAGCATCAGAGCTGGAAACAGGAAGAGTCTTCTCTGTGGTTGTACTGGTTGTACTGATGAGTCAATACCAGAGAGAGAACCTGAATGAAATACATTAAAAAAAAAAATGAAAGTCAATCCGTCTGAAATGCCAAAATGTAGCAAAAGCTTGGACTGGGGGAGTTTGAATGGACTTTGGGGACAAGACAACTGATTGTTGTTATTGGTAAATGAAGAAAAGGGTATCAGCTTCAGAAAAGTGAATTTGGGACTAAGATAGCTAGTGGATGAGAAGGCTGAAACAGAATGGGAAGTTGAAGGGAATCCCGAGACTACATAAAGAAACTAGAGCAAGAGTTGAAGGAATGAAAGACAGAAGTGGGGAGTGGAAAAGACAACAATGTTCATGGAAATTTGTAGCAGGACTGAGAGAAGAGGCTGTGATCTCGTGTGTTTGTGTGTGCGTGCGTGTGTGTGTTTGTGTGTGTGTGTTTATGTGTGTGTGTGTGTGTGTGTGTGTGTGTGTGTGTGTGTTTGTGTGTGTGTGTGTGTGTTTGTGTGTGTGTATGTGTGTGTGTGTTTGTGTTTGTGTGTGCGTGTTTGTGCGTGTGTGTGTTTGTGTGTTTGTGTGTGTGTGTGTTTGTGTGTGTGTGTGTGTTTGTGTGTTTGTGTGTTTGTGTGTGTGTGTGTGTGTGTGTGTTTGAAGCGAATTATACAGCACAGGGAGTAAGGAGCCAGGGCTCCTAATCCTGCAAATGGCTAAGTGCTCTGACCAGAGCAGGAAACTGGTGGTGAGCCACAACCAAAAACACAGAATGGGGGTTGGATGTCTGGAGCTGCAAGAAGAATCCTGCAACTGCAGTCGTACCATTTTGGCAGTAAGTGAATGACAGAGAGGCTATACTCGGATTCTAAAGAAAAAAAATTTTAAAAGGACCAGCAAGACAGATTTGGGTGGATAGGGGCAGTAAAAATCTACCTGAGGCGGACAAAGTCCTCTGCCTACTAGATCGCACCCTGGCAGCACTTAGACCTGTACCCAGGCTTCTTGACTGTTCACATTCTTCTGCTGTCAGCAAACACTTGTGAACATCACTAAGGTTTGAGTAACTCAGTATGTGGTCTTCAGTGGATTTGAGATCACACTCCCACAAAAAAGAATGAACATGTATTCTCTCCTGCCTCTGGCTGCCCCTTCCTTGCTTCAGTATTTAGGAGTATGGACCCACACAGAAGAGGTGAT
This sequence comes from Dryoscopus gambensis, assembly GCA_013389985.1. Lineage (NCBI taxonomy): Eukaryota > Metazoa > Chordata > Aves > Passeriformes > Malaconotidae > Dryoscopus > Dryoscopus gambensis. The sequence goes on along the minus strand of WEIT01025452.1, from coordinate 61,827 downwards.
GTAACTCACAGCGCTAATCAGACACTGGGTACAATTTTGCAGAGATAGCTTCCAATAAGATCAGCAAGCTGACCTGATTTACTTTGTTGCCACTCAAGTGCTCATGTTGACAAAAGTTAAAATGGCAGAAGCTGCAGCAGAGACAGATGCGAACACAGGGAATATCTCCACTCTCAATTTTTTTGGACCCTCTTGTCCTACGTTCACTTACACCAACCCTGAAATGACACCCTCTTTGCCTGCCATTGATGGACTTTAGGAAGGCGATAACTTAGTGATACTGTTACTCACTAACTGACTTGTGGGAACCTCCTTTCTATAACTAAAAAATTTTAACCCTGTGAATGAATGGTAATATTGCAATCTGAGTAGTGCCACACAAGGAGATCTTGGAATTTTATTTGCTTCTTTAATTCTCTAGAAAAAAAAAATTTAAAAAATTTCTTTGCTAGCAGGTTATGAAATTTGTAAAATAAGGATTCTGAGATATGGAATTAATATTGCATTGTGGAAAACAAAAATGTAATTGTATAACTGAAGTCAGTATCATAACAGCTATAAAATAGAGCTCCCTTAAAGCAGCTCCAGAGTTTTTGATTTTGCAACTTTCATAATGTTCTTTTAAGTGTTTCTGTGCGCGTGTAGTAGAATACAAGCTCATCTGAATCTCTGATTAAGTATTTTAGAAAGGCTGAGAAAAAAGGAGAAAGAAGCATGTGTGTTTTATAGGTATAAGCAAGCAGTGAAAGGCACCATAGCTGAAAGAGAGTAAAATGAAAGGCACTTACATCATACAGCTTTCCTGCAATAAAACTCTAAACACACCAAGGATTCTTGTATATTCCCTTGAGGTTGCTTATTGGCACCTGCAAAGCAAAAAGAACTCTTTGTATTGTATTAATTATAATGTCTCTCTATCACTACAAGTAATGCAAAAGTACTTGCTTTTTCACTCTGAGGGAGAAGGGGAGTAGTCTGTACCACTCAGCTTTTTAAAATAACTATTATATTAATTACTTGAAATTCCATTTACAGAATTCATTTTTCTGTGCTCAGAATTTGATTGAATTGTATACATTTTAATGAAATTTTAATAGTTGATTAGGAAAATGTGTGACGTTTGCAAAAGATGGCCCTAAGTCAACAGAATCACTCTGCCTTTATAGGAAGTGGACTTTGGTTTGGTAACTAAATTCATTATCAACAAACTAATGGAGGAAACATTTCCTTTGTTTGGGCGTATCTACTTGGAGATTGTGTACCTGCATAAAGTGAGCTTGACTGGAGCAGGCTGGAGCTGCATTTGCAGAGTGGACTTCTGAGAATTACCAGGCTTGTCACCAAGGGGTTGATACATGATGCCCATACTGTCATGTTGGTCACAGCCCGGCTCAGAGCAGAATACTGAACTGGCTAGTTGCACAAATAAGTTGGTCTCTACAGAAGTGATTTTCTCCAGGCTGGACCAGAAAACAAGAGGCTCTCCCTTTGCTAGTCTTGATATCACCAAAGCCATGCAGATCAATGAGTAGGATGACTTCTGTTTGCACTTGTGAGGTTGAGCATTTGCATGATGGAAAGTTCTTGTGTTGTTTGTACAGTTTATTAGTCCCACTTTTCTCCAAATAAAGGACAGTTGTATTCATGTTCTCAAAGGATATTGTAGATGGAAAAAAGTAATTTATAGTGATAACTAACAAGGTTTAATTTCAATTTTCAGAGCCAAAAATTAACTGCATGGATGAAATGGAAGTGGAAGGCTCTAGGTTTTAGTTATTTTGTTTTTAAGACAGAGCAATAGGATTAATTCATTTCAGTCTTTGTTGCTAATTCTGGCACATAGCAGAAGAGACGTATTGTAGGCCTTAGAAAGACTGTGAGTTAGCAGCTCTTTTCATCAGAGACTTGTGCTAGTGATTTAACTGTGGAACATGCTCATTTTTCTGTGTTCTGAAACTGTTATACATTATACATATGATTTATGTGATACACACTTAATATGCTTATCTAGCAGCAGACGACACATTGGACGATAACTGCAACTGAATGGGTATTGATCAAAAGAACCTCCTCTAAATCGTTATTACAGAAACTTACAACAAAAACACAAACAACATGATTTTGTGGAAATTGTAAATTGGTTGAGCAAAAGGTAGACTCACCTGTGGATGAGGAGGAAAATATTTACACCAATTTTCATGGGTTGTCAGCAATACTGCAGGCTCTCTGAAATTCCTGTGAATATTAGTAAGTTTTCGAAAATTGTTCCACCACTAAAGTAGTTACTCCAAGTGAGTAAATGCCCACTTAATTAGAAGTGAAAATCTCAACACTGACACATTTGAAAGGCTTGTTGAGCTGTAACTTGAAAGCACATTCTGTAGATTCTACTGTGTCACAGAATGAGTTAGAAAAGACTTCAGGAAAAGTGTCAGAACAAACTGTACAGGCTTTTTTGCCATGTGTCATTATTTTCTATGAATGCATTGCGTTATCTGGTTAAATAGTTTGAATGTGTCACCAGGTATGTCATGCCCACCTGCATTTGGAGATTATGTCTGAAAAGATCAACAGAAAGTCTCTAAAGAGCAAATTTCACATTATTCACACTTTGAAAACCAGAAATGTCAAAGCTATTTGCCACAAGTGTATAGCAGCTTGGTAGTATGGACAGTGATGGAAATCTCTATTTGTATTTCTTGATTCACTCTATACATAGCAAAAGTATAAAAAAGCCAGTGTGAAAAGAGTCTTAGTAAAAAATTATCTGTATCAGACTGAATTGGAAAAGGGTTTTTTTTACAATTAATTATTTGGTTAGGGTTGCAAAAAGAACAAAACTTATGTACTCTAAATCAAGTGCTTATATAAATTAAACTAAATTAAAATATGCTTTCTGAGCAAAATCACGTAAAGTGGTGGCAGTGTGGGCTTCCACAATAGTATTAGTGAATACTGAAGTGCAACTGTACTGCTCTAGAATTTAATGGACTAATTTCCTGAGATCAGAAGATCTATCACCTACTCTTTAAGATGCCACAGTCTGAACGGAATAGGAAAAAAGTATATGAAATTTTATTCCTCAAATCAAATTTTGAAAAATACCCCTTTTTTTCCTGTACATACCAATAATTATAATCACTATTATAAATGATAGTGTTTTTTCTCTTCAGATTGAAAGGATCTTGAAAAGATCTCTAAAAGATCATGAAAAGAATGACTTTCATGTTATTTAAAGGAGAATAACAGTCTCTTGCAAAAGCCAGGAAACAAAAATGGACTCTTAAAGAGTCAATGAGGTCCTCAAAACTTGGAAGTGCCTGAAAACTCTATTCACAATGAAATCTGACTGAGAATGTTCACCTCTGAATGAAAGTCAAAGCTGACCGGTCTTAGTCTTTTAGACCAAGGCTCCTCTTAGGGCTCCATTTCAGGCCTAGTGCTCTTCAATATCTTCATAAACTACTTGAGCGCAGGACTTGAAGGAATACTAAATAAGTTTGCTGACAACACCAAATTGGGAGCAACAGCCCCCGAAGGCAGAGACAACCTGCAGAGAGAACCCAACTAATTAAGGAACTGGGCAATCGCCAACTGTATGAAATTCAACAAGGGAAAGTGCCAGATTCTGCACCTGGGATGGAGCGTACGGATAGAACATACAGATAGACTGGGGAATGAGAGGCTGGAGAGCAACTCCATGGAAAGGGACCTGGGGTTCCTGGTTGATGGCAAGTTGAACATGAGTCAGCAGTGCCCTGGCAGCCAGGAGGGCCAAGTGTGTCTTGGGGGGCATCAGGCCCAGCATCGCCAGACGGGCAGGGGAGGGGATTGTCCCACTCTGCTCTGCACTGGGGTGGCCTCACCTCGAGTGCTGGGGGCAGTTTGGGGCACTACAATGTAAGAAAGACATTAAACTATTAGAGAGTGTGCAAAGGAGGGCAGCAAAGATGGTGAAGGGCCTTCCGGAGAAGCCATATGAGGAGTGGCTGAGGTCACTTGGTCTGTTCAGCCTGGAGAAGAGAAGATTGAGGGGAGACCTCATTGCAGTCTACAGCTTCCTTGTGAGGGGAAGCAGAGGGGCAGACACTGATGTCTTTGGTGACCAGCAACAGGTCCCAAGGGAACAGGCTGAAGTTGTCAGGGGAGGTTTAGGTTTGGTATCAGGGAAATGTTCTTCGTCCAGAGGGTGGCTGAGCACTGGAACAGGCTCCCCAGGAGAGTGGTCACAGCACCAAGCCTGACAGAGTTCAAGAAGTGTTTGAACAATGCTCTCAGGAACATGGTGTGATTCTTGGGAATGGTCCTGTGCAAGGCCAAGACTTGGTCTTGATGATCCTTCTGGGTCCCTTCCAACTTAGGGAAGGGAGTTGATTCTATTACTCCGTATCTCTAATTACTACTGTCACTAATAAAAAAACTGCAGGGATCCATTCACTTGATTTTGTTGCATGCAGGAGAGAAGAGATGAGAACAAATTTAAGCAAAGCTGGCATGGGTCTACATTGCAGGATTCATTTCAGGATTATGACCACAGAAGACAAGGTGATTAAAAAACCCCAAAACACAAACAAGAAATTACAATCTGATCTTTCAGATTTTGTGTGTTAGTTGTAGACTCAGAAATAAATTATGTTGATGCTTAATTGCCATTTGTCAATAATCCAAAAATTTAAATTTTTCATCAACTTTTACCTTAGTGGACTCTTAACAGCCAGAACTTTAAATTCCACAAAGGAATAGAATAGTTTTCCCTCTTTCCAGGCATATGATTGTTTTCTGAAGTAATATCCATGCGGAGACTTTTAATTTTTGCCAATTACTTCCCAAAAAAATATTTATAATTCCCTAACAAGATTTAAATAGAAATTGCATTTCTTCAGCCATCTTGAATCAGCAGGATGTCAGGGTACATGTTGAAGACTACTTATAGTGAAGGGGAAAATCTGTGTATGTGTATAGGTGTCTTGCTTTAAGGTTTATATTCATATTTATATTTATATTTCAGCCTATATTCTATAGGCTGAAAACAAAAATTCTTTTCTTTATATCCTAGAATGCAAAACAAATTTTTACCTTGGGCTGTTCTTCAAAACCCAAGGATCCTAATAGCCATGCAAACACTGTTTTAAATATTTTTCAGCATGTCAAGAATTGCACAGAGTACAGTAATTAATATTCAACTTCATAAATTCCCCCCACACCCTGAGATTCCAATTTAGCTGACAGGGTCAAAAATTCTCCTCAACCAGCTGGACAGAAAATGAACCGACTTACCTTGTTCACTGCTACATTTTCATCATCAGCAATGTAATTATGTTTCATGTTACTGAGAAGGCACACGTTGGAAGATGGCGAGGACTTCTGTGGCCATAATAAATAAGAAGGTGGAAAGTGCACTTTAAAAATATATATATATTTATCTCCAATAATTGTCGTGTTGTTTAATCTCTGTTGAGAACACATCTACAGCTGTTCTTCTCCTCAGCTTTCTGTAACAAAACTAGTATTATATTTCATTATGTGACATTTCCATGATAACATGGAACACATACTTTAACTGACCTTAGATTATCAGATAAAATGTGAAAGTACTGTAGTCCTTTCATACATGTGTCTGTGTTTATTTTATTTTTGTCAGATATTGTTTTCTTCTTACATAATGTAATAGGAATGTGACATTGACAAGTGCGGGTGTGTCTTTCAATAATTTTTAATGCTGAATTTGGATCTGTCTTTAATATGAGGTTTCTGTGCTATACATAAGGCACTGGACATGTGACTTTCAGATCTTGATGTGAATTTTCACTTCCAGCCAGGTGACAGACACAGACATGTGAACACCTGGGTTAACCTTCTGTGGATGAGAGTATTCCTGCAATGGAGCAGTACTATCATTAATACCTCCACTGGTTTTTAAACTCACTCCTATAAATTGGGTTATTTGAGCCAAGATACCTTTTCAGAGCTGATTGTGTCAGTTGTTAGAGATTGCCTGTCCTTGGTGGTGGAGGAATTGTGAGAAGACATTTGATGACTATCAGCATGACTGTGTTATTTCTGCATATCCCTATGCAGTGGATTGGTTCCAGCTGGACCTTAACCAAAATTAAACTAAATATGTGCTTAGGCTCTTTGGTGTTTCTAAAATCTCATTTTCTCTCATGCTTTAATCCAACTGCTAAATAAAGACGTCTTCTTTCAAGGAGCTGTTTGTCAATATCAAAAGAAAAACAGGTGCCTGAAACCAGTCACATCTGCAGCATGATAGACATTAGTATACACAGGATAGTGCTTGCCTCCTGACTGAAAATAAAAGAAAAGCAAGATTGCACACAAACACAAACCCAGGATCAGACAAGTCAGAGAGGAGCCAGAGGTGAAGTCACTCCTGTAACATTGGAAATGACATGTTAGGATTCTAGGAAAGGCTGCTACCAACTCCACTGTCTACTCTTGCAGTTACAACTCTCTGCAAAAAAAAAAAAAAACCAACCCACAAACCTTTTGAGTTTATTATCCTTTGAACACATATACATTCTCTGCCTATGAATGAATACTTATCTTCAGCAAAATTATATTTGCTGACTCTAGAAGTTGCTTTATAAAACTTTGACCTTTGAAGTTGATGAGAATATTATCACCTGACTGATGGTGTATGTCCACAAAGCATAAAAATCTGTTTTGTCTTACTATATGCCACTTGCTGATGATTTTCTTTGGCCTGTTTCAAGTATGCTCAAGAACAACAAAGGTAAAGAATGGAATTTGAAGTAGGCCCTGAGCCCTTGGCTTCTCCTGTTTCCTGCAGAAGCAGGGAAATATCTTTTGTGACGCCATCTCCAGTTTCCTTGACATGTTCCACATGACAGAGTCTCTGAATAGAGCCAGGAAGATGAACAGCTACTGTTCTCTGCTCTGGACTTAGATAGTTTTTAAAGAAATATAAATGATTTGTGATACATTTTTGATGCTTGACAGGGTTTTTTGCCCTTGTCATTCTGCAGAGCTTTTAGTAAAAAGTCTATTCCTTTGGGAAATCCCAGTGTTCCAGAATTTGTAGGTGTAGAAAATCCTTTACTGCACTTTAGAATCACTTCCCTATACAGAAACAATTCCAATAAGAGCAGCCTTTACAAGTTCAAAAGATTCAGACAATTGCAATATTGCGTTTACAAATTTTCAAAAACTTTTCAAATAGATCCTCTCTGATATATGCATTATATGGAAAAAATGTAACACCATGATGTTATATATAAAGATACTATCTTCTGCACTCATTTGGGCTGACCTGCATGACTAATTCATAACTATGCTATTTGTGAGTAATGGCATCAGCCCATATTTATTTTCAAGAACTATATAATATGTAGTGCTTATGCATGCCTGTGATGATCTAAGATTGTATCTCTGGGGACTGCTACACTGTTTTATTATAGCCAGTATAGTAATGCCTACCGTTAATGCTGCTTGATGCTTTCTAACATAAGACATTTTACACTGCTATCTTTGCTGAGTTTAAACCATTCAGACTGCAACTTTTCAATATATGACTCTTGATGAATTCTTTGAAAGAATACTTCACCTGAAAAGATTCAGTTTGTGGTTGGGTTTGGGGGTTTTTTTTTGTTGTTTGTTTGTTTGTTTCCTTCTTCCCAGAACAATGTTAAAAAAAAAAAAAAAGTTGTTCTTTGAATAGCTTTCGTAGTTTCTAATAATTGGGATGTGCCAACAATACAACTTGACAGTGGATTGACTCCTTGACAAAGTACTCACCGGAGTGTCCCCATATCTCCTTTACTCCTTTTCCTCACTGCTGCCTAGTGATCTTAGGGTAAGATTACAAAAGGTAGATGTAGGGAACATTTAATGGCAGGTGCTCCTTACAAACTATGTCTTTGTAACTCCAGTGAGCCAAGATGACATAAATACAGTAACATGATTAGCATTTAGTTAATTTCTCTTTTTGATTAGGCATGAGTTGAGATAATTTTGATTAATTACCTTTATTTTGTTGCTTTTAAGAATAATGGATTTTATGCTGCAACACAAAAAAATTAATATCAAAATAAAAGATAGTCATTGTGTCTTTATTAATGTTTGACTTTCTAGAGGAAAACTCATTCACTATTGCATTCCTGTAGAAAGATTGATAGAAACATATCCATGTCCTTCTAAAACATGATCTTCTTGTGTGAGGACAATGAACACAGTTCTAGATGACACAGAGGCTTGATGGCAAAACCTAGTGAAGTGTTTACTAGTGAATTTACCCTTGTCTGTTGATAGCAAAACTTGTATTACGATACCAAATGATTGCCAGTGAGCAGCTGCTAAAATATAACACAGCAAATCCAGTAGAATTCAGCCTATCCTAATACAGGCAAACTTCTGGAACAAGGCCTTTTGTTCCAGTGCCACCAGTCTAAACAACAAGGCTATTGACTGCATGTGCCAGCCTTTGTTACTGGGGGCTACCTGAAAAGATTAAAATGGCATGAATCTGCAATTTCAGATCCATCAATTCTCAGCTGCAAAATGTCCATCTGTAAACTGACCCAAGAGGTGTAGACTGTTGACTTCAGCTTCTATATTAAAGGGTCATACTGTCATAGTCTATCCCTAGGAAATAAACTAATTTCCAGAGCCAGTGCTAAATAAGTCTCAAGAAGCTGTAGCATAGTTTTGATCTTTCATATTGCCACAATTATTGCAAAAGGTCATTAATTCATCTACGGACCATCAGGCAAATCAGTAAGTCCTTTAGACAACTTCACAGAAAGGAAACAAAATGAAAGGCATTCAGACCACTTCCTCTTCCACTTAGTCACAATTTTACTAAGCTATATACTGACATGAACATGCTTCCCCAAAAAGGAACTGTTTGTGAATCATCTCCAAGAAGAGCCACTAGAGATTCCTTACCTTTTGTACCCCTTCCTTTATGGAATATAACATTATTTTTGTTCAGGCTATATTGAATCCACAGTGAAATCTGCAGGCTAATGATGAATCAAGTAGACATTTTATTTTCCCTTCTCTCTGCTGAAAGGCAGCTTGCACAGTTTTGAGAAAAGTTTTTCAAGCACTAAGCCTAACATTAGCATAACATTATATGAGTCAAACTTCTGGTAAGAAGTACTGGTAGAACTAGGCTGCACTGCAGTGTACTGAATAAATCTACATTATGACAATTACAGGAAGACTAAATTGTCCTGGTTCTGACCAAGACAGGGATAACTTTTGCAGTAGCCAAGAGGGGCATGGCTAGGACCTGGAGGTTATTCTGTACCACCTCACATCATTTTCCAGGGATGGGGAAGGGCTCCCTTCTGAGTTGACGGAGGGAGTAGTTGGATATTGTCTGTTGTGAGGGGGTTTCCATGTGAATCATTCAGTTTTTGTACCCCCGTCATTAGTATTGTTGATTATATATTGTTTGTTTTCCTATCTCATGGCTGTTTCCAGTAAGTTGGTGTTCAATCCTCAAACTGAAAAAAACCATAAATCTTAAGTTCATATTATTTATTCATAAAAATGCATTTCTATTGCTTTAGAAGATACCTTCCTTCTACATTGTTCAGTTTTCCCTTTTTCAGAAGAAAAGATAGTTAAGCTTTTTATTTTTCTCATCGGAATGAAAAAAAATGACACATTTTAGTCTTTCTCCAATTATCAGAAGAAAGATCCTGTTCTTTCTCAACGTTACAAATATCTTTATTTTCCTAAAGGAAAACACCTAACAGTTTACGACCCAAACTAACATTCTCTTCACTGGACGACACTGGTTATAGGATTCAGAAAACACTTGATAGGCCATGTTGAGGAAAAAAAAATGCTGGAGATATTTACACTCTTGAAAAGTCAACCTGTAAATACTATACTCATAACTAGAAAAAACCCCAAAGTTCTTTATGAAAATATATCCTGCATGAGCTGTAATAGTATATGTATTTCATTAAAAATCTGTAAGGCTCTCTGCATTCTCTGTAAAAACACAGAATTTCAGATGTCCCTATTCTCCACATACTTACTCATTCTAAAAGTGTACTTAGTCATGAGAGCACAAATTACAAATTCAAAGAGAAAAGCAAAGAATGTCTGTCTTTCAGATATGGTACCTACATTTGCATCAGCCCTCAGCCTACTGCTTTCCTAGATTATGACACCTCCTTTCAAAAACTGAAGAGGATGGTCTCTAATTTAATTTTCAGGTAATGCACTCTTCATAATGATCATTACATTGACTATGAGAATGAGCAAATTGTTATGGATGATCAGACATTTAAAGTGTTCTGTAAGGATAAAATTGTCCTTCAGCTTCACTCCATGCTCCCATCCCAACCCAACTATTAAGCTAGGATTTTCTTAGTCATTTTATAAACCTGTTCTCATCCTCACCAAGGCAAGGGAAGCTACATTCCAGTGGTAAGACAGTACTACTTCAAATAGAGCCAAGGAGTTCAAGGAGGTAGCTAAAACTTTTTATCTCTGATGTGGATGTAAACATCTAAACTCTGCTGGTGACCAATAGGGTGAGCTGAAAGGGCGAGCAATGTGATTGCACAAGATGACTTTTATTTTAGATTTCCAGTTTGAGGCTTTTAAACATAAACTTATTTTAAGTTAGGTAATACTGGTACATCTTCACTTTCTATGTGTATTCTCCAATCAGCTGTTTGAACTGCCTCTTCTGTGGAGCTTTTGCCTCATTCATGGCACAAATCCTCTGCTAGGAATAAATCAGAAATGTGTAGAACATATGTAGACTAACCAGGGACATAAAGATATTGATCTCATCTCTGTTCGCATTGGCTTCACAGGGCCCATAGTCAGGGCTAGCTATGTCTGGTACTGATGGAAGCTGTTGCATGTAAGATTCCAGTTTCAAGTGTTGCAGAACTAGAAAGGTGGGTGGCGAAAGTGTCAGGAGAATGCACAAAGAGAAAAGCAGGTCCTGTAGATAAAATGTGCATTCTGTCCCATGTAATTTAGTCCTAATTCTGTTGTAAAACTTCCATTTGATACCAAGCAAGCCATTAAAACATAGTCAAGTGTGGTTCTAAATATAACTTTGGAAACCCAGTTCAAGATACTGGGTATCCAGCTAGAGGTACAAAACATCTAGTATTTACACCTGTAACAAATATCAGTAAAAATGTCACTTTAAAAATAAAAGGTACTATATTCTCTTAGGTTTTTAAATCTAGGCCTCTTTAGTTGAACGGTAGAAATCAGTGGACAACTCTGACAATATCTGCTGTAATTCCATGTCTTAGTTCTACATTGGTAGAGAATGGATAACAAAGCCCCCCTTATTTAATGGGCATATTGCAAAGAAAAATTATTGGTTCTTAAAAAAACTGCTACATTGAGTCTATCATTCAAGTCCACAAGGAAACAGTAGTGTATCGATCACATTCTTTGAAAGCAAAAATTTGGGGAAAGAAACTGTCCTTATCAATAGAGAACTAAATATCATAATGTCAGTCCAAAAAACTACCAAGAATCTATTACTCTAAACATTCCATTCCTTTCCTCAGTTATTTAAACTTGATTGTGTTACTGTCTTAATCTAATCTACAATCAATGTTTTTCAGATCAATGGAAGTAATGTCTCAGTAGTTTCAAGAAATAGGAGGTCCTCTCTCCTAGACTTCCACGTAAAGAATCTTGTTCTACAGTTGTTCCTTCAAGTGATTCCACTTTCCTCTATGTGTTGAAGAACTAACCCCTTTTATCTGCCTGAAATGGCCTCTCTTGGAACTGCACCCACCACAAAATGAGAAACATAACTCTCAGCTCTGTGTTGGAAGTACAGATTGCAAGAAATACTTTTTTCTAGCATTTCTGTTTCTCTATTTAACTTAAACATCTCAGACCACTTAGAAGACAACGGACTGAGATGGAGATGAGGAAGAGGTGAGGAAACTAAGAGGGACAGAATTTACAGATAATAACGGATTACAAGGATGAGCCATATGCCAGAAGTTGAGGGCAAATAAGCATAGGATCAAAAGAGGAGAGAAAAAATGTTATGTGCAAAGGGATATTATGTATTTCAGACCTAAACTGTCAACATAATTTGGCCATTACTGAGTTTTAACCCATCCAGTTGTCTTAGATCAAGAAAGCTTGGGTTATGGAAACATGAATAGGATTAGTTCCAACTTTCTCTAAGCATTTGCAGAATAGGTGACATAATTCCAATCAGTAAAAAAAAGTCAACAAAACAAATCAAATTTAGACTTTGAGTCATCTAACCAGACATAGGCATCTGCTTTAGGATGAGATGAAGCACGCTGGGAATTCTATCAATAATGCTCACTATCTTTCCTTTGGCTGTGAAAAAGTAGCATAGGATTATTGGATCAGATGTTAATGTCTACAGCACAGACCATCCCATTTAGCCATATCAATCCCACCTTTTGAAATCCTTTAGCTAATCATTGGCTGTACTTCAATGACTAAATGCGTAATTTCTAAGCCTTCCTCCCAAATACTAAAAGGCAGATAATCACCTTAACGTAACCAAACATAAGTTGTTGATAGTCACTTTATTATCAAGAGTTACGATCTTGTGGATAAATCTCTGCATATCAAATGCGTCTGTTATCCCTCAGTTAGAGCAAATCCTAGAGATGTAGACCCAATCCCATCCAACACAGATCTCCGTGATGTTTTCAATTCCGTAAACTTTCAGCTAGCTGTGACCTACCACCATAACTATCTCAAATTCAGCTGTTCCACCATCTATGAAGACCTCTATAGACATTACAGTGGCACACGAGGTCAAAATGGAGTTAGCCTTTCAAATGAACTTGATTCCATGATCTGTACTTTGCCCATAAATTAGAACATTCTTTATTCTGCTAAACAGAAGAACAATTGTCCTCCTGACTTTACCAGGAGTGCCACTAAAGCAATTGTCCACTTCAAACTGGAAGCTCTGTATGCACATTGTAAAACTTCCCGCCTGGCTGACATTGTCTGGTTCTTTCCCAAGCTGGATTAACTGAGGCTGCTCAACCACCCCTGAAAACATTTGCTACCACTGTCAGAACTCAAACTAGCCTGGCTTTCCAGTCTTCCTAGACTGCTCTATTACTACATTCCACACAACTTCTCTACTGGAAACATTTATATGCAATGTTAGGAAAGCCATTTAGGAAGCTGGCAGATAAGGTTGGTTTCAACAAAAAAAAAATATTGTTGAAATTTGATGAATCCTGCCTCCAGTCAGGAGTGTATGAAACACCTTAAGAAATAAGAATGAAGCAGTGGTTTAGACAACTTGGTTTTTCTTCTAGAGAAAGCGAGATGAGAGCAAGCTAACATGGAACCTTGTGCAGCAAAATACAACCGCAAAAACTGGTCACAAAAACCTAGTACTTCTCAGATGCTTGAACCATAGCACTATCACATGGTATTTTTGAATAGTGTGATTGATTATCCTGAAAAGTCGTATCAAGCAACGAGGACAAAAGGTTAGAATGGAAGGCAAAAAAGAATTAATGGCAAAGCAAGCAATGAATATGTGTAAAAAAAGAAATTCTTTCACTGAAGATTAATTGTGGAGTGTGGTCAGAACACTAAAAACTAGTGTTAACTCTGAGCTTTGGCTCTTTCCTTGAAATACTAAAAATGGAGAAGTACTGATGAATGGTATTTCTTATGAATGATCCAGAAAATCAGAACACCTAAGACCTGCTTTATTGCAATGGTGAGACCCTTAGTACAGATTAAGATGTTCTATTTTTATGCCTTTGCAAAGCAAAGCAGCATCTTCAGCAACCACTGCTGCCATCTCTTTGCTAACGTGTGAATACCGATTACCTTCAAAGACTGTCCTTCAAAGGGTTGCTACAACAGTGACATTACACTGTGTACGGCTAAAAAAGGATTTGGCCCACCTCTTAGGAATGGTGATTAAATGCTCATCTCCAGAAGGCAGTCACAGATCTTAACCATCTTAATTTCATACATAGGCCCATCCTTCCACCAATGATCCTCCTACTGTCACTGAACAACTCCCTCTTTCACCACCTTAGATTAAGCCTAGATCTTGAAGATACCAAGAAGTGGATTAAAAACCTTTTTGTAGACTAGTTAGAAGATTAGGACAGTATGAAAAGTATAAAAGTTCTTAGATGTTTTATCTGCACGAATTATGTCCATCTCAAAGTCCAGTACAGAATTTCAGTTATCCAGATGAAAGACACTGACCTAGGAGACATCGACATATTTGTCATAAAGAATGGGCAGATTAATAAAATCTGAGAAAAGAATCTCCAGCTCTTTCTACATAAATCATCCAAAGCCAAAAAATGGATCGTTTTCCGAATGAGTATCTGCTGGACAATGGTCCAAAACTTGTCTATCATAGTAGAACACTGAGGAATTCCTTAGTTTTTTAGAAACACCCTCGAAAGACTTTTAAAAAAAAATTAAAAACTTTGATCAAAAATGAGTTGACTCAATGAGTTGGTTGATTACATAAATGTGACGAACTCTGCTTGAACCTGCGCTGTTCTGTGGCAGAGTATGGCTCCCTGGTGTGGCATGGAATAGGAAACACCGTCTGGAACAAATACTGCAGTATGACAGAACACATGGTTCAGCATTCCTGTCCTGATGTGGGTTTTGTCCCACCCATCAGCCCTTTTGAGATCAAAAACTATGCCTTGAAGAATTTTCTCTCGAAGAAGCAACTCGTTACATCTACCTTTGCCTAATGAAATCTTCCATTCATCAAGTTAATGGCTTGCTACACAGCACCTCATGTGAGGCACCCCCAGATGACACACGAGGTGACAAGAACAGGTTGTGGGGTGTAACTAACGCTGCACTCACAAGCAAGTCAACAGCTCAGCTACTTTCTGTTGGCCCATCATACCAGGGAGGCCTTGGCGGGGCCTTCCCGGCTTGGCAAACAAGGTCAGCCGGGAGATGGAAGGCACATATCCGGTGTTGGCAGCCACCGTCGACGGCTGCTTAGTTTCTTTTACGGCAAAGGCATCCAACCAAGGAAGTTTGGACGGGGAAGAAGCGCGTGCAGACGCGTTATATATGGCACTACCGTAGGGCGATGGACTGGGCGATGGCGGAGCCCGCGGGGGAGCAGAGCTCGGCGGGTCGCGGAGGGGCGAGCACGGGGGGCTGCGGACGGGGACAGGGGGCGGCTCAGGGGCGT
>WEIT01025452.1:21891-45811 GCA_013389985.1 Dryoscopus gambensis | reverse complement strand
TTTGTTGCTCCCCGGGAGAGCCGCCGGGCTTGTCACCCACACTTGCTGCGGCTGCTGCCCCTTCCCGCTGGGCCCAGCGCCTGCGTGTGTGCCCAGCCTGGCCCCCCGCCCCCCCTTCCCTCCCCAGTTTTGCTGGAGGAGGACGGAAATGTGACTGAACGGAGGAGACTGCAAAGTGTTACCGTGGCCTGCGCTCCCCCCCAGTCCTTTCCCCACGTTCACACAACACTTTGACTCCAGGAGGAGAAGGGGGGGTGCTGGATGGGGCGAGCAGCGCTGACAGCCCCGGCAGTGTGCACGCCGAAGTGCGAGCCCGGCGCTGTGCAAAAATGTGAGCAAAGCCGAGTTATTGCCTCTGTCCGGGCCGAGGGGAGGGCAGAGGGGCTTTCCTCTTGGATTTGTGTCCATGCCAAAGTCCTGTGCCACCATCGTGTGCCTTGGCCGTGCAGCAAGCTGCGGCGATGCAAAATATTAAAATTTAAGCTCCTCGGTTCTTCGTGCCCCAACGATAGGGTTGAGGTTGCGAGGGAAGCCAAAAAGATTGAAAGTTGAGGCTCTGACACGCCATCCTTCACTCGTCACTCGGGAGGTGGTCAAAGTGTGTGCTGACGGGAGAGGGAGGTCTTGGGGTGAAGAGGGAACAAGGTGGCAGCCGAACTTTGAATTTGCTATCTTATGTGTGGCAATTTCACATCCTTGCCCTTTACTGAAAAGCATCATGGTTCTCTTGGATTGAACTTCCTTGTTTTTATTTTTACAAGAAGTCATCCCTGGGAGTGAAAAGCCGTTGTTGTTTTGGAGCTGTTCTTGCCTTTTGGGTAGAGAAGTGGCCTCCCAAAAGCAAAAATGCTCTTATCTCATAGTTAATATGCATCCAGGCAGTGATCTATAAAAAAATATATCCAGAGACTGGAACTCTTAAGGTTAAAGGGAGGCAGATAGCCTTCCGGAGACATGACAGAAGATGTCTTACTGTACAGCTGGTGCACATGTATCTCTCGTTAATGGAGTTACATCTGTGATGCCGTGGGTGAACAGACCCTGGAGAAGTCAGTGGAAGGTGCCCCGGGTGGGCTTGTATTTTAAGCAAGTTGACTGTCAAGCAGAGGTGCTGAACTGATAGACTAGAAAGAAGACCGAAGGCCTGTATTCCCAAGACAGATAAATCATGGCTAGTTGTTTTGGCAAGTTTCCCCATCCTCATAATGTGACTTAGGCCAGTCTTGAAGGGATCATCCCTGGAAGTTGGAGAGAAATTTAGGAACCGCTCTATGTCTCAAGGGATTGCCGAAAACTTGCTTTGACTTTGGAAAAAGTTCTATTGGGTTTGTGGAGTTGGGCCTGTAGACTGTGCTGTGGCCAATACTTGCTCTTTGTGTGTTGCTGTGTTTGATCAAAGATGGACAATGCGATATCGGTTTCGATGGGTGCAAAGAAATGACCAGAAAAATTCTGTTTGCTGGGCATTGGACTGAGCATTGTGCATGACTCTTCTTGGCTGTCTTAAATTGTGTTCAAAATGTTGCCTTGTTGGCTCAGTGGTCTGTCAGGCACAGTCGTCCTTTGGGCAGGTGGCGCGTGATGGCCATTGCGCAGAAGCCGCTTTTAGAAACCACCTGAAGAAATACTTTTAAATTTTAAAAATCACACACATTCTTTAATCATGCAAGGGCAAAGTTTAGTTAAGATGCCAAAATTGTTAATGCTTTTAAATTTACATGTGGTCAAGCTGTCTGTTTTTTCTAAATATTTGTTAATTTTTGACGTGTTTTGTCTTATAATGAATTTTCTAGCCATGTCTGAAAAATCATAAAATCATAAATCATTTAAATATAGTGAGCACTAATTTAGGAAGGACATAGCTGCAAGTTGACCTGGAATGTTAAGTATTAATTAATTTAAACTGTTATGTGAACTACCAGTGTTGTTGACTGTGGATTTACTGCTGTTTCATGGTTGTCTTCTTTATAACTCATGCAATACAATATTCTTTGAATCTGATGTTTGAAACCTATTTGTTATACTTCCATTTTTTCTTCTGGATCTTGATCTGGTGTCTTGATAAAAAAAAATTGTGTAATCTATTTGCAATTGTTTGCTTAAGTATGAATGCCAACTATTTCTGCTGATATGTGTCATGGTTCTTCCAAAATACAAATGAAAAATCATCTTATAAAAAAAAAAGGTAAGTTCACTTGTCTTAAAAAAAAAAGAAAATCATAATGGATTCACTTGTTTGTGGGATTATTTTTATTCTGAATGTCATCCCTGAAGAGAGGGAGCCGATCTCTATGTAGGCCAGTGATTTGGAACTCAAAGATCAAGACCTTGAAATGTACTAATGGACTGGCAGTGTGACTGTTGGGCTGGCTGTGTATCCTCAATGTCACTTGTTCCCATGAATTCTAGAGGTTGTGGTGGTGACTACCTGCTCTTTTTTTTGCTTCTTTTTTTTAACTGGGGTAGAGACTTTTATTTAAAAACATTGAAAAGACTCTTTTTTCTAGATGGAAAATGAAACAATCAGTAATGTTGGCAGCCTCTGTGGATGAGGAGAATAAAATAGTTTTTCTGTTTGCAAGTTTTTCTCTTCAAAGGACAGTGTGTTTGTTAGTGAGGTGGACAGACATTGAGAAACTGGTGAACAAGACAGGTAAAGGAAAACATAAGAAAAGGTGCCATCGTGTTTTTATTTCCCGAAGTTTGTTTCAATAGGCGTTGACATCTTATGGCGCCTCTCTTTGTGCGTGCCGGCTGCGATTTGTTAGTGTGGTTTTTGAAAAATCCTTTGTACAGCCTTTGGGCAAATTGTAAGGTTACCTTCTTTTTCAGTATGACAACTTTCCTTTGCTTTACCGACCTGTTTCTCTCCAACTGAAACATTGTTACTTGTTCTCATTATCTTCACGGGAGCATTAGAAGTAGGATAGCCACCTTATTTCCATGGTTCTTTCGGAAGCAAACTGTGTTTGCTCTCTCTGCAGTCAAATCCCTTGACCTCCTTTGGCAAACTCTTGTAGTGATGTTTGGGATTGAAGTCATCCTGAGTTGTGGTTGGCATGGCAAGTTTGTTTGATGAAATGTGGAAATGATTCCATACCAGTGCTCCCTGGGACAATTGTGTGCTAGCCAACAGGTCAGATACACCAAGTGGCTGTCGGTAGACAGCTACTAATCTGTGCTGAGTGTGGAAGAGTCTCTTTCCCATAAAATTTAATAACTTGTTTTTGTGTTAGGTGAGGTGGAAATCTATTGAAGTTCTCTGCTGTTGGACGTTGTATCTAGTCAAACTACTGAGTGTTTCTGTCTCTCCTCAGGGAGCTACTGGTACCGCTGATACTATGCATAGCCCACTGGATCCATTTGTCTAACTCTGGCTAGGCTTGGGCCACGATTGTGACTCATATCAAAACATTTTTTACTGGGTTTTACTATTAAGTAAGCAAAACAGTTTGTATGAATTTTGCTAGTGCACCTATGCCTTGATGCCTTTTCTTCACTGTGTATTTCAACTTGACATTGCTCATAAACCTAGTGTTTTAAGGTGTCTTAACCAACGTCCATTAAAATATTATAGATTACCATATTGAAGGTCCTGTACTTCAAAATTATACACTTTTGTATGTTTTATAGAATGGAAAATACTTTTCTTGTTTTTGTTTTTGTTTGTTTTTTTTTAATTCTTCTAGTGCCTTGCAAAAAACATGCATTTTTTCATACTGGTGTCTAGTACTCTCAAGGTGATACTTCACTTCCAATGATGATTCAGTACTTTTGGTTTTATTTTTAGAACTAAAACCTTTGACATTAAATTAGACAGATACAGTGAAATTACAAACTGAAACAAATTTCAGGAGCAACTGGCTGAAGTTCTGTGGCCTTGTATTAAGCTATGTGTCAGGTTTAATCACCTAATAAGTAAGCCCAAAGACACGTATTCCAAGAAAATTTAAACTTTGTATATACAGTTGTGGCCACAAGTCAGAAAAAGTGATCCTGTGGGCTGTTCTTCATCTACTGTGCTAGTATTTAAATGATAGAGTCTAGAAAACTGATGGAGAAATGCTGTCATTTTGTCGAAAATTTGATATTGCATAGGAATTACCCACTTAAAACCAAAGTTTCTCTCACAGCCCTAGTAATACTGCAGCGATCGAATCTTCATCGTGTTTTGTGTGCATTTACTGGAAAGTTTAAACATTTGTTTTGCTTAAGTTAACTGAAAGGGTAAATCCATTATCTACAGTGTACAGCTTGGAGTTGTAATTTCTTATGGCTATTTGATGAAAAATTACCATTAACAACAAACTAGAATTGGCTGTTCAGGCAATAGCCAATTTTTTCCTCATTGAAATGGGTTGTTTTCATTCAACCTGTCTTGCAGGAAGTGCAGATTGTCTTGGGATCTGTCTTCTGCTGCTTGTTTCTGATGTGCTGATTCCCAAGACCTTGGTTAAAGATCTTTTTCATAAGAAGGGTCTTATAGTCATTGAGGTATAATACCTGACTTTTTATGATTTTATTTTGACAACTGGTGGAAATGTTACTGCTTGTTTCAGGAGAGGTAGAAGACTTAGATTTACTTGACTGACCCTACCCAGCTAGGACTAGGAATTTACATCAGATGTGTTTGTGTTGCTTCCACCCCTTAGGAACTGCACATCTGACTTAAAATAGAGTTGAGGATTAGCTGTTCATCCTCCATGGGTGACTTTCACTTCTTTAAACCAGAGCGTGAATACAAGAGCACTGCAGGAATGGAGCCTCACATTTAGTGCAAGAAACTTGACTTTTCCATGTCCCTTGCCAAGCTGCTTTTTACCAACTTGAGTTAGCCCCAGAACTCTGGACAAAATTGAGGACTAGTGCCCCGTCTTCTGGTGCTACTGCAGGGGAAGTGCCTGAGCTGGCCCTGTGGTTTACTTCAGTGTGCCCTGCCCTCCTTAGTGCCGCTGGCTTGGCAAGGCTCGGGGCTGCTCCCAGGGTGAGCTCAAACATGTGCAAGCGAGGGAATGAGCCTCTGTCTGTGTCCCATGTAGAATGTAAATGGTTCACAGATAAGGAGATGTCTTAGGTTTCATGCACAGAACTCTTTTGTATTTACATGCACAAAATCAGTATAGTAAAAAAAAGTTTTTATTTTTTCTGTATAACTTACTTTGAATTGCTTATGTCCATCACAGCAAAAGAAAAACAAAATGGAAGGGAGGGAAAGTGGGAAAGGGGAAGAGATGCCTCATCCATAAAGCATATGAGGCTCTGATAATTCTTAACCTTCAGTCTGTGTTTTACTGTGATTTCGTTTCTTGAGTTTTTTGGTCAATCAGAGGTTTACTGCTGTGGTGCCAGTCACATTTAGAGTTACAGAACAATTACTTCCAACTTGCAAGACTGTACTATCACAGAAGGTTGCTTCCACTATGCTGATGTTCAGTACCTCTTGAATGAGGATAAATTATCGGACACAAAGAACTTAATGAGACATGCCACAGCCCCTTGTTCTTCAGAAGGGTTGGCGTAGCTGGAACAGCATCAGTGATGCTGTGTCCCTTTTAAGACCTCTCAGTAGGTGCAGCTTCATTTCTTCCTGAATGCCACAGCATTTCTGATCTGCGCTAAAGCAGTAGAAAAAACCAAGTTACTAACAGTTGTGCTTTCATCTTATTCAACCAGAATATGTGATAACTAGATTTGCAGATCTGTTGGATATAACAGATAAGCAGCCCTATAATGCCACTCTTACTCTTCTGTAATAAATTCCAAATCTCCTGTTACTGGGCAGTGTATTATTTTCGCGTATCTGTTGGAAGCACAAGCTCCACAAACTGTATTTGCAGGGTAAAAAGGGATGCGCAAGTCTCTCTCGGTTCTCATCTGTGCCTTTGAGGTTTTGAATGGCTGGATGCCATGTGATAGATATTATGGGTCAATAAATACTGGGTTGATTATTTTTAAATCTTAGAATAAAATACTTATAATTCACATATTAAACATACCATGTGGTTTCTCTGACAGTATGTTGTTAGTCCAGAAAATATCTTAAAAATTTGGTATTTTATATTGTCAATTGTATTTTCTAGAACTGTAGTATCTCTCTAAGAAGAGATTTTATTTTTCTAATTTCTGATGAGCTTTTAATAATTACACACAAGAATTTTGTGCTCTTTGAAATTATTTCTTTGAACTTCTCTCCATATTACTTAGAGGAGAAGAAAACTGGCATGTTACTGGCTCAGTACACTATAAAGGCAAAAATATTTACTGTTTTCATAAACATCCTCAGAAGATTTACATGTGTTCCTTAATGGTGACCTGTGGCAGATATTTTTCAAGGCATCTATTAATATGTATGAATACATAGAATGGATATGAATTAAAAACATTTTTTAATCATAGCTTTACATTTTTAAATTACTTTAAACCCACTTTGGTAGCATTAATTGCAAAATAAAGAAACTATTTTTTAACTCTCTTTTAACTGTAAATTAGTTGTATTGAATAGTGAAACTACTGTAACTCAGTTTTGTTGTGATTCTTCAGTGAGGCTTCACATTTTATAATCACAGTACATACAATAAATTAGTAAAGCTCTGATCAAATCTTTCTTCTTGGCCATGTAAAGTCTGAGGGTTTGTTTCATTTCTTTTGTGGGGAAAGATAAGGTATGTATTTCAAGTGGCCTAACCACATTTGTAGTTGCGCCTCTCTAACTCTTCTGCCCCCACAGTTTCTGAAAGTTTATGCCTTTTAAGGAAATTAAGTGTTAATGCTTATTCTTTGCTGATTGTCATAGTAGTACATGAAAAATCAAAACTCAGTTGTTTTTTCAATATCCTAGATTGAAAGGGAAGGAAGGAGATACACATTTTAAAATTTTCTTTTCTTTCTTTTTTTTTGTTTTCTTTTTTCTATTTTCTTTTTTGTTTGGTTTTTTTGTTTAAGTGACTTTGTGATTTTCATTTTGTAGAGACATTTAAATACTTCTCTAAGCATCTCCGCTTCCTGTAAAATACCAGATTATGGAAATTTGCTTGGTTTAGGGAATAAGAAAAAATTTGGCTTTCCTTTGGAGATGCCACAGTTTAAAACAAGTTGAGGGAAGTATATTGTGATGTATTTATCACAGAAAAACGTTAGATTTACATTTTGTGAATAGATATGTAGGGGAACCATTGAAGTACATTCTTAAGTGTGTTGAAATGGATCTATATCAACTCCAAAATACCTTCAAGACTATGATATGTTGAATGTTGTATTCAGTTGATATTCAGAAGTCTGTAATTCATGAAGTTCTTTCCATTAAATGCAGTTCTTCAATGAAGCATCTTCAGGAAGGATATTGATAACATTTTTGTTACCAATAACTAGACATATGAAGGGTACAAAACAAAGTAAATTTGTGAGAGTTAGCTGGAGTATAGTTTGGCTAGTTGCTAAATCATGTTCATTTGTTGTGTTTTGATTTCAGCACCTGATTTTGTCCAGTTCTATGTATGTATAAAACATAGCTTGTGCTAGCACAGTGTGACAATTGCAGTTTACTTTAGCGGCGAGGCCACTTACGAGGTTAAAACCAACAGACCTGGGATTGTGTATGTGAGAAATAATGGGAATGTAAGAGTCTATGTACTGACACAAAAGATCCATCCAGTTCAGCACCCTGATTCCTGTCACAGGTCCATAATGTCTTACTGTAGAGCGAAAAGGATGGGAAATGTGGCACAGCAGTAGTCATTGGGAGCTTTCATGGCTGGCTTTGTTAGGACAAGGCAGATTTCAGCCTTGGTTATAAAATATCAGGAGCATGACCTGAGCTGCCCAGATG
Source organism: Dryoscopus gambensis (assembly GCA_013389985.1). Taxonomy (NCBI): domain Eukaryota; kingdom Metazoa; phylum Chordata; class Aves; order Passeriformes; family Malaconotidae; genus Dryoscopus; species Dryoscopus gambensis. The sequence continues at coordinate 37,986 of WEIT01025452.1, read as the reverse complement.
TTCAGAGCCCACGTTCATTACCTGCGCACGTCTGCCAGGGGGTTGTGGCTGCAGGCCACAAATACATTGTTGTATTTGTGTTGCTGAATTCTGTATTAACTTGAACTCAGATTTTTCAAGAAGAGCTTGTTAGTGTATGTGATCAAACAAAACAAACACTAATTCTGTGTAAAACCTGAAGCCATCAGCAGTGTAGGCTCTAGATACCTATAGAGTCTTCAGTGCGGACTTAATGTGCTTAAGGACTGTATCCCAAAATAAGGTCTAGCTGGCAGCTTTGTGTGAGCACACTCTGCCTAGAAAATTTGGAGAGAGGAACGTGCCCACAAAATAAAACAAATTGTAATAGCACTTGTAATAATAACTCTAGGAATTAATCTCGTTATTTGATATTACTACTATTTTGTAAGTATAAACCACAGTAGATTGTACTGAAGTATAATATATAAAATTAGGAAGATTGATGGAAAACTTTTCTGAAAACAGGAAGAAACAGTGATTTTTTTCTCCTCTCTAGGCTTTTTGCTGTATAGTTACTTTATACCATAACTTTTGGTGGCCACTCATATTTTCAAGACTAGCACATTTTTTTCTCTTGTTTAGGTCACAGATAAGGACCAAACTTGATCTTGGATTAGCAATGTTTTCTAAGAACAAAGCATTGATGTTTACATCAAACTGCAAATCTTGAGCTTTTGTTCTTAGTGTATTTTTCTGTGGAATTAGTTTGTAAATATAGTTATTCTAAATAGATATATTCAAAGCAACTTGTCCGTTGAGTGAGCATTTCCAGCAAAACAATTTCTAATGTTTCCTGAAAATGATGCTTTGACTCCAGCTTGCCACACTCCTTTGCAGCTGAAGGAGTAACTATCTAGATGTCCAAGCATTCCCAAGTGTAACAAATGATTTAATGGAGTGCAGTTTTAGAGCAGTCAATCAATTTTCACTTGTGATGTAGCAAAGTCAGAAATTTCAAAGATAAAATTTAAACGGTCAGTGCACATCAGGTTTTTTGTAATATATGTATGTAGAGAAGGTTAAAGCCCAGCTTTGAAATTTGTTCTTTTCTTTGGTTCATACACTTAGTATTATGTACTTGGGTTTTGATTTGATTGTACAAAAGGGTATGTGTTGAGTGGGAGAAAAAAGGACACTTGATCTCTATTTGGTTTTAAACTGAAAAAATCTTCCATAAGACACTATAATACAGAAGTCTAGGACAAGTTTATCATCATGGCTTTTAAAGGCATTGGCTTCCAGAGAATTAACTTTGGAATGAGCTGTACTTTTACCCAGGTCATCAAGGAATGATGATCAATAACAACAAAGAATTTTTTTCCAGATGCAGAAGGCAGATAAGTTAGCTTCCTGTTTCAAAAGATCCATCAGTGTTTCAGATTCTGTTTCACTTGTGTTAGAGGCATCTTTCTTCTATCAGGGCAGCTCCTTAATTGATTTGTTTTTCCTCTCCCACATTGTACTCATCAGCTCTCTTGAGGTTTGTGCTTATTTATTTAAACCACCCAAGAATAAAATACTAAGTTTTGAATGAGACGATGGAAGTCACTGTATTTAAGGGTGCTTCCTTGAGGTGTAACATTGTAGGACTGTTAAAACATGGAAGCTGGCGCATCAAGCAGTTGTTGATTTGACAGCTTATGTCCATGACTAAAGAAACCAAATGGATATAAAGGAGTACTACTTAACAAGACTTTAAAACCATACAAAGATGGGATCTTGTTCATCTTTTCATCTGCAGGATACACATGTCACAGTTGTATGCAAACTGTACCATGCTTCTCTACTTTCATATCAATAAAGATTCCGTAACAAGGTTGATTGTCTTTTATTGGATTTTTATTTTAAATGCTTATTGAGGAAAATCATTAAAACACCTTATCTTTAAAACCGATCCTTTACAAGGATCAATTTAGATTTTAAGTTCAGTTTTGCCCTGAAACTGGTGTAATGCAGACCAAGTGAATTGACTAAGATGGTGGTTTGGAAGTTATCTACGCACGCCACGAAACATGGATTTAGTGGGGAGATAGAATGCACAATGGGATGTGATGTGGTTTCTGTCCCCATGAACGTTAGGTTTTAAGCCACTCATAGTGACAGATGAAACTTTACTGTTATTCATTTATGTCTATACCCATATTATTTTTCTACATTTGTCCAGATAAAATCACTTGCTATGCTGTGTTCTTCATACCTTTAGATACTTAAGAAAAGAAAGCAATGATGGACAGCTATCAGTTAAGTTATACTTAAAGAGTGTGAGATGTATTTTTTCAGTACAAGTGAAGATCTTACTTAAACGTAATGCTGGTATTGGTGTGTAAAATGTGAAGTTCTTTACTGGTGTTATTTGAATATATTCAGTATTAATTGAATTCTCCAACACTATGGTCCTTACTCAAGTAATTACAAACTAGTTTTAAAACTATTTTCTAAAAAATTCAATCCTTCACGCTTAAACATATACATATATATGTATATATCAATCTAATCAAAGCTAAGAAATGTAACAAAACTGATTCCTTGCATGCACACAAAGTAGTTTCTTTATTACGGCATTTTTACGGTCAAGGAAAAATAATGGGAAATAATGAGAGTCATCATTCTAGCCTATATATGTCTATATATGGGTTTATTATTTCTATTAGTAAAATAATGCTTTATTTGGCTCTTTATTCTTTCTTATGTACACTTGCTTATATTTATGAAGCTTGAACTAAAAGTGTGTGACTAAAAGTGATTAATTTGGAGAAAGGGATTTTCTATCTCTATATGCTAAATAAAGACTTAAAGTATACTGAGACAGTGAATTATGAGGAAGGGAGGAAGAAATTAGTGCTTGACTGTAGAACCAGTGGAATTTTATCTTGTACTTTTCACTAAAGGAATGCTCCCTTTCTATTCATTTGTCCTTTTTGTCCAATATTTGAGTTCTACCTTCCCAATGTCTTCTCAATACTTGCCTCTCATTTTCAGTCAAACCACCAGAAAATTCTTTTTCCATCTAACTTGTTCAGAAAAGGGCACTTTCAGTGTGGAATTAGTTGTCTATTGATTGTAAAATAAGGATTTTTTTTCTATTTTTCTGCAAGAATCTGGAACTTGGTTATGTAGCGGAAGAAAGGCCTGTGTGTTAAAACTGCTTTATATTTTGTAGAAAGATGGGTAGGCAGGGGTGTTGAGTAAAAATGGAGGCTCTCATCATTAGGGCACTTGAATACTGTCTCAAAAAATGTAGTTCTCTCTTTTCTCTGTCGCAGTCTGGCATTGAGCATATCACTCAGACTCAGTATTTCAGAGATGCTTGCTAATCACTTGCTCATCTCCCTGACAAAGTTTGAATCCCTGAGCCAAAGCACAAGCAGAATGAAGCCTTTTTCTTTTTTGTTTTTCTTTTTTTCCCCCAAGTTAATATTGTCAGAACATCTTAGAATAAAGTAGAGCAGGCTAATTGGGTCTGATAAAGAGAAGCTATGCTGCAAGTACAAGCTACAGACAGACCTGTCCCCTTTTATGTTGGTGTTTGGTTTGGTTTACGTGGGGCTAACTGCAGAGAGGTATTCAACTTGCATGCACTGTTATCTTTGATGTCCTCTGCAGTCACTGAGGACTTTAGGCCAGAAGACCCTTTAGACCATTTAAGTGAAATTTCTCTGAAAGGTCATAGACTTTATCCCCTTCCTCTGCAAAAAAATATAGAGAGTCTAATTGGGTTAATTTAGTCAGTTAAGTTAAATATACTTAAATGTGGCCTCCTAAGCAGTAAGGTTTTGTTTCCTTTTTCTACAGTCTTCTGAGCCTAATGCAGGATAATACCCAACTTTTCATTCATTATAGGCCTTCTCTAGGGGCTGTAAACTGTGTTAGTAGGTGAATGTTGTTAAGGGACTGTACTGTTGAAGCATAAAGGGTTTAGGCACAGCACTGAGCTACTATGGGGTAAGCTAAGGTTTGTTATCTGAGTGACAATAACTGATCGAGTTATGTTTTTAAATAATTGTTGTATTTTACTTCCTTTTACATTAAATCTTGGAAGATGTTTGGGTGGCTATGCTTTATGATTGACTTCAGTAGTCACTCAGCTGTTCCTTCTGTTTGAGCCACAACAGTAGCTTGACAATGTTTTAAGAGGATTGGAAAATTGATCTGGCATAATTAAAAACAACCAAACAAAAAACTCTGGCTCAGAAATGTTTGGTTGAAGCAGTTCCTCAGCCTGTTTCTTGCGTGGCCATACATGTATTTGCCAGGATGACAAAGCAGGTGTGGAAGGTTATTGGAGCTGTTGAGCCTCTGAGTGATGACCACAAAAAAAGAGCCTCAGTGAGCAAGGCCTGAGACCAGGGGAAAAACTTTGTGTATCCTGACAGTGTTTGTGTTGGTTTTTCCGTTAATGTTTCTTGGAATGGCATGATATTTAACATGTAGGAAACTGTCTATTCCTTGTCCACTTTCAACTATGAGTCCTAGGGCTCTCCTCTCTGCAGCTTAAACAAATTTAAGTGCCACAAGCCTTGCTTGCCACCACTGTCTTCTCCAGGAAACCACTCATTCTTCCTCCTTCCTTTGCACCCACACTGATTTCTGTCGCTAGGTGAGGTGAATGCTTATTAACGAAGCTTGCCTAGCTGAAGGTTGCCCACTGCTTTTATAGAAATAGTTTTCTGGCAGTTTATTGACTGGTCAAGGTTGAAATCCAGGAGGTGCCACTTCAAGGGAAGAAACAGGAATATATGGCATGTTTGAAGAGATACAGGAGAAAATACGTTAGAAGTGGAGGGATGGTTGCAGCAATGACTTGACTCTGTTTAAAAAAACCCCAGAGAGAATCTGTCAAACTGCAAGCTTACTTTTCAGCTGGATCAACTCGCTGGACAGACTTGTAGTGCAACTGCACAGCTTCTTGCCCTTGGCTTGAGGTGACTCAGAGCCTGTGTCCCCAGACTCCACCTTGAGGTCATGCAGCCCGTGCAGCGCTCCTGGGGGAAAGGGGCTGCAGCGGCTGGTGGGTGAGCATGGTCAGAGCAGAAGACGCTGCGCTGGATGTTTTAGTGGCTGGTTATGCTTCCAGTTCTTGTGAAAATGGCCAACTCGTGCTTGCAAGAATTTGGGATTCCAGTTTCTTCTCAGTGTTGCAAAACTTTTACAGTTCCCTGAATTTTACTTTCACCATAGCAGTTGCAAAGCTTGCTGAAACTTATTACTTTTAGTGTGCCATGCAAGTGATGAAAATTCTGCAGCAGAGTAAGGTTGTATTTTCCTTCTCCACCTTGACTATACTGTAACATGCTCTGAGGCTGTTGTGCAAACCCAATTTGAAGATGCAGGTGACATGCAAGCGTAGTTAAAAAGTATAATTTATTTCTAAGTATTCTGGTTATTCACTGAGTGGGCAGTGGGCAGGGAGTGGGATGAGATAGGATGTTTCCTTGTTGTTGAGCTCACTTTAAGCTGCATTTCATTTAAAATGTTGATATTCATAAAGATTATTTTTAGCCCCTCCAATGGAATTAAAGTTCAGAGTGTAAATGCTGTCATTATCTTTTGGGTAGAAAAACTTAGGCTTTAATTACTTTTGGTTTCAGTTTCACAAGCAGGAGCAAATTATTTTCGTTTTGAGTGTGTTTATGTGAAGGTGGGAAAACTGATAAGGAAAGTAAACTGTGTTGCTCTCAAAGTCCTTCCAATATATAAATGAAAAATGCTTAGGAAAGAAAAATATCTATTAATACTAAAGACTATAAGGCTGGTGCTGTGTTATGGAAGTGTTTGGGAACATAGAGATAGTAATTGAGTGAGAGTTTAGAAAGCAGCTGAGTGCTTTAAGTGCCCCAAATCCAGTGTTCTCAGTTCTTTGTGTGTGTGTGTAAGCCCCTTATTTTGCTTATATTAAGTAAAAATATTCTGTCAATTATTTAAGTATAGCTAATAATTAAGAAATTTATTGTTTCGGTGTGGTAAATATTATTATAGAATACTAAACTATGTATTCAGCATTTTAAGGACCATTTTATTTAAAAGATTTAATATACTTATTACAAATTCTGCATTTGTATGCAGTTTGAAAACATAAAATAGCTTAAAATACTGGTTATCCAGGAGTGCAGCACACAAAAATTAAAATTGCCTGAATGTATATTCAGATGACTCATTGTTTTAACAGGTGTATGTAGCAATAAGTTTTAAAGCTATTCTTAGCTTCTAAACCAGTACAATTTAATGGTATTGCCAGCCATCGACATTGGTCCTTCATTTAGTTAAAAAAGCCCAAATCAACAAATTATTAAATAAATAATTTAAAAGTAGAAAACAAGATTACAGTCAGCAAAAAAAACCCCTGTTGATCATTGTCTAGAAACTCAGTCCGATATGTTCAAATTTATTTACTTGCCAACAATTATTTAAGGCAAACCCAAAACCAAACAATGAACACTTTGGACTATTTATGTGAAAATTACTAAGTCAAATAAACTTCCACTCTGCCAATTTTTATTGAGTGCCACACTTTAGTAAGAGCAGAATCAAGTCATAAAATTGTCCATTATTATTGCCCCTTCCACTTTTCCTCAGTTCCAACATTGTTTTAACAGCCAACCTGGCCTAGACACTGGGTTCTTTACACACAGAAAACAAGGAATAAAACATTCTGGTTTTGATTTTTCACAAGATAAAAGTAAATAAATAAAGTTTTTTCTTAAGAACAGAAAGTTGCCTCAGAAGGTTCTATAAGGTCTACATTTTCTTCTTTTAGAACTAAGGCACATTTTCCTCAGATTTATGTGACAAAGTAATCTTTCTTTAAATGCCTGGATGCAAAGAAACCATTCACTGTTATTTCAGAGTGATTACATTAGCTGATGATTATTAACATTTTCTTGGAATTACTAATATGTGTAGGTCATTCATCATATTTTTCTGAGAAAAAGCAATTCTGTTCTCTTCAGTTTTACTCTTCTGACAAAAGTGAAATGATATATGATCACTCCCATAAAAACAATCAGCACTGATAGTTATCATTGCTTATTTCAATGTTCTACCAATACTGGCTTTGCCAATAGTACATAATCACTCTTTCTAAAGGGATGATTTCCTAAAAATAATGTATTACAGATTTTACTGAAAATATAAAGAATGCGCTTTTGTCTCAAAGTTATATTACTTTCAAATAAAAGTTACTCAGGTGTTTTGTAATTCCTACAATGAAAAGTCTTTAGGGATAGGTTTGAAACTGTCATAATGTAATAAGGCAGAGATGAATATCCAGATGTATGAAGATTCAGAGAAAATGCCATGAACAGTAGTGGCTGTTAGCTGTCACAACAAAAAGACCATTCATAGTAGTTTATATAGACATTAATCATAAACCTTCTATCCATGGGGTTAAGAACAATGTGAAAATTCTCTTATCTATTGAGAGCAAAAAAATGCCAGCAACAACATGCGTCTACTAGATAGGAACAGAGAAGAGAACAAAAATACTGAAAAAAATATTATTTATGATTCTTTAAAAAACATGCTGTGAGTCAGACTATAGTTGTTTTCTGGCCAAAATCTGGATGTTTTGTTCACAATTTACAGTGACTTACAAATAATTATTTCTTTATTCTGATAGAAGCAAACAAATTTAAATTTTTATTTAGTCTGCTGGAGACAGGATTTAAAACAAACAAACAAACAAACCCCCCAGTCAACTGAGGCTATCTAAGGTATTGTGGTTTGTATTTTGTTTTGTGTTAATTTTAATTGTTTAGAAGTGTAAATTAGATACAATAGGCCAGGATGTAACATAAGTACTAGACTGGACAGGTTGATGTTGGTTGCAAAAAGAACTGTAAAAGGTTGAAATGAGAACTGCTTAGCAGAAAAGTAAAGAAAGCAGAGTCACTGCTTGCCCAAATGTTCGTGACAATTAGAACTGATCTATACTTAATTCTTTATTCTGAGACTGAAAATTCTCAATGACAAAAATACTCACGTAGGTGAAGTAGGCTTCTGTAAAGCACCTGATAGAGTACTGCATGGTATTTTGATTTCTGAAACTTACCTCCTTGCTAAGTCAACGTGGTCTATATCAAATGCATTTCAAACTGGTTGAATGACAGATCATAAAGCAGTAATAGATTAAGAACATTCATGTTAGATTTATAGAAGTTATTCACAGCCCATTGCTTTGAGGATTTGGATAATGATCTGAAGGAAAGTAGAATGTAATCTCTGGTAAAATGCATATGTGCAAAAATGGATGGATTCGTAAGTGTGAGGGATGGTCTGTGCTTAGCTAATGGGGATCATTTGGACATATGTTAATATAGCTGAAGATATATGTCTAGACAATAGGATCATACATGCAGAATGGAGAGTGGTGCTTCGGAAAGGAGTAATTTGGTGATACAATACAGTAGCTAAAATGCACATTGCAGTCTCTCAGTATGGATATTGGGGATCTCAAGTGGAGTTAGGGGTGCTATTACCTTGCTGTGTAGCTTTTAGTGAGATGTTAGAAAATGGCATCTTTTTTGAGCTTAGAGTGAAAAAAACCCCAAAACCTAGATAAACTTACAAAGATTCAGAAAAACATGTGAAGGGCAATTACAAACCGTAAAAACAAATAAGTCAGCAAGCTCTGGTTTACAGCAGGAGCCTGGAGAAGCTCAGTCTGTGTAGTATTTGGCAAAGGTGACTGATGGCCTGTAAGTACTTACATGGGGCAAAGATTTCAGGTGAAGTAGTCCTTTAGGTACAGTAGGTTGTGGATGACAAAGTGCAGGAGCTCAAAGCTGAACTCAGATGTATTTCTTCTAGAAATACAATAAATTTAAAATTGAAGTCAGTTATCTATCAAAACAGCTTATTTAAGGATGTTTTGGTTATATCAGAAAAAAAAAACAACCAAACTGTGAATTTTTCGAAAAAGATGCCTTTAGTTCTAGCACAATATGATGACCTGATGCAGGAATTTTGCAGTGAAATTACCTGTTATACAGGAAGGCGGACTAAGTGATCGTTACTTACACAGGTCATCTACAAAATCTGATCTGAAAAGTGTGTTCAGCATCAAAGGCACCATGTGCTCCATTGTAATGTGCGCCGTGTTGATGGGAAGGTTGAAAACAGAGGGGGAAAGGGAAGGTTGGGGATGTAATGAGAGGATGCAATTAAGACAAGTTTAAATTTTATTTTGCACATACAAAGGAACTAAGTATGAGATTTATTAAATCAAAATCTGTGATCATCCAAGCAACACATACATCTTCCATATAGCATGCTATTTTTTTATAGCTTTTTGCATGCTAGTTGTGTGAATTAGCAACCAGCTGGGAACAATACCCTGCTATTTGTTAAAGGAGAGACAATAAAGTTCTTCTAGACAGGAAAGAATCTACATTGTTAACAGATGACCTGAAAGTTCAGCTCATTGAAAAGGCAAATATTTTGACCAGGAGAATAATTCTTCCTGTGGAGCAGTATGAGTTGCCGTGCTAAAGCCATACAGCTATTTTTAACCATGTCACAGCTATTGAGTGTAGTCTTCAATTTAGTTCATAAACAATGTAAAAAAGACTAAGTAGGTCTTTCTTTTTGATGAATGTAGAGGTGAATATGTCAGAATCCCCTTTTTTTGCAGGTTTTGTTTGTTTTGTGTAATTTTTACATTCGTTTTAACAATTCAGATGTAGATTTTTTTCACTTGCTGTCACTATTTGCCAGATTCTGTTTTGTTAAACTCCAGAACACTATTGCACTGGAATAACTGTGGGCAAATGATGGAGTTGCATGTGAAATGAAGGTTGTTATGATCTAGGGGGAAAAAAGTGAAGGCTCTGTATAAAATCTTACTTCCTTCCAAGTGACACAGATACAGTTTTTCAAAAGTTTGTTCTTGAACACTTCTGTGGTTTAGAAAGTTTTATTCCAGTTTTGTTTTGTGGCAGTTGTACAGTAGAATTATATGTAACTTTTGAGCTTGCCTGGACTCTTTTGGATGCTTTACTTGAGCATCTAAAATCTTTATCAGAAAACCTTTAGTTTGATTTCCTGAATTCTATGTTTTTCTGGTTTAAATGCTGAAGTGTTGTTTTTTTTTTTTTACTATGATAAAGATCTTTGAATTACTTCAGTGCTTTCCAACAGTAAAGTTGTTGCCCAAATATGTCTGCAAGTTAAGTTAACGTAACAAGATACATTTGTAATATAATTAATATCTTACTGAAAAATATTTGTAGGAATGAAACGCTGTTTTCAAGACCTACAGGTACTATAGATTTAAGATATCTCATTTTTCAAAGACATTAGATTGGAAAATGGTACATCAAAAAAAAAATATTTTAACTTCAAAAATAAGCATCACTGGCANNNNTCAAAAATGAGCATCACTGGCAGGCTTATCTATCTATATAGGTAGTTCTTTGTGGCAATCTCTGAATGTTATTTTATGATGTGACTCTTGAGATTGTGTATTGTGTCTCTAGATTCTATATGGTTTTCTTGGGACATGCTGTAGATTTTATGCTCACTCTGTGTATGTACGTGAGTGTGTACTGCATCCTTTGGGAAGAAAACAAGCATCTTACCTTTTTAATTATCATTCCTTGCAATGTGGAGAACATGTAGGAAAACGTGACCCAAATAGGAGAAACAACTATGAATTGCACAGAGTGCAAAGCCCTATAAATTTTGTTTCTTTTTACCTTTGCAGTTAGTGAGTTTACTCACTGCATCTACAGAAATGGTGAAATTGGGTCAGGCCTAATCTTTTCCTTCTTTCCACCAGTTCCCTGCTCCAATGCTAATGTTTGTGGGACAATAGAAGGCAGGTAAGATGTACTAAATGTCGTGATAACTTGATGATTTGGTGCTAGGCTGAGAACAGACCAGACTGCCTTTGAATATTATTCGTGGAAATGAGCTAGAAAGTGTAACCACACACATGAACGTTCCTTATGTTAGAGCACATTTTGATAGTTCACCATAACTTTTAAATAACTACTTTGACAAAGACCATTTGACTGACCAGAAAAAAGTGATACAATATAAGGGAAATTATACCGAGTCTGCTGTGTGGTACAATTAATTGCCAATGCGGAAGTTACCACAAAAAAAAAAAAAAAGAAAGGAACTTCAAATTCCACTTCCACCAAGATTATTGTGAGGGGATTACTCTTGCTTGCCCAATAAAGACAATGTAAACAAACCACATTTAGGCTAGCCCCTTGTTCCTATATACTCGATAAATCTGAAAAACTCAAGAACTATGCCTACACATCTTTTTTTTCTGTCTAGATTTTGTACCACATTGTAAAAATACTGTTATTTACATCACAAATTGTAACACTTTTGATTGAGGAAATGCCAGATTAATGGTTGCCTGTGTGATCCTTATTCTCTTTGTATCTAATTTATGAACAGACTGGATCATAGGTCTTGTGGTCAGGGAAGAAAACCATTTGCAGTCATGAATGACAGAGAACTAAAAGGTACGCAGCTAATCTACCCTTTTGGATGAATTTAGTAGGAAGGGGTTCCTCCCCTTTGGTGCTCCCAGGAGAGAAGCTATGAGCGAAAACCTGCCATGTTTAAGTTCTCCTGTTTGTCCTTATTCTCAAGAACTAGAGGTTCCCGCATATTTCCAAGGCAGTATATGCTGATATCCTGCCCTCTCCTCATCTCCTCAGTTGGCTGTTCCCTCTACCAACATGGGCAGTCAGGATTCCATACAGAGACAGCTTAGGGAGTTTATCCAGCTGAAAAGTCTCCCTCATAACCCCCAACTATTTTTTCTTTTTTTCCCTCCTGTTTTGCTTAATAGAGTTAGTTTGAGGCCAGATTTTCTTCCATGAACAGGTTCAGGTTAAATTTTGGGAACCCCATGAGTATTGCTTTAAACAGCTGTGAAAAAGCATCCTTGCACTATTAATCTCCTGCATTTCAGAAGCTGCTGACAACTTTGGAGGTGGTATAACTTCTGAATGAGACTGCCGTTTTAAAGAAACTAAATTTGCCATTACCTGTTGTGGGACCCTCCCCAGCAATTACCAACTCCCGTATAATGAAATCTCTTTAAGTGGCATGAAAATTATGTTAAAGGTATAATAACTTTGTTGTAGAAATACTAACATTTTGGTATTGGTTGCAAGCATCTAGAGTGAAATTTTTAATTAAAAACTTGAGTTGTATCTACTTTAAAAAAAAATTGCAAAGCTCAATTTCTCAATTTTGAAGTAAAAAAAAAACTTCCTAGAAATTTATTGGTTTAAACAACTACCTGTTGTTTTATCACAAGAAAGCAGAGTCAAAGTTTGCTTTTCTTACAGGATTTGCTTTTTACTCTTTGTTTTTCAATAATTTTCTTAATATGGAAAGCACATGAGAATTTGATGATTTTGTTGATTTTTTTTTTCCCTTTGCATAGTGAGAAAAATTATGGAATAGGGGGACTACTACTAAGTAGCATTGCTCAGTTTCAAACAGTAAATGTTCTGATCCAGCTGTGTTAGTAAGGAGTTGGGAATTTTTTCCATACTAACAGACCTGTAACTCATAATAATGATTTTATTTGTCTTTGTCTATGTGAATTACAGTTAGTGTGCTCAACCTCATGCTCATGGGATCGATTTTGTAGGCTCTTACCTGCTTTCTGGAAGGCATTGCTCCTTGCCTTTCACCACTTGAACTTAAGAGTACCTGTTTTTAAGAGAGTGATATACTTCCTGTCCATATAGCTTCTCTTGATGTCTCTTACCAGGCTTACAGAACAGCAGCAACCTGCCTACAATATATAAATTTACTTCCTTCTTCAGCAGTAGCTTTGTCAATGGAAGAGCAAGTCCACCCCAGAGCATTCATCACTGCCCTCTACCTGGGGTTAGTGCCCTCTCTGGTCTGCTGGCTGAGCTGCTCATGGGAGCTCTCCCTAATCCAATTCAGTCAAATTGAGCCATGTTAGGAAAGATTTGTTATTTAAATTACTTAAGCTGATCTAGCTTATTTTGACTGACATGTTTAGGGAGTTCTTATATATGCAGCTCAGCCAGAAGATTTGAGAAGTGGTAACCGTCAGCAGGATGTGATGATAAGCTGGGGACAGTGGGTGGCAAAGAGCAGGCCCTTCCCAGCTATGCTCAAAGTGGTTGATGTATACTCATCTACAGCCTGAAATTTGGGAACCTGGCTTTTCTTCATGGAGCACTCTGAAGTTTTTTGGGCCATTAGAAAGGAGAAGTCTGCCTGTGCCAGTTCCTCTCTGAGTGCTCCCATTAGCCACAGTTTCACCAAGAGCCACCTAGAGCATATTGGCCAAGAGGCTTTGATTGTCCACTTTTGAATGACTCCTGCCAGCATTATTTCATAGTTGAACTGAAGTGCAGGTCTCCCTCTGGTGCCTACTTTGTAAAAGCACAAGATTGTATAATTGGGCTGAGCAATTGAAAACCAACTGTATGAAAAGAGAAAGGTCTCTTTGTTGTCCTGGTAATAACGGTTCTGAAAGCGCTGATAGTAATGTTAGACAGTAGACTAGTTTTTTTCTTGTGGTACATAGTGCTTATCTGCACATACATTTGAAACTCTGTAGTCACTGTCAGCTGCAGCAGTGCTCATCCTCTGCACCTTTTCTAACAGCAAAACCTTCTTTTTGGGGAGTATGCTTGTTAGTATGTGGATATATGGGTGATGGATATCTGGATGTAGATGCATATATGGAAATAAAACCAGAAAATTTTCATCACTTTTTCACTTTCTTACCAATTCCTTTTAGTTGTTCAGTTTTGGAAATTAGTTGACCGTACAAACATTGTTCTTTATAGTACAACCAGAATCTTCTGCTTTGATGGATTTTAATCTATTTTAAAGCTCTTATCCCACTGTGGGAAAGGCTTAGACGTTGGTACATTGAGAGAAGCACACCACCACACATCCCCAGCAAAATACTAAAAACTGATGTCATCACTGTGGGAGGAATTTTTCATTAACATCGCCTTCCACTTCAGGGCCTCTGCCCCTTTCAGAGAACCACATTTTGCATAATCAGTCCTACCACTCAGGGCTATCTATGTGTAAATTTTCCCATTCATATTCCCAAGAACACACAGCACAAATGTTTCTCAGAAATATCCTGGTTATGCCATACACCAGAAGAACTCCGTGCCTTTTGGACTTGGTACCTTTTGGTTGTACCTTGCTGACATAGACGATACTTTGACAAGGCCTGCTATCAGCAGGGTGTTCTCAAACAAACACAAGTGATGTGTATGACTCAGTCCAGCAAGTCACTATTTCCTGATATAAGCCTGCTCTAAAAATGCCTCAAACAATTTTTTAGGAATACATTTCTAGAGGAATGCTGGTTAATGTTTCAGACACATGATGTTTTCATCCTTTGTTGTGAATCAACGTGTGTCTAAACCCTTCCCTGGTAGGAGAAACAAAGCAACATAAAAGAACTAATTTAGACTGCCCAGCATCAGTGAGGTCAGGTTGATGCTTAGAAATGATAAGCTGAAGGCAGCCCCCCAGCAGGTCACCTGTCTGATACAGTCTTACAGCACAGCCTAATCCTGCATTTGAAGCTTGCCTGGCCGTATCTCTGGGGACAATGTCCAGCACAACACCCTGCTTGGCCGAGGCTCAGCATGCTAATTTCTAAACCAGAGGCACAAGGAACCATGTGGAACAGGAGTTCATTGGGGGAGTCCAGTCTTCTTGGGATGTTCATTGCTGTCTGTGTGGGGGGACAAGCTGGTAGTCCTGGAAAAAAGCTGGGTGATCTTTTCACTTGCTCTTAGGAAATCTGCAGAGGATGATGATGATCAGGTTCTTTGGGCGTTTTCATGGGGGCTAGGGTGGTGTCAGCCTTTAGTCTCCCTATATTTCTCTACTCCCTTGATGTAGAGCTAGTGTTCCTCCTGACTGTTAAGCCATAGTTTTCATATGTATTAAGTCAATACTGCAGTGAGAATGGGGGGAGGAGACAACATTTGTTGCTTCCACTGTGCTGGCTAATCTGTTTTTATGGCTGGATGTGAACTAGGTCCAGAAATTCAACTAAAATATAAGTAATAGCCTTCTCAGCAGAATTAGTTCTACACATGAGTACAGTATGCATCTGTTCACCAACTATGCCAGTGTCCTTTTTTTTTTTTTCTTTAAAAAGAGTAATAAATTCTTAAAAGGAGGGAAGCAAGGAAGAGCAGGTAGCAGGTCACCTGGTGGGTAACAGTTTTCTGCAAGTTGCCATTAAAGGGCTTCTTTTCATTCCCAGTAGAATGAATTCTCAGGTTGAGCATCTGGCTTTAACTGGTCCTTGTGTTGTCCTCTTGTCACACATTTTTCAAAGTTTTTTTGTAGAAAGCAAAACAAAATGATGAAGAAACTCTTTCACACTTTCCTCATCTGCTTTCAAAAGGAATAAATTGGCCTCAAAATGCTTTGTAATTGTGTTGTTCTCCAAGGCAGGTCAGTAACCTCCTCTAAGAGCAAATCAGAGTACTAGATTACATTCTCACTGCTAGCACTTAGTACCTACTTAAATTCTGCCCTTGAGTTTAAACATCCTCTCAAAGAAATACTGTGTCCCAGTGGTAGCAGATGTACATGGAGAGGTAGCAAAAGATTGCCTGGAAGGCTCTCAGTTTTCCAGTGATATAAATAATTGTTTTGTCCTGGCAGCTCAGACAATTTATAGGGCTTTTGAACCTTACTCTTCCATTTCCTTCCCAAGAAAACTTCATTTCTGCAAGTAATTGCTTTGTCTTTAAGAATTTGTTTGTTTGTAAGCTTCCAAAGTGTCTTGGAATCAGAGAAACCCTCTCTAGAATACTGTGTTCTCAAAATGCACTCAGTGTTGTGAAGGAATATTGCTCAAAAAAGCTTCATAATAGATAAAGAAGGTGCAAAAGATGGATGGAAGGTACCCAAATCTCTGTCAGTGCCAGATTATGGGAAAGTTTGATGGAATGTAGTTGTCTGTCTACCTGTTTATACTCGCACTAGATCCTTAAACTGGGAATTACGGTAAGGATTGCAAGACAAATAATGAAAACCATTCTTTTATGTTGAGAATTCAAATTCAGACTC
>WEIT01025452.1:10947-21876 GCA_013389985.1 Dryoscopus gambensis | reverse complement strand
AAAATGGCTGCTGGGGGGAGGAGGTGTTCAGAATATATTGCACAACCATAAAGATACCTCAAAATATCCAAAAGCTTT
The DNA here is from genome assembly GCA_013389985.1 of Dryoscopus gambensis. Taxonomy (NCBI): domain Eukaryota; kingdom Metazoa; phylum Chordata; class Aves; order Passeriformes; family Malaconotidae; genus Dryoscopus; species Dryoscopus gambensis. The sequence goes on along the minus strand of WEIT01025452.1, from coordinate 21,798 downwards.
TCTTGAGAAAAAACAGCACCTTTCTGGAAGGCCATACTTAAAGAAGATGATAATTTCAGTGCTGTCCAGTTTCACTGTGTAGAAATAATTCTTGTTTAGCCTGAGAGAAAAACTAAGTGGTGGTGCATTTCTTTTTCTCAAAATGGCCCTTTTCCTAATTTATTTTTTTCAGAATTGCTTAAATTATTTTTACACACATCTTGAGCACTTGAGTTTATGTAGAATTCAGTGAAATTTGAGTGTTACTTGTAGTCTGAGCATATCTGCTAGACCACAATCTTCCCTGGAGCTTAAGTACATATTTGATCCTTTGTGAGCACTGACTGAGTGTAGCCAGGAACTTGTGTCTCAAATCACTGTACCGTGGAGCATCAGCCAGGCAACTGCTATGCTCGCGGAGCTGTAGCCCATTTCTGCATTCACAGTGCTTTTCCAGCTTTTCCATTTGGCCATTTTACTCCCACCTTCTACTCCAAGTCACTTACAAATCTGTTATTGAACGCAGTGCTAAAAGTCACCTGCTTGTTCTTTGATGACACTACTGCTGGACAGTACTTTCTACGTGCAACCTTCATACCCTTTGTTCTATCCTAATCCTCATCTTCTTTTTACTTGGCTTCTTTCACAGACACTATTCTCTCTTCTCTTCTGCTTGAATCCTTACTCTCAAACAATATTTCCTTAAGCCCTTATTAAAAAAAACATACCATCTTTTCTTCCACCTTGAGAATTGAACACAGCGAGGGATTTGGAGCTGTCTTTAATGCTTTTTTTCAGAGTGTACACTATTGTTCCTTTCCGTTGACCCTCCTGTCCTCTTTACTCTTTTCTTTCTCTTACTGTATTTTCAAGCTTTTTGGATCAACGTTTTAAAAGTGCTTACCAGAAGGGTTTCAAGTTGTTTGTCAGGTGCCAAGCTGAGCATTTTTTCAGATTCCCTCTGGTGTCACAGTACGATCTGGTTCTTCTGAGTTTGGTGCATTGGTGTTGTTGGCAGTCAGCAAAATCTCTCTCAAACTGTATTGGTGTGATTGAACCTCAACACAAAGTGTAAAACTAGGTGTTTAAAATTGCAATAATTCAGAATAAAGTAAATGCTAGTGTCTTGCTAAGTAGGATGTCCATTTCTGTTTTCTAAAAGAATACAAAGCCAATCCTGCGACTTATGTGGAAAATTCACACTCAAGCAAACCAACCATTGTTTAGACTGATTTTTTTTCCCCAAACAATTTTAAGATATATTCAAAAAATTATTTGTTTTCTCATGTCTGAAACATGTATGTAATGTTTAGGTCAGAAGAAGTTACAGATGTGTACATGTATTGGAGACACTTCATAATAATGTGTAAAAGAGGCATATGTTGATTCACTGATCTGAAAATGGTTATCTGAACAAATCCTCATATACTCTGCTTGGGGCTCCTCATGTTCCTTATAGCATACTTCCCTGTTCATTTCCTAGGTTTAAATAGCTGTCCCCAGCTGTTGTGCATTAGCAGATCCTCACTGCTTGTCTAAAAAATTGGCTGAAACTGTTCTTTAAATTTAGAATTTGGTCTGAGTTTAATTTAGGCAATGTTTACTACTATAACTTCTCTTTCTCTGGAGAGAGAGGCTCAGGCAGTGAAGTAATAACAGATATAGTAACTCCTGGGTAGCTGCAAGAAAACTGAATCTGAGGAATTAAAAAGAATTATTCTTGACAGAACATTAAAGTAACGATACTATGCTCAATAAGCAAAAAAGATGCAGATTAATATAAAAATCTGAATATGTGATTATATGTATTTTAAATAAGTATTTAACTTCATTGAAAAACTTACATAAAATATGATACATCCATTAAAGTCTGAACTCTATAACTTACCAAGGTACAGAAAACGGCAGAAAAGTATAAAATACTGTATATTTTTCTGCCATAGAACCTACATCACTGAATCAGTCATGGGCAGGTAAATTTGAGTTTTAAGTACCTACTCCATTCTTAGCAGCAATGGCAAACCTTTTGTAGATTTACACCTTCTTCATTCCAGCTTATTCAGCTGTCTCAGTCAATAGAGTAACTTACTAAAAGCTAGGAAAATATTTTGGATTTCAGAAATCAGAAATCTTATCCATTCCTGCCTAAAAAGAATAGGTATGAGTTCAGATATTTTACTTGCAAAGTATTGAAGTGTTGACACAAGTTTAACTCCCTGCTACTGAGTGTTCTTAGAATGCTTTATAATAAAATACTAAGTGAAGAGAAAAAATAAAGTATTTAAGTGCATAACCTATTTTTAGTTAAATAATACTAAAATAAACAATCAGAACTGTTAGCTTCATGCATTGTAGCTAAATTTTAGTTTAGATCCTATTAAAAATAAAATATAAATAAAATCCTGAGTTTCCTTAATTCTTTTAGGGTTAAGAATGATGCATTTCTTGGCTGAATAAAAAAGTAGTTAAATCGTTTCACACCTTTGACATCACACTAATAAATGTGAGTGATGTGTTGTCCTGTTCAGAAAACCTGCCAACTATGCTTAAAAGATGGTATTTGTCATTTTGATTAAACAATACCAAGCAGCAAAAGTGGGCCTTTCCTTGAAATGTAGGATGCAGCTGCTATTAAAATGTAAGATTCAAGCAAGCAGAAAACATTGATTGAAACCGGACTTAAATCTGTAGTGATCTTAGACTGGTTGTTTGTGTTTGGTTTTTTTTGATTCCAATGAATCCATTCTGCTGCTCCCATGCCTCTGAGTTTATTCGTTCTTATTAAAGCACCTATCTGGTGCAGCAGGGAAGGGTATGCCTGTAAAGGAGAACGGAACAAACCGAATCAGAAAGGATTTGTTCCCAAAATGTAATGAAGGAGAAACAAAACTGGATCTTGAATCTTTGGAAGCTGCAGATACGGTTGAAGAGGAGTAAAAAGATTATTGAACTGAACCAGAGAAAGCAGCTCTCGCTAAATTGATTTGATTCATTCCCATTGTGTGTGTGTGTCCTGAGGACTTAAAAGGAGTAGGAAAGAAGGTGGGAACAAAATTGAGTTAAAGTAAATTTGATTAGTGGCTAGATGAAGAGAAGGATAGAATGGGAAAAGTAAATTTAAAAAGCAGGTTGAGCAAGAGCTAGCTGAACTTTGTTCTAGCCCATTTGCAGTACCTGAATTATACTGTATTTTCTCCTTTAAATTTCGCTTTCTATTTGGTGCGGTTTAGTTTATTTCCTACTCTCTGTCTGCAGTTGTTAGGTTATGGGGTGGTTTTTTCTGATAACCAACACGAAAAAAGCCCCACCAAACTCAATTCAAATTTATTCGAGAAAGCAAATGTGGAGTTAACTACTCACCGAAGTGTAGGATGACTCATGAGTCAGGAGACTCTTGGATTGAAAATGTCCTCAATTACAGGGGGCTGGACCCGGGTATCCAAACAATAGAGGATGGAGCTGAGTGTCTTCCAGGTGCATTTCAGTTGCAGCTTTTAGTCTGAGCTGAATGGGGATTTTTTGAGGTTTCCCTTCTGACCCATCCCAAGCTCCAGTTTCATGCCCTGGGTGAGAGCTGCTGGTGAAGTCATGAGGCGCTTCGGAGAGCTGGTGAGTTTTTTACCAGCTGCGATTATGGCGGGATAAAAACTTCCAAAGTCCTCCCTCTGAGATCAGATGAACTCCAGTGCAACTCCTAAGGGAAGGGTCTGGGACACCCTCGGGGGGGAACCGTCGGACTGTGAAATACTTTAGTTGTCAGGAAACTTCCCTTACAGGAGAGCCAGAGAAATGGTGATGTGATGTGGTGAAATTACCTTCTTTAAGGATTTGGCTTGATTTGCTGAATCGGTAGGAACATCGTAATACTTATAAAGGTATTTAATATTCTATGGGCTAAGTTATTAGGGGGCAGTTGATTGTGGGGAGGAAAAGAGAAGAGGGAAGATAAAACCAGACTGTAAGACATATTTTGACAGGTGGACAAAATGTTCCAAAGGTATTTGCACAAGAACAGTTTTAACTGATCACTGAGTGGTGCCGTTTCTCAAGAGTCTTAAGTATTGTGAAATGACATCAAGGAGAAGGGAGAAACTGCAATTCCAGGGAAGAGCTGTCTTCAGTGGAAACTGACAGCTGGGAGGCTGTCTTGCAGTGCCTGCAAAGGCCATCAAACCCAACAGCAAGGTCTCTGAGCTGCACCCAGCTATCCTTTTAAAAGACCTTTTTCTCTGTTTTGGTTTCATATTCCAGTTACTGTCAAAGTTCTTTGTTTCAGAGTAACACAAAAAAACTTTCTGATGCCTGTTAGCTGGCAGAAAACAAAAAATAATTAAAGGAAAATAACCCAGTTATTCCCCGGAATGACTAGCTTTCCACTGATGAAAGTAATTAAAATGATTCTTCAGGAGCTGTAATATCCTTATAATTGATATAAGTGGTGGGAAAAAGTAATAATGAAATTATGATGGCGTGTTTTAGTTATTGTTTATAATTTACCTGCAACATAACAGCTTACCTGTAAGCATCTTTAGACCTTCATTCTGTTCCACCAGACCTAAATGGAACAGCTGCAATTAATGCTTTGTTGGCATAAGTTAGCACAGCTGCCACAAAAAGCACTTTTCCTGCGCCTGGCTGCCCCTTCCTGCCCCTCTGCATGGCAGAGATTTTGTCCAATAGCGATGCAACGTGATACTGGAAACAAAGTTAAGTTAAAAATATATTTTTTTGTTTATTGTGACATTTTAAAGCTGGATCTGTTTCCCCAACTAGTTCATGGTGTAGATAAAAACCCGAACCCCCATGCTGGGGAGATGGTCTAAAGAGCACCAGCACCCATACCAAAAGGAAAGTTGTGTTAGATACCATCGTCTCAGTTATACTGGTACTTTTAACATATTCTTATGGAAGTGTTAAGTGTGGGGATTATGTTTTAGTTTAGAAGGCAAGGCTTTTGCCTTACCGAAGGTCTCAGGCTTTGGTATCCCAGACATTTGATTGCCTGAATATCACCCTTCGTTAGGGTATGATTGAATTCCATTGAGGGTGTTAAGTGCTCAGACTGGGTGGGACACCTCACTTTTGGGGTTTGGGGTGATCTGGGTCTGTGAGGTGGCTTTCTGCTCCTAAAAGTATTGTGTTTTCACGGCCCTCTGCTTTGCCCTTAGGGAGCTAATTAACCTTCAAACATCAGGGTCCACACTGAAAGCGTTTCTGTGAAGAGCTAGCTAAAACTTAGAATTTCCAACCTGGAATTTCTGACAAACATGATTCGTTTTGGTTCGAAGGGTTTGGGAAGAACCATAGCGGTCAGTGGGGGCATTTTTCTTGGTGGAAGTCCATTGCAATTATCTTCTTAACAGTAGGAATTCTCATCTCTTTTGGGAATGTTGATGTTGAGCTGACTTTTGATCCTTCAACCTGCATTTTGCCTCTGTGGCATATTGGGTGCTGTTGTTTAGGAATCTTAGTGTATTATTTACCCAAAAGAACTGAGAGCTTTGGCCAAGTTGTTTCTCCCAGAATGTGAAGAGAGTTTTGTCTCTTTTGTGCTTCCTGGACGTGCAGGTGGGAGGATTGCCTTCATAATGTGAGGAAATGCATCATTTTCTGAGGAAGGACTTGTGATTCTCTGAAGAGTGGGAGCTTTACGAGCTCCAAAGAGAGGTCATCATGTCAACTTTTCTAGGAAAAGGGAGTTAAATTGGTTTTGAATTACATTGAGGCAGAGTGCATTAAGTTGCTTTAAGTATCATGTTGAGATGTTACAACTTGTATCACACAAAGAATGAAAAATTGTCTTATGATTTTATTGATCCGACAAAATAAAATTTGCAGAAGAGCTGAAATTCCCCATGACAACATCGATTTAATGAAAAGAGCCTCACTGATAAGAAAATATTTCAGTAGAAAAATTCCTGACAACAGTTAGATTTAATAAGTAGTTGTCTTTATGTTGCATACACTTTCCAAACTGCCTCTGTAACCCAGACTCTGAAGTGTCACTGGTCGGAATGAAACAGAAAAAGAGGGCTATTACTCTAGTCCAAGCACTTGATTGATCTCCTGGTGGCCTTAGCTTTTCCATAAATCTTCTTTACCCTGCTGTCAGTGAAGTGTTAATCCTTATCTTTATACTTCTTAAAAATGCGAAGTAGCTTTTGATATAAGAGATGTTCTACTGGACTAGCCCAGAAATCCACCTAGGTAGTAATGAACGGATAAAGAATAATAAGACAGCACGGAGTGATTCTTCCTTTGGCATACCCTTCTTGTCACTGGGAAACAGCAATTTAAGAGCTTCCTGAGCTGTGGTTTGCACTTAGTATTTACTAATCTATAGTGAATCTTTAGATCCTGAATTTGTCTAGTTGCTCCACTATGCAATGAGGCAATAAATTCTGCAACTTGGCTTTGTTAATACTTTTTTTTTTCCCCGCTAAGTATCTCCTGCTTTTTGTTGTTATGGGAAGTGTAGGAAATATTTCCTATTCACTTTCTTATTCATCATATCATACACCTCTTAACTGAAGAGTCAGTCTGTTTTGTTTTTCCTTCTTTGAAAACCGATAGTTCTTGGTACTCGAGATCGTCTGTTCTCAAAAAAAGATGGAAAGACAAAGTGCACATGTGATGCGGATGGTATCTGAATTTATACCATGCAGTTCTTGAGAAATTGAGGCAAACTTCAAAAATTCCGTTAATAGTGTTTTGAGGTTTTCCAGGTTGGAATAAGGTCTGATCCCCAGAGTTCAACATTTTAATATTTGTGATGAGTTGTTTAAACTAGAAGAACCCCATGGCAGGTGGGTAGTACAAAAAAAGATAGCGATTTAGGTTTCTTTGAGGGGAAGATGGGGTAAACTATAAAGTAAGTTTGGACCAAGCATAAGAGAGAAGCACACTCAGAAGGCCACTGGTCCTCACAAAAATCTGTTTAGAGGCTTTGAGGTCTCAAGCTTGTTTTGGCAGTGGATTCAGTGTTACACACAGGGTACAGTAGCTCATCTTGCCAATCCTTGCAAGTGTCAGAAGTTTCAAAAAGAAGCCCCTCAGAGCACCCTCTTCTAGGAAGTTAGACTGTAAAGCTGTCTTGTCTGTCCAGTCCCACCCATATAAAACATAGACATTTCCATCCCACAGACATGTAAGGTTTAAATACTGTCAGCAGAACCTTAATTTCAGCTGTCAGTTTAGCAAAGTCTAGAAGGTTTTCACTTTAATTCTGGATGTTACCACTTTCATTCTTCAGAACTAGCTCCAAACTCTTTGATAGAGAGAATCACAGCACTTTAATGTGGAAAGCTGCGAAGGTGCAAGAGAGAACCAGCATAACTTACGCAGCCGTGATTTGGTGTGTAAGGAGGCAGATTGAAACAGTAACTTTATGGCTGGCAGCAGAAGAAAGCTTAGACTGCTGCTAATACACACATTACTCAGCAAAAGGGCTGTTACTCTTGTAATGTTAAGCTAAAAAAAAAAAGGCAAAATGAATGTGCTTTAGCAGTCATTGGTCTGTGACAGTGTATCTCTTTCGTATCCTGGCATAGACTAGTGTATAGGAAAAAAAGCAGCCTACTCTAAGTTCAGGTGCTGGTAGCAGGATGTCTCTAAGGCACATGCACACCAATGCATACAGAATCGTTTAGAGGAAACAAAGCATTTTCCCCCAGATTTCCTTTTCAAAGTGACACTGGGTGTTTATGTATAGTGGAAACCAAAATGAAATTTCACATCCATCAGTAACTTCATTCTTTAGAATTAAAGAGCTGTCTGTTTCCTCCCTTCCGTGAGATGTCACGGACTTATGGAACTGTCAGAAGAATTTCTTTCAGAAATTGGCATCTGAATATCTAGATTTAAAATTTAAAAAGCTTGAGTTAAATGCTTTTCTAGTTTGGAAACAGTCATGCATTGTTTTTCTTTGTGAAACAGAACTCTGAATGCAGATTCCAATTTGCCCCTTGAATAATTATTTGTAAATGTGAGATGACAAGTTAAAATGACATTGTGTCTATAGACCAAAAATAAAACCTTTTAACCCTTATTGTGTTTATGGCAAAACTAATATAAGCTCCTTCCAAATTTTTGTTTATTTGTTTCCTGGATTGGAATGGTTTCATTTTTACTTATTCTCTACTTTAGTTGTTTGAAAGCAAGGCTTCTTCAAACATGTAGTAGTCAAGGTAAGGAATACATAAAAGAAGAAATAAAGTCCTAATCCTTTGTTTTCACACCACATTGCACTTGATTATGTTGAAAAGATTCATGTCATAAAACAAACAATTCAAGACTTTGGATAGAAAAGCTTTTGAAGGTGACTGACTTATCAAAACTCTGATATCCTCATGTAATTGAAGACATTTTAAAAACAAGGAGTAAAGACAAACATGCAGGCAATAAATTGGAAGATTTTAATTCATACACATCCTGGTATTTTAAAAATGTAATTAATTAGTCTGTAAGAATTCTTGGTTATGCATTTAATTATATTTGATGCTTGCTTTCATGCATATAAACTCAGTATTCAGTCTTTAAAGTGATCTCCAAAATAATACATTCCTTCAGGTAACTTCCTCACCTCTGGGTTTTTTGTGTTTTTTTTTTTGTTAAGGCACCTGGGGTTAAATTTCTTTTGTGCTCATGACAAATGCATATAAACCATACTGCTATGGAACTGCATCAGTTTTCACCATAATTCCATGTTTTTATTATTCCAGAAAAACTTATCACTTCTGTATCTTCACTTCATTTTTCTCTGCCCAGCTTCACTTGCATCACATAAGGGGATGATTACACAATAAACCAGCTGAAAACCAAAACAATTTGGATGTATTTAAGTTTAGGGAGATTAATTCACCAGTTTAATTTGTAACATGGCTACTTTTTGGAAAAGGAAGGAATCGGCTATGTTCTTCCCAGTAACAGAGCCAAGTTGTTCCAGATGCAATGGAATATGAAACAAAGATGTTTGTTGTCATGGATTATAATTATGAAAACTAGGAAGGTGGGATTTTTTCACACCTTGTCTGTTCAAGGAAAGAACCCTAAATAAATCTTACATTCCCCCAGAAATTATGTTCATACGTTACTACCATGTTTTAAAAGAAAGCAAAATTACGTGAAAACCACTTTTTTAAAGAAAAAAGTTGGAAGAGTTATTAAAAGGCATTTAACTAACACGTAACTGTTTTATTTCAGTTTAAAAAATCTATTTCCCATTGACAGCATGACTAATTTCGCTCAATATTATGAAAAGTGTAGCTTTAGAATGAAAATCTAAATTTATCAGTGATATATATAGAATCACAGAGTGGTTTTCTTTTGAAGGAACCTTAAAGATCATCTAGTTCCAACCCCCCTGTCAAGGGGGTTTCTTCCTTCCTTCCACTAGAACAGGCTGCTCAACGCCCTATCCAGCCTGGTCATGAACACTTTCAGGGATGAGGCATCCACAACTTCTCTGGGCAACCTGTTTCGTTGCCTCACCACCCTTACAGTAAAGAATTTCCTCTGTATGTCTAACCTAAATTTCTGTTCTTTTGGTTTGTACCCATTACTCCTTCTCCTATCACTACAGTTCCTGATGAAGAGTCCCTCTCGGGCTTCCCTGTAGGGCCTCTGGAGATAGNTATCCAGCCTGGTCATGAACACTTTCAGGGATGAGGCATCCACAACTTCTCTGGGCAACCTGTTTCGTTGCCTCACCACCCTTACAGTAAAGAATTTCCTCTGTATGTCTAACCTAAATTTCTGTTCTTTTGGTTTGTACCCATTACTCCTTCTCCTATCACTACAGTTCCTGATGAAGAGTCCCTCTCGGGCTTCCCTGTAGGGCCTCTGGAGATAGTGGAAGGTTGCTATGAGATCTCCATGCAAACTTCTCCAGGCTGGACTGTCCTCATTCAAGTTTTTAAAGGATCTAGAGGGAAAGCCGTATGAAGAGTGGCTGAGGCCGCTTGGTCTGTGTAGCCTGGAGAAGAGGAGACTGAGGAGAGATCTCATGGCAGTCTACAGCTTCCTTACGAGGGGAAGAGAAGGGGCAGACACTGATCTCTTCTCTGTGGTGCCCAGTGACATGACTTGTGGGAATGGCCTGGAGTTCTCTCAGAGGAGGTTTAGGTTGGATATTACAAAAAGTTTTTTCACCCAGAGGGTGGTTGGACACTGGAACAGGCTCCCCAAGGAAGTGGTCACAGCCCCAAGCCTGGCAGAGTTCAAGAAGCTTACTGACAATGCTGTCAGGCACATGGTGTGAGTGTTGGGGTTGGTGCTGTGCAGGGACAGGAGTTGGAGTTGATGACCATTCCAGCTGAGGATATTCTATGATAATCTTCTCAGCCTGTCGTCATAGGAGAGATGCTTCAGTCCTCTTATCAGTTTTGTGGCCTTCCTCTGAACTTACTCCAACAGTTCCATCTCCTTATATCGAGGGCCCCAGAACTGTACGCAGTGTTCCAGGCTGGGTCTCATGAGAGCAGAGTGGGAGAATCACTTCTAGCCAGTCTCTTTGGATGCAGCCCAGGGTTCCATTGGCTTTCTGGGCTGTGAGTGCACACTGCTGGCTCATGTTGGGTTTTTTCTCTGCCACCCCTCACCAAATCCTTCCCTCAGGGCTGCTCTCCAAACTTCTCTGCCCAGCCTGTGGGTGTTCCTGGGATTGCCCCGTCTCATGTGCAGGACCCTTGCACTTGGCTTTGTTGAACCCCGTGAGGTTTGCACAGTCCCACCTCTCCAGCCTGTCCAGTCCCTCTGGATGCCATCCCTTCCCTCCAGCCTGTCAACTGCACCACACAGTTGAACCTCACTGAACCTGCTGAGGGTGCCTTCGATCCCACTGCCCATGCCGCTGACAAAGATATTGAACAGCAT
>WEIT01025451.1:36925-56958 GCA_013389985.1 Dryoscopus gambensis | reverse complement strand
AAAAACCCGGAAAGCGTTCATGGAAAAGGTGTCAAAGTGAATAGGGATCAGGGGCAGTTGCTGGTTAGATGCTGCAGGAGAGCAGAATCATGCAGGGATAAGGAAACAGAAGAGAAGGCATCATGATGGTTGTATGCAACGCACACGAGAAACATGCTGAGGGCCTTGGGGTGTAGGGCAGACAGGCAGGGACAAAACACATTTACAGGGAGAGTTCTGACCTGGGTAGGGCTCATTCTGACCACAGTGGGAGCAGTGCGGGGTGGGTGAGAATGGCAGGTGTCTGTCACCATCAGGCTCCCTGCTGGGGGATGCAGGAGATGCATGTATCCCAATCTAATGAAGGCATATTGATTAATTTGGAATCTGCATGCACGGTTATAGCTATTCGGTCTTAATGTCAGTGAGATGATGTGAATACTTACTTTAAATGTTAAAATATTCTTTAGATTGTAATCACATGTTTCCTTTGCTCTTTGGAGTCAATCCACTGAGATCTGACTCATAGACAGAGTGATCTTTCAAAGTCAAGTTGGCATTTGAACGGCACTTAATATCTGCCCCCAAAAATCTAGACTAAATATCCATTAAATTAAGACACTCAACATTGCACTTTAAACTGGGGTAATAGCTACAAATATTTAAGTAATAATTTAAGAATTAGGGAGCAATTAAGAGGAATTAACTGATTGCTTTCTGAGGTATTGTGGGGTAATTAGGATGTCAGTCCACCTTGCAAAGAAGAGCATATCAAATTAATGAAGTCAAATCAAGAGATCAAAGTATAAGTAATTTCCACTGAAGAGCTTAGCACTGGATATGCACCTCTAAAGCTCAGGTGTGCTTTGCTTTACACCACACAGAATGCCCCATGTCTCACTGAAATAAAATAAGAGATGCTCATTTTCCCTGTAGCATATTGAGTTTGAGACATCCTGGATGTTGCCATTTTTGAAATACAAGCTCATGACTGAACCCTCAACTGTAAGACCTGAGAGAGAGTAATTCCACATGGCACTTGCCCTACTGGGTTGGACACAAAAAAAAAGGTGAACATGCCCTAAAAAACACTTGAGAGCTTGACTCTCATCCTGCTCTTTTAACACTGATGTTTGTGCATCTTTCTCCCCTTCTCTTTGTCCTTTTCTCAGATGATGTTTTATTGTCCTTCTGTTATTAAAATGATATTTAAGGAGATTATCTGTTGTGAAGCTAGAGAAAGAAATATTGCCACTGGCTTCTGTCACCTTTCTAGGAGTTGAGGTTATTGAAATAAAGATTAAGGGCAGGGGGAGAAGAGGTTAATGGGGTAGAGAAAACAGCTAACTGGAAAAGATGACAGCCCTCTCTCTAGGAAGATTCTCTGAGAATCCAAGGGAGGTGCTAATCAAATAAGTGATTATTGTCCCTTTTGTAACATGAGTGTCTGTATATAATTAGGTGTGCAAGCTGGCAAATCTCTTAGAAGGGATGCTGTGGGATCTGAATCATCACTAATGATCTTTCACATTATTGGTATGAATGCAAGGAATGTTAATATCTCTGCCTGTTTACCTTCCAGTAGTTGTACATTTTCTAGCTGCAACTCGTAGATGTGGAAAGGATAAGAAACTTCTGTAAATTCCACTGAAGAATTCACTGTACTGATATAATTTCACTAGGAAATTCTTTGATTTCACGCTTGGATGTAGAAGTGCAATAGAATGTCTATGGTCTTCCTGCATTTTATTAGAGGTTTTTGCTACAATTATTTTTCACTTCTAAGGGAGAAAAAGATTGCTCTAAACCCATCGGTTTAATGAATCTACGTTCCTATATTCTACTTTTTTCTCTGAAATTCCCGGGGAGTGAGAGGTGCTTTGCTAAAAAGTGAAGAGGGACATGTGATGTATGAAGAGTGATCAAGAACTACAAATACAAGTCTTTCCAAAGAGCTCATATTTTAGAATTTGGTTGTGTTTCTTGATACTAGTTATCTGTATTATACCCAATAAGGACATTTCTCTGCCCTTTGTGTTGCCATGGTTTGCTATTTATAACAATGGTGTGCCTGTTCCATGCAGTGTCCAAAGTGGTGGATGTCACTGTCACAGCTGATCAGACCCAAGGCCTCTAACACTCATCTTCTGGAACCAACAGTGATGGACATAACTTACAGAAGATATAGGAATTATCATCCTGACAATTTCTTATATGGGCTTATTAAAAAATCCCATCCACCCCTAGGTAAATAAGGACCAGGTTTAGCTTAATTGTTTCAGATCTCTTGCTCATAAGATGTTTCTTTTTACCACTAATGACTGGAAGTCTTAGAAACCTTTGTGGATGTGCAGGTACTCTAGGAAACTTTCCAATCACTTTTGCCAGCTGATATCCTGTGGCAGTGAGGTTTATAGTCCTGTGGAAATTTTTTAACTGTGTTTCAGACACCACGACCCTACCTGTCTTAGATTTGGAATTCTGTCCTTCTTTTCTCATAATACACAGTTTGAGGTGACTGATTATTCTTTCATGTTTTGATTACAGTTTGTCTTATATGTCTCTTTTCTAGAATAAACTTCCTCAACACTTAAAATCTCTGTTTGTGTAAGAGTGCTTTCCAGGCTGTTGTTCTCCCTCCTTTTCAGATCTTTTCTAATGCTGCAGTGTCACTTGGGAACAGAGCAGATAAAGCAGTGCAGATGTAATAGGTGATGGGATACTATTTTTTTATTCAATCATTACTCATTTAATACATCCAACATACCACCTAATAGGCCAAAGAAGACTTGTCTAAAAGACAAGGTCAAAGTAATGAAATACCATAAAAGAAACACCATTTGTGAAAATTTCAGTTTGTAAAGGATCACAAGTGGATTATCTGGAGCAGGAAAAGTTTGAGTAAGGTGACACAAGCAGCTCCTGCTACTCCTAGTCTGTGTGCTCCTAGGAGGCAGTGATCAGCAGGTCTGTTCTTGTAGACTTTCCTACTTCTGAAGGACAAAAAGTTTGTAAAATTTAGAATTCTGATTTTGGATTATGATTTCAACCGATGTGACACATGCCTAACAATTGTCTCTAACCTTGATCTCTGAATAGACTGGGGCTCTGCAGTGGCTTTCAAAGCTTGTAGGGTTCTGTTCAGTGTGATACCAGCTTGTGACCTTATGTGTCCCATGTATGAATGAACTCCCATGTATGGGAGTTCTGTACAATGAGCGAAATTAATGATTTGCCAGGTCAGAATGATCTCAGAAAAATTTCATCAGTAGGCACCAACCTCACTATGAATTACAGTGCCCTACTGTCAGAGACTGAAAATAGCTCATGCCTCAAACATTGATATAAAGTTTTGCTCATTGTAAAGAAGCTACAACCAAAGAAGCCTCCCTTAAGACTGGGACTTTGGACTGAAAGTCAAACTGCTGATTAGATAAAGGGAAACCTATTGTTTAGTGATCTCAGGCTGAGGGAAAGGTATGCATCCACAAAAGGCCAAAGCCACCTTTGGGGTGGGCTGAGAGCACAGCCCACAGAAGCCAGGTTTCTAGACCCGCCCCCCCCCCCAGCTGAGGGGGTTGGGGGAGGTTTTGGGTACGGGGTGTAACCTCTGGTCAGAGGCAATAAACACCCATCTGTCGGCCCGACACACCCATCCTCTGTTACACAAACTGGCCCAGCTGTGGAACTCGCAGCCCCACAGGCCACACCCACAGGACATTCCTGTGAGAGGCAGATGAAGTTGAGTCATAGTCCATCAAAGACCCCACAAAGTTCTCCCCAGAGGCCGTGCACCACAGGACTGCATGTGATGCAACAGATCCAGAGTCTGCTGTAAGAGACTACCCTCCTTCCCCAGGGGGACATGCCTGGACATTGCCACCTGGCTTAAGGGTGTTTTAATCCATGGGATTCTATGCTTTCCAGGGGGACCTTCACCACCAAGAAGACCAGCTGGAGAGGATCAACAGAACATCATTGGTATCCACAGAGTGGTAATATTTTCCATATTCTGCCCCACTCACTCTCTTTCTATTCCCCCCACCTATTTTCTATTTCTTTTTCTCTCTCTCTCTCATATTTGCTATCAAATAAAACCCATACTATTGACTGGCATATGGTCTTGTTTGCACCTTTATTTGGGCAGAGGTATTTCCAAGAACCTTAATAATTGGATCATGACACCTACCTGACCCATTTTACCTGAACTCAGGCATCAAATATCGGCCCTTGAATGTTGTTATTACTTTACTGGGAACAAGATGAAGTAAACTGTTTCCCTCCACAACCTCTCATACCTCTGTGTTTTCAGCTACGCCTAAATTTCACATTTAATGTTATGAGAAATACGGTGTTTTCGTGAGGCAGTGTTTTCTACCTGGGACACAATGACTTGTTCTAAGGCGTCTCTGTATATAACAAACAAAGCTAAGCCTGTTGCCAGTGAAGTTAAATTAGCAATGTAATAGTCTGCACAGAAGCTGTAAATCAGAAAATGTTGAAAACTACTTCAGTCTAGTAAACAACTATTGGTGAGTTCCAAACCTGGCTTTTGTGATCACACAGAAACTACTTCTAGTTTTCCTGAACAGTTTGAAGAGGCTTTCTTTTGTTGTCTTGTTATAATTGTACAGTGAAACAACCTTGAGAAACTGAAGGGGAATATCAAAATATAATGAAGCGCCTTCATTTGTGTCTCATACGCTCATGTTTTAAAAAAGTAGGCAGTCTCTGCTGAAAGAAAACAAAAAAATATCAGTAGATCAATAAACTCAAGGCCAAAAAGACTAATCAGTGAATTTGGGTTGCCATTTCACATGCATTAGTAAAGGATGTCAACCTTGAACCTTGAATTGTATGGAAGGGAATCTTCCCATTTTTCAGAGGGTTGATGGGATAGTGCAAAAGGCACTCACAGTGAAATCTCTCTTTTAGGCTTTCCCTCATTAGGAGGAACATTTTTTTTCTGAGGAGGAGGAAAGATTGGTGTCTTAACTAAATGTGAATGACCACAAATGGCCTAGTCTTAGACTAAGAATTACATAAAGAAAGGGAGCTGTTTGTGATAGCCAGAAGTAGGTATATCACTAATGTGTAGAGAGCAATAAGATGGTTTTAGGAATCAGAATGTAATAAGATGAAACAGAATGATTCTGCTCTCGTTTGCTGAGAAGGAAAATGATTCATCTGGTTACTCTAATATGAAGAAAGTTTGGCATTCCCTATATACAGTGGGGTGAGAAGCAGAGCAGCTATAGGAGTACTCTGTAGAGTGCAGAGTTTCTCTACGGCTTTTTCCATAACCTGTGTCTCTCTTCTCCACTTGTCCTGTAAAAGCCTCCTTTTACAATGCAAGCTGAGCCATCTTGGGTCAGCCAATGGCAACCAAGGATCCCCACTCTGAAGAGGGACTGCAGCTCACAGCAGTAATCTCTGCCCTCATACTGGCCGGAATGCCCTGCCCAGAATGACAGTGGCATTCAGTGGTCTCTGCCACAGTCTGTGCTGTTTATGAGGCGCTTGTCAACACAAGCAGTGCAGAGTTTATTCTGAGATGCCTGTGACTGATGTCATGCAAACAATTATGTAGGTTTTCATGCTTGAGTGATCCATTAGTTCAATGAATCCTCTGTTTGCATAAGAATCTGCAGGGTCTGTCCTACGAACAGTGAATTCCGATTTAGGATGACCTGCACATCAGCTTATACAGCCTGATAGACTCTAGGCACGTGGTGAGGTAGTGTCCCTGTGGACAGGGAAAATGATACACCATTTGAGCCCCATTCTTATAACACGGATGTATCTGATTTGGGTCCCTTGGCTCCATAAACTCAGTCCTGAATGACTGAAATTGGTCATAGTGGACGGGAAATACACTAGCAGGCAATGAAAATGTGCTCAAGAGAAAGCTTAAATATCTGCCTTCTAAATTAATGTTTGTCACTAAATAAACAACAAATGCCAAACCAGCTGGACCCATTTAACAGCATCCCTCCCCAGCTAGAATCACTGAAGGCATATGGTTGACAGACAGCCAAGCTAATTGTCTGTGGTTCTGTTCATGTTCAGATTCTGGCATGTCCCATTCATGTAGTTCTTGCCTCAAGCTATTTATCCCTGGGCCAAATTGCCCTCGACACATCTGATCAACCTGATTGATCTGGACTTTGTAGTGGAGTCAAGGTTCATGGGGTTGGAAATGTCTGTGTGACACACCATGAAGTAGATGGATATCTGCACTGTCCAGTACTTTTACCCTCTGTTATGCAGTTCCTGTGTTGAGCTGGTGAGGCTGGGGCTCTGGGGACAGCTGTTCAAGGATGCAGTGGCAATGGCCTCAGCACGCAAACTGTACTGCAAAGACATTAAAAATTATGTGGCCTCCAAAAGCCACTGTCCAAAACCCTGATGGGGAGTGAGGAAATGCGTCCTGTGGATTTATTCCATTAGTTACTAGGTGAAGACAAAGCTGTCAACAATGATATCTCCTTCCCAATTAAGCTCACTATTACAGTTCATAAATCACAGCATGCCTTCCGTGTGGGGAAAGAAAACTTGCAGTTTCTGAAAATGCTCATAAACACAGGGGGTAGGAAATAGTTATGTTTTTTAAACCAAGCATATTCCATCATATTGCCTTAATATTGAATCATGACTAAGGCTATTAAAGAAACCAGGTAAATGTGTTACAGTTTAATGCCAGGTGGAGGTCTGCTAAAATGTTTTTCTGTCACAAGATTGCTGATCATTTTCATTAGTATTGTCTTCTAGCCCTTTCCCACCAGATCACAGAGAACAGGACTACAGAGACATCTATTCCCTTGTTCCAATGCAGAATCAACTCCACTTGTGTCTGTCTTCATAAAGGCACCCAGTGACAGGGCTCCCTACACCTTTCCCTTTGAACTGATTCCAGTGCTTTGCTACTATAATTCAGGAAGTTTCTATTTCTGACTGTGTTGATTCCTCCATGCCACAGTATGAGCTTACTGCTTCTTACCTTGGAGTCTTTTAGTTAGACTCAGAGTTCATCATAGAAGACTGGGGTTTTTTAGTGTTGTTTGTTCGAATTTTTTTCCCTTTGTTTTTCTTGTAAGAAAATTACATGAGTACTGTGGGACTGCTAGTCCTTCACACATTGGTACATCACAGGATGGTGCAGTTTTAAGGTGAGAGGAAGCACCCCTGGACTGGGTGTGGCATGGATGGAATCCAGATTTGCTTTGCTGTGTCCCTGGAAAGGGAAGAGAACTCCCATGTTAATTAACAGCTGGTGATTGCTTCCCAGACATCAAGTAGTAGAAAATAAGCAGCATTTTTGCCTCTAGGAGTGGTCTTCTTATGAGGTCTCCTTCCCTTATAAGTTGTTTAAGCACAAATAAAAGAATAAGACCTGTAGTGAACTCTTGAAATCCTCTGTAGGCACCACAAGAGTGAACAGAGCACATTGGCATTACTGACAGGGACTTGATATATTAACTGAGTCAAAGAAGAATAAAGATATTCTTATTTGAAACACAAGTCTGTCTACAAATGACCCACAATACTCTTTAAAAGAAAGAATCCTTTATGAAGCTGTCATCGTTCAGGGAATCAATGCTCAAAGATCGGAGCTGCCAACCTCTAGAAGTGCCCTCTAAAGAATTAAATTGGAGACTGTGAGGGTAGGATTTTATCTTCTGATCTGTGTGTGGTAAATTGTTTTGCTTAGGTACACAAGCTTTAAAAATCTAATTAAATGCTACAGTCATCAAAGACTTGGGACAGGGATGAGTGTTGACCCTTCTTTAAAAGAAATGTTAAGACAGTGATTGTTTACTAGTGGGGAGTTTCAAAGACAATAAATCAACAGCTTTGTATTAACCTCAGAGTCTGGCATTTTTCATGGAACCAGGTCTGAAATCTGATATAAGAGCTGAGATTGCTTTTCAGAAAGATATTATACCTTTTGTGTATAAGTATTAGTTTTCTGACATATTCTATTGTTCTTTATTTTTAAAATATTTTACCCTTTGAAAATTAATTTTGAGCACTAGCTATGCAAATAGCCTGCCACGTTTGAGAGCACTATGAGGAA
This sequence comes from Dryoscopus gambensis, assembly GCA_013389985.1. NCBI lineage: Eukaryota > Metazoa > Chordata > Aves > Passeriformes > Malaconotidae > Dryoscopus > Dryoscopus gambensis. The sequence continues at coordinate 48,902 of WEIT01025451.1, read as the reverse complement.
CAAGCAAATCTGGTTGAAGGCAGGAATGATAAGCTAAATCTATTGCAATGAAGAATTCTGCTCTGATTAATGAATGTGTATCTATTCAGGATGTGTTTCGGGAATCATCAATATTTAAGTTTGAATGTATTCAGCCAGTGCCGTCACATTTGACATGGACCTTTATTAGAGAGATATTGCTTGTTTTAGTCACATTTTCCTACTCTTCTCTTTGGTTACTCTTCTTTCTTCCTTTCAGTGATAGGCTCGTGTACTGTTTTTGCTAGCTCCAAACCATGCTGTTTCTAGCTTGGCTCCCTCCTTTCCAGAGCGTTGAGATGGTGTTTTCCAGCGGGAGCCTGCCTGATAGCTCCAGGCTTTTCTCTTGACTGTTTCTGTTATTTCCTGTCTTCAAGTACTATGGCAGTGTTTCCATATCCCAGACTGTTGGGACCCTACTGTCCTGGGCACTTTATGTGCAACCAGAGCAGGGAGGAGAGGAATCCTTCCTTGGGAAGTTTAAATGAAATACTGAAGGAAGCCTGACAAAGAATGTAATGGCATAAATTTCCAGCAATTGTACTCAGTACAGCACTGGGAGAACATTGTGAAGAATAGTAGTGATAGTTACTGAGAGTGTCAGTAGATTTGGAACTACCCTGACTGATCATGATTTTGTTCTGATTTCTTCATAAAGTTGGTGAAGTTCCAGGTTTCACTGCCTGTTTGCCAGCCATCCTAATCCAGTTCTGTATCAATCCCAGTTGCTTCATGGGTAGCTGATAGCTACTAACTGCTGCAGTTTGGATCGCTTCAGGATCTTAAAGGAATTGTGTGCTCCTGGAGATGATTTAAAACCAACAAAGTAAAAAATTAACCAAATTAAACTCAGCAAAGATAAAAACAGTGATGGAGAGAGAGGCTGCTCAGCGGGGCGTCTTGATTTGTATGTGTGTTATTAGTGCGTGCCTAATTACTTATGCCCTTAACTTTGTCCTTAACTTGAGAAAATTACAACAGCTACTAGAAGATTGCTAGCAACAAAGAAAGTTCACATTTCAGCCTGAGTCCCTGCAAAACATTGCTTTTGAAAGCAGAGTGAAGAAAAAAAACCCCAACATATTTTAGGCAAAAAGGGTGAGAACAGTCTCTCTCTCCAGCTCTAAAGGATATATATACATATAGCTATATATATGTATAGCTATAATTTGCAGCTCCTAAATAGTTCTGAGCAGAACATACAAGAAATTTTAGCAGAAAGCTAGGCAATCTGCTATGGCTTATACAGCAAATCCCTGACTGGTGCTGCACTAAGGATATTGACACACATTTGCATGTGTGAAAGTTGATTTTTTTAAAGTGATATCCACAGCAGATTGCTTGTGAGGGTAAAAGTAACTTTTGGGGGACAAAGTAAGATGTTGGAGTCCAGGGCACCCTTCTGGCTGCCCTGGGGGGTCCGGGACCCTGACAGGAGGATCTCAGACCCTGTCAGACAGCCCAGAACAGTACCGTTTTTGACCTTAGCCCATGGGAAAAGTTACCAACTTTACGAGAAGAATTACAAACTACAAAACTGTAAAATAGATAGTAGTATAATTTATCACTACGTAAAAATTATAGAATTCTGGGTTTTAGAATGGAGTCAGAGAGTGACAAGATGGAGGAAATTGGGCAGTACCCCTATTTTCCTTTGTTCCTTCCCCTTCTTCTCTCTTCTCCATCTTCTGGTGTGACGGTGGCACATAGGCATTGGTGTAGATAGACTTGACACTTTTTAAATTAATTGGTATAAATTTATAAACAAGGACACGTTTAGCGAGGTGGTTGGGTGGTTGGGTGCCTAGAAAAGGTACAAGCCGTCCCTCCTGGGGGACAGTTCCTTGGGGACCACAGACTGTGAGCAGCTCCGCGGCCATCCAGCAGCGGTGGCTGATAGCAGGCTCGAGATAAGAATGAATAAACATCCTTGAAACACGAACCAGCGAGCTCCTCTATCTTTAGGCTCTGAGACCGGACTTTGGGAAGAAAAAGCCTAAAAGAACAGGTGTCTGGGCCATCAGCCCGCAACAGTAAGAGAATATAGGCAAGAGGATGCAGCAGAAGAGAGGGAACTTAGCCCTCCCAGTGAAGGATTATTTAGCAATCTCCAGCCACTTGGCTTTACTCTCAGCGGTCAAAAGATCATTCCTGTTCAAATTTTAATGAAAGAAGCATAGTTTGATGCTTTTCCTCATTCTGAGACTGCAAATGAGTGTGACTGTTGCTATTGAAAATACCTTGAGGTGCTGAAATGAGTTCTATCAAGTGTTATGTCTGGTAATAATCACCAGAAGAGGATCTGAATTTCAATGCATTTTTAGAGGACTTGTTGATCAATTTGCTTTAACACTGCCTCCAGAATTTGATGATAGATCAGTAAAAATATGGGCAGGAGGATGCTATGGTAGGTGCAAGTAGAGATGATTAAATTTGTGATTTTGAATCTGGTCTTTAGTGGCATAATGTCTTGGGGTGACTTTATGCTCTTGTATCCCCTATCACTGCTCTATGCCTAGATATGATTCCTGTGCTTTTCTATGCTTTTAAAACTGAACCTGCAAGAAAGAGAGAAAAAAACTGAGCGAACTTTTCAAAACAGTCTGTTGCTTCAAGGACAGAGAGATTAGCTGCTGCTGCGGCAGGAGTGAAAGCACTCTTCCTGCTCTGTCAGCGAGTTTTTTCAGGTCTGTTTTTTCTTCAGAAAGAGAAAGACGGAAAGTGTTTTTTTTTCCCTGGGACTTTGGCTTCTTTTTCCCCGCCTCTCTTCTTGTTCAGAACATCAGAACCCCACTGGGGGAACCTTCCACTGGCTTGGAGGGGCTCCCCACTCTGACCCAGCCCCAGGGGGGGGAGAGCGACCACACCCACAGAACGACTTTAAGATCTTTCAGGTTTCTCTCCACAGCGAGAGGTTTTATTATTTAGCATTATTATTGTTTACCGTTGTTTTTGTTAAATAAATAGTTTTATCCCTTCCACTGTAAAAAGTATATTTTCCCCAAACTTGGTGGGGGAGGGGTGGTTTGTAACTTGCCCTCTTTCAGAGGATATATTTCTAAATTTGGCTAAACCATCACACATTCATAAGCAAGGACCTAAGTTTCTGAAATAATATTTTGGATAATATTAAGAAGATTTTCTTCTGTGGCCATAAGAAAATTATTGGGGAAGGAGGAAATTTTTTGACATCTTTAACCCATTGAGTGAAAAGTTAAACTGAAAAGACTTAATATGTGCCTTGAGGGATAAAGCTTCAGTGTTTTGAAGGATGGAAAGGCTTGTTTGCTTTTTTGGTGTTTTATTGCAAAGGAACAAATTCTGCCTGGTTTCCAACACTAAAAGAAATTCAGTTGAGTGGTTCTGATCTCCTGAGAAGCAAAAAGGGAGCCTGAAGAACAGAGAAACCAAGCCAAGAATTTTGGATATAGCCTTGAAAACAAAGAATGAAAGAATGACATTATTTGCACTCAAGAAAGGTCACAATCTATAAAGCACTGAAGAATCCAGTATTTTAATACAAAAATGTCTAGTTTAAAGTGATGTTTGTCTTGAAGCATTTTATAACTGGGGCAGCATGAAACACAGATGTCTTTCAAAAGAAAACTTGTAGCTGACAAAAAAATTGGTTCAAGTTCCCCAAGATTCAAGCCAGTTTCTCAGAGTATGTTGCATGAAATCTCATCATGCATGCGGAACATAATTTATGCACACTCTGTAAGTCCCTGGGGATTACCTCACATTTCTAGAATTAGGGGCTGAACAAGGAGAGAGGTTGGGCAGGGTCCAAGAAGAATGGGGAGAACCTCATAAAAACAATTTGAGTTTGAGGCCTGTCTGCCTTGGAGGAGGAAGAATGATGCTGAACCTGAAATGTATTTATAAAAGCTGTACAGAAAAGAAGCCCTCCAAAGTAAAAAATTTATTTCGAGCTATCAGAATTGTAGTGAAAATTGGGACATATTTCCCATAAATACCACAGACTACAAATATTCTGATCCGCTCTCTCAGTAGTTATAAAAAATAGGGTCCAATTATATCTTTTTATTAGGCATTGAAGATGATGCCATATGTTAGGATCTATGTAATTTCTTGATTTGCAATGAAGGCATTTGATCAGAGATTTGGAGATGGACTCTTGTGGTCTATGTCTTCCTCAATTGCCTGAAGCAGAGTATAACTTCTGATGCAGTGCATGCCTGCTAAATGACTAGCCAGACTGTTAATTGCTGTTACTTATTGCTGAAGGCTGATGGCTCTGTGCTGTGTTAAGAAGATAAATATGTGGAACCTGTCTATTGCCTCACTCTTTCATCAGCCCAATGAAGCCATAAAATGAAGCCATTCTAAGGTATAACTGTGTTTTCTGCCATGGAGGGACAAAGGATTTGAAATAAGACAGAATTAAATGATTAAGGAAAGCGTACAGCCCAGTTTAGCGGTCCAAAGGGTCATGTTGGCTGGAGAACAAGACATTTCCTGGAAGTAAGGAAAAGAGTGTTTCTCTGTTCCTAGACTCTGCAGGGCTGTGTGCTGATCTGGGATCTATGTTTGAAAAAAGATGTAGGAATACCATGTACTATATAAACAAATTAATCTACGTGAATTTTGAATGCACCCAATCTCGAAGCTTTCTGACTCCAGCAATCAGCTTTCCCAACCTGCTTCCTCCAGGCATTGGTGCACTCTGCAGCAGTGCTAGAACATGTTGTTGTTTGGCATGAGAAGAAAAAATCTTGGATCAATTTTGCAAATGACAGACTTCTAAAAAAACACCATAAAGTGTAGTTCATAGAAACAAAATAACAATGAAAAGTCCAGCCCAAGAACAGAGTCCTAGAGACCCTGATGTGTCATTGATGCAAATGACTAGAAGATCCAGGGCTTAAGGAAATTAAAATGTCATGCTTCAGTTCAGCTGTAGTGCTTAAAGGTATGTTTATTTCCCACTATTTATTCATGCAATCTTTAATATGCTAGCAAATGTCAAGGTAAGTGTTTTTCTTGTTCATTAAAACATTTTTTTGGATCAATGCTTTCATGATGTGCAAGGAGAAAACAATCTTCTCCATTATGATTTTCTATTTTGACAGACAAATTATCTTGCCTATACCTTCAAAGAGATCCAGTGATAACAGAAACATCTCTTTTACCATATATTCTAAATATTCATTAGAAGATCTGAGCAGTCAGTGATTGCTCATGAGAAAAACCCTTATTAGAACAATAATTACAGTGGGAAATAAAAGATACCTAAGCCCTTCTTAGTTTACTTCATCTCTCTTTTCAAAATGTTCCACTCAGACCCTGATAGCTCTGTGGCAGACCCTCTTCATTACTTTCATTTTCTTTAATAGTTGAGTGAAAACCAGGTCCTCCATAAGATAAATCACTGTTTTGATATCTTCTTTCCAAGTTACAAAATCCACACTAAAGTAATTTTTTTTGTTAGGTCTCAATTTGGCTAGCAAAAAGTTTATTTTGGCGGAAAATACCAAACAAATCATCCCAAGCTTCCCAAGAAAATAATCAATTTTACTTGCTTTCACAAAGCTTTTGATGGCGATTAAAGTGCATGAAGATTTGCTTCATTTAGTAATCCTCATTAATAACACTGGTATCAAGTTTTGAAGACTTCTGCAATAGGCTTTCTTGAAGTAAACTATTTGTATGCAATTAATTGGGACTTTTGCATCATCCATCTAGTAGTCAACTGAGCCACCCATGAAATATTTATTTATATATCGCTATATATCACCATTACTTGGAAGAATTATCAGAACTGTTCTGACAAAGCTTTTGCTCGCATGATACCTACCAATCATGAATAAAATATCCTCTTTCAACAGTTTTGATTTGCCAAAGTCAAAGCAGTTACTGTAATAAAAAGTGAGTGAAGGAATGGGATCTCTGACTCATTCCATGATTATTGGTTTCTGGGGAAAAAATAAAGGAAAAAATGTCTGTGATTGATTGATTCATAAATCAAAGCTGGATAGATGTAAACTTCCTAAATGCTGAACTACTGAACTATTTGGATTTACTTTTTTCCGCTAAAAACCATGCCAGAAAATGAGAGAAAAAGTAAAAATAAGAAAAGGGGTCTACATTTTAATTAAATTCTGCTACTAAATTTCACAGAATTTACTGGTGGACCTCTGTGGGCTGCAGAAAGACAGCCTGCCTCACCATTGTCTGCACCACAGGCTTCAGGGGAATGTCTCACGTATTGCCATTCCTCTCTGGCTGCAGTTGCCACTGTGCAGGGTGCATCAAAGTTTATAAAAAATACGATAGCAACATCTATTTTCAAGCCTCCTGGCAAGAGAACCATTTGGAGGAAAAGAAGTCTAAGGACAGCAATTTGAGTTCAGCTGTACTCTGGAAGCTAGAAACTTTGTTAAAGATATCACAAAGATTTCAAATGGCCAAGCATCATGGTCATCTCAAACTACTCCTCATTTCTTTAAGTCAGACTCATCTTTTACATTTTATTTAACTATTAACCATAACAACATCTATGTTCCACTCTCTTTAATAAATCAGATATTTTCCCCTCTAATTTACAACTGACTTCATCTACGATATTATACTTTCTTCCCTTCTTTCCAGCTCTGTCTCTAATTCACTTCTCTCTTCTCTGCATCAAGTGAGGTATCTCTTTTATTTAAGAGCTGGAGTTTTGAAAATTATTCCATGGATATGATATTGAGTTCTATTGAGATATATTAGCTATTCTGAGCAGGTGGTTGTGAAATTTTAGCTCTGATCTATGAGTATTATTGCATTATAATATGGACAAAGCTTTTTTAAGATATATTCGATTTGTTGTGTATAATTCATTGTAAACCTTGGTTCAGATCTCAAAAGCTAATGAGTTGTCAGATTAAATATTGTACGTTATTATTGAAGGATTAGATAACAAAGCACAGAACATCACTGTGCCATTGTCCAAGGCTGTGTTATGTCTTGAATACTGAACATACTTCTGGCCATCTCATCCCAAAGGATTTAACAGCATGAGTAAAAGTACAGAGAAGGGCAAAAAGGCAGATCAAAAAAAATGGAATGGCTTACATAGACTAAATGCAGAGTAGAAAATAGAAAAGAATTTTAAGGTATATGGTAGGAATCCACAAACTATAATAGGAAAAATGTACACAGAATGTGTATTCACTATCTTACAACACAATAACCAGGAACCACTGCAATCAAAAGGTAACAGATCAAGCAAACAAAGATTAACTTTCACCAGAGAGACTGATTCAATTGTGGATTCATTGGTGCAGCATGTCTGGAGGACAAAGGAAAAAATGGATTTGAAAGGAGAGAAAAGAAACTCATGGAACAAAACTCTTCAGAATGCATTTTCACGTGACTGTTGTGACACAGGTAAAGTTTGACTCCCAGAAGTTGCCTTGTCTCTGGTAGGGAAATACTTCCTGGAGTATTTGGAGTTTCTTGCCTTTTCCTCAATATTGGAACAAAACAAAGGCAAGCATGGAGCTCAGTTAAGGTCAACAGCAAAGTTAATGAGGCTGCAATGGTAACAGAGACCAAAAGTAAAAATGTTTTTTCAAAGGTGTCTTTATTAAGTTTTTAATGCAGATCAATCTTTCTTTAAAAAACAAAACGAAACAAAAACCACAAACAAACAAGACAAAAAACCGACAAAAAACCCCACCAAGAAACAACCAAGTTTTTTAAGCAGAAGCTCACTTAATCTTAAAAATGAAATCTGACACTGACTTTTTTCAACATGACTTTGGCTGCTTACTCAGATCACCAAGGTTTTCCAGCATTTTTAGTACTGCAATCCATATTGATTTCTCTCTGGCTTTTATAAGGTCACTAAAAGTGAGTATCACAATATCATAGCTTCCATGCATAATTCAGCATTTGTTGACACAGAAGGCAGCTAAATAAAGGCAATTTGATTGCTTTTAGGAGAAATTCACAGAGACCTTATTTATAGAGTTGGTGAATAAAACTTCCATTCTATTTGTCTTAGATTAGAAAAAAATAAAGGGAAGATTTTTTTTAAAACAGTTTATCTGCTTAAAATATTGCACTTGCACCATAGTCTTTTCTGCTATTTCCCAAATCCTTTCTTGAAGATGATTATAAATCTTTAAAGTATTTTTTGACTTGAGGAAAGATCCTTCATATTAGTCTAGGACAAAAAGAACAAAATGAGCCGTACTTTTTTATAGAGATTTGGCTGATGAGGGTATTCCTTCCTTAAATAGCTATTGTAAATGACAAAATCCTGAAAAAAAAAATCCCTTTCAAAACAGAGAACCTGTTCATTGACTAGAACAATTCCTCCATGCTGTAAATCAAATAACGAGATGATTCTGCTCTAAATCCTCGAGTAATTTGGTCCTCTTTCATCTGCATCTCTACTGCTAATTAAACTGTTTCAGTTGGACACTGAAGGCCGCTACATCCAGAAATATTGTCTCAAAATTAAATCTCCATATAAATGGCCTGTTAAGGACCCCAGAAACCCCGAGCTGCCAGACTGCTCTGAGGAATTGCATGTAGCACGTGCTAATTGCAGCAACCCAAATACACAAGTGCATTCTCACCCTTTAATATCACGGGCAGTCAGGTTCCAGCAGGCACGATCATGCCTGCAGTTATCATTTATTACTGAAACAGCTTATTCTTTCAAAAAGAGGAAAGTATGGTAAAAGAAACATACTGCAGTTAAAAATGTTTCATTAGAGACTCGTTAAGTTTTTGAATTAACACCACAAATAGTTCTAAAAGGTCTACAATTTGGATGATTATCAAATTTGAGAAGACGCCCTAATCAAAGTCATCTACAGCTGGTCCTGTCCTAATACTGGAAAGAATCCCTGTAAAAAGGCAGTAATATTGCAAAATATAGAGATATGCTGGGAAAGCACTGATTTCCCATGCTCCCTCCCACAGAAGTCTTGAGTCTTGTTTTACTTTATGATGCTAAGCCTTTAATACAGTAGAACTTCAAATCTGTGTTTTCAGTTCTTATTTTGAACCCCGGCTAAAAAAAACTTCAAAAATTGACAGTATCCTGCAACATAGCTACAAGGAAACAGATGCTTTTACTTTCCTGAAATCTGCAAAATAAGACAATTTTTGGTGCCCTTGGAAGGGAAGCTGAGAACTCTGTTCCCCAATATTTTCTTTTTTTCTTATTATTTCTTTCTGACCAAGATAAACTAGCTATTTCTTGGACCCCTTGGGAAGTCTGATTAAGGCAAACTCTTATGCAAAAATCAATCTTTCAATGGTAGGTTTTGTTAATCTTCCAAATCCAATTTCCATTTCTCACATTCCAGGGTTATTGATTATATGTCAAAATTCTCAAGTCATCTGTAGGGCTAACTGAATTACTCTGTGTCTAATAATTTAATTGTTTTCAGAAACAGATGTGCCACTTCCATTGAATGCTAAAATTTTGTTGGAAATATCTAAGGAAATGGCAGCACACACTCACATAATTATTCAAAAGCATTTAATTACCTAAAGTTTCACATGGAACTGCAGTGAGATGGTGAGCATGAAGGGTGACAGGGTAAGCAGAGTGCATCATGTAAGTGAGCCAGGTAAGGTCCTGTTTCTGTAGCTCTGCCCCAGGAATCCTTCAGTTCCAGTCAGATTTTGAGGTGAGCAAGAGATATTTTCTTACCAAGAAAACTTACCATAGCTCTAAGTCATATTAGGTTGTATTTAAATGGATACGAATGGCAGAAATACAGAGCAAATGAGAGGGGAAATTTCTTGTGTGTAATGATAGAAGCAAAAGTATTAGAATAGAATCCCTTTCTATTTATGAGGAAGGGATGAAGGGACTCATGAGCTGTCTACTGGATGTCAAAACTGCCTATAAATTAATCAAGGACCCACAATTCCTTATTAGAATAAGGAATTATTTGGTATTATACCTTAGAATAAGGTATTATTTGAATTAATTAATTTAAATTAATGAAACTGAGACTTACTGGAATGATTGAAGTCACTGGCATAGTTCACCTGTGTGAGTAGATCTTATTCAGGGAATGAGAAGAATGAGGAAGAGTGTGCACCTGTGTGCATCAAGAAACAATGTAAAGATATTTTATGGTCATTTTCCTAGTGCAAGGTGGCCCTGGTGAAAAACTGGGTGCTGAGAAACCACAGAAATCCTCTCAGCACTATTATGGAGGGCATTTGAACTATCAAAACAAGATCAGGTTAAAGGTATTTTTATGAGCAGCTGAAATATAAAGCACAGTCCAGAACTTGCTGGTAGCAAGGGTTTTTGACACCTCTACCTCTTCAGGGAATGGAGCACATCAACACTCAGATAATTTTTATACAGAAGGCAGACAAACTCTTGGTGGAAGGCTCTGTAGGTTTCATTCTAATCAAGTGATAATAACCCATTGAGGATATCAGGGGAGAAGATGATTTGACTGAGAGTATCCACAGAGAATGCCCAGGGTTCACCACAGAGGAAATTGGGAAGAGGAATGGCAAGGCCTAGTTCTATTATCTCCAGTTACTCAGTAGGTAAGGCTTCCCTAGTAGCTGCTACCTGAAAAAAAGTATATGTTGTAATTTATTTTGACCATAGGAAAGCTTCTGATATTTTCTCACATCGCTTTCTCAAAAGCAAGATAAGGAAGGGTTTTCTGATGAAAGTACTACGAGGTGAATGCAGACATAAGTGATGAAAACTTCCTTTCTCTTTGGACAGCTAACAAGGACTCTGCTGTTCTTTAAAAATTATAGGAATTAAATTGCAGGAAAGGAGGCTGATATTTCTGTCCAGAAAAGTATGTGACAGTAAAGATTGTGAAGCACTAGAAGAGCTTACATAGAGAAGAAATGGAGTGTTGTTTACTGTTAAAAGACCTTAAGAATTGTGTAGAGAAACACATCAGAAATTATTTGGGTAAGGGTAATGTCACTGTGGTTTGCCAGGAGGAGTAGAATGAGCACTTGAGGTGTTTTCTGAGCCTATAGTTGCATGATCCACTGATTTTTCACGGACATACAATAGTCTGTTATTAGGTGCTTTTCCCATGGTTCTCAAGCATAAAATTTGGGGTTTTGTGCTTGAGAACATTTTCACACATGTGCAACACTGATTGCTCTAAATGGTAATGTTACATTCTTGTTTTTTAGGTATCTTTTGATGTGTGCAAAACAAGAGCATGATAAAAAACACACAAAATACTAAACTGTAAACAGAATACGCAATCGATTCTCCCAGTCAGAGAGGGTTCAGGATTCATAACCCTGTTCAATAATTCACAAATCAATTAAAATAACATTATTATTCTCTCTTTCCACTTAGCAGTAACGATGTGTAAAGGTCACTTGCCATCTAGTTAAGGAAAAGGCAGCAATTAACATCAGAGTAAAAACAGAATATTCATTTTCTGTTCCACAGTGTAAGCATGACATGATTTTCTACTTGGATGGAGCCCTCAGCAATAGCAGGGCTGAATTTTCACCTCACAGAGAAATTAAGGAAGAAGTCTTAAAATGTTGCACTGACACTAGAAATGTTGTACTTTCTTGTACAAACGCTGGAAGCCAAAGATGTCAGAGATGATTGGAAGCCTGATTCCTGTTACCTTGAATGTCAGCAAAGAGATTGTTAGGAATAGTTCTGAAGTATGAAAGGAGATACTTTTTCTACCTGGTACAGTTGGGCCCCTGTAAGTGGGAATTCATGTCAGAACTATGCTAGGAATTGAAGAATTAGTGCTTTGCTTCTGGAATGGGGCTTCTTCATTTTATTTCTTTTATTATTATTTCTTTTATTTTTTATTTTGTTTTTCTTTATTTTTTTTCCCTTTTCCCCAGGGAAAATATTGCTATTTATTTTATTTTTAAAATTCATTTATTATTTATTATTTGCATTTTTAATTTTTTAAATTTATTTTTTAGCTTTATACTTTATAATTTTTTATTTTTT
>WEIT01025451.1:9218-30436 GCA_013389985.1 Dryoscopus gambensis | reverse complement strand
ATGGATAAATAAGCAATGACAAAGAAAATCCAATTCATCAGTTGGTGTCTTGCATATCTTCATATGTCTGCTGCCTCTTGGATGAAAGGCTACCAATATGTCGCTGGGGAGCCCTCTAATTTACTTGGTGAGTAGATTTATGGAGAACCCTGATAATTCAGCCAGGAAGTTGGTTATTATGGAGTGTAGAGCTCACAGGAAGAGTTTCTAGTTATCTAAAGGGGAAATGATTACACTGAAATAGGAAAATACCTCCCCATCTTTTTTTCAGCTTCATAGTAGAAGCTGTCTTCTAGTTATTCAAGACTTCCAAGAGTCTTCCTCTGATACCTAGCCAGAACAGGAACATGGAAGCTTGAACGCTTCTGAAAAGCACTCCTGAAAAGCATTTTTCTCCTCTTCAACACTGGCTTGAACACTGGGAGAGATAGGAAGGAACACCTTTGTCCATGTTAAGAGTGTGTGTGTGTATGAGTGCATGCATGTATGTAAATATGTATCCATATATATTTATATGGATATATCTCAGACTTTTAAGTTTGGCTTTGGTCTGTGAACATGACAGCCCAGAAAACCAGGTGGGAAAGCGACAGGATTTGGTCTTTTCTTGTGGTCAAGTCGGTGACCATTGTAGTCAAATGAACTGAGTAGAAAGATTGCCATCTGCTTTATTAGGGGTAGGCCAGTGGTAATCTGATGGTGTGTCAGAAGAAACAAAGAATTATGCCCTTTTAATGAACTCTATACTCTTCCATTGGACAGTCATTAGAGGACAATTTCCATAATATACATAATCCAGGGCTATCTCATTTTGCTTTAAATGTCATACAGGCTTGGGTATGTATTACCATGCTTAAAAAAGTATATTATAGCCAGGGAAGTTAATAGCCTTAATGTACTGGGCNCAATGTTAGTGACTCTATGACTTAAGATCCTGCAGTTCAATTAGAACAGACAATGAGGCAGAAATAAGTAAATATTCTATGAAAACATTAGGACTGATAAGACCACTGAAGAATTGGCTGGTCATTCTGCACAGCAGTGTTTTGGCAAACCCAGGAAGGGCTGATTATAGCCACAACAATATCATCTTCCAAACTGAAATCTATTCTCAAACCATTTTTAACCATATAAAACTTACCAGGGAGATGAGTAATAGTCAGCATGGATGTGTCATGAACAACTCGTAAACACATGATAATATGTGAACACAATGTGATAAACATATTTGTATTCTGTGGCATGTCTTGTGGATATAGTGGCAAATGTCATTTTTTTACTGCAATAAGGTTCCTGAGTCTTACATGATATTCTGATATTCAAAACAGAGATATGTTCACTAAATAAAATTATTCTTAGGTGGGTGGATATTATACAGTTGGGATATCATATGTAGAGTAGATATGAGTTGTTAAATTTCAGCAGCTCTGTGGGATCTGCAGTGGTGAGCTCTGGAAATAGGATTGTTTGGCATTATATTTTCAGACTGTCCAACTGAAAGAACATTCAAATATGTTGGGAGAAAAACATTCAGAAATCAGATGTATTTTGAAGATTTTAAACTGATCAAGTGTATCATGTTAGATGGCCAAATAAATTGTATAATTTCTAGACTGTTTGTTTCCTATTATTTCCTTAAAAAGGAAGAAATTAGAGGAAACACACACAACTAATGGAGCTCAATATTGAGATCAGTAGGAGCCTTATTGCTGAATGTGAAGCCCACCAGGACATTCACGTGGGCTATAGGCAAAGATAGGGTCAAAGCTGAGTCAAGCCAACAGCTTTGAATTAAGATTCTATATGTTACTCAGATATTCATGTCTGTATTCAGCATGATCTTTATTCCTTGGACAAATTTCTGTAGCTTGCTAACTCTCTTTGTCAATAAATTTCTCATTAGAGTAGTCTTATCTTACTTTTTGTTTATTCTGTCTCCTAATTTGGGTTAGCTGAACACTAAAGGCTGATTTCCCACAAAGGTACATGAAGGCCATGGGATCTTCCCAGGATAATATGAGACAGTAGGAAGGTAGGAGAGTTTCTGTGCTGCTTTTAAATTGGTGATATCTGGAGGAATATTTATAGGGGTTAATGCTGACATCAGAATGTTTCCAACAGATTCAGCTTTTCTTCAATGTTTTTTCTATACTTTTCTATACTTTTCCTATAACATTATAAAGTACATTATACTGAAGGGGACTTAATCAGCCAGCCCACCTGCCCATAACAAATGTAAAGCTTAAGTTAAAAAAAGCAAATCAGGGAAATATCATTGTGTTTAAAGACTGGAAATTAACTTGAAATAACTCCAATCACATACAGAATGCAGACCATCTGTAACAGTACTAACTTTTTTTTCTTAAATGCTCTTGGGATTAAAGACAAGTATGCAGCGCCTTAAAAGTTCTTCAAAATAATTCCCAGATAATGGTGTTGTGTCTTTATTTGCAGTTACTTTTACCTCAGTGTAATTCCATAGACTTCATATGATATAAAGGTCATAGGATACCATGTATTTTTCACCTTTCTCAGGGTGGGTGTTTTCACAGATATTCTCTTCCTTCTGCATGCAGAAGACTGCTGTGATTCATCCTACTTTGGTGCTGAGTGAGGATATTTTAGCTGCAAACAAATATTACTTGAGCTTATTGTTCTGAAGACTAATTTAAATGAATGGATTCCATAAATTCTAGAGACTGCGTGAAATATCCTGATACATCTTCATCAAAATCACTTTGTTCACTGGAAGAATAGAGATCTTAATGTATGCTGCTGTATGCTGTCAATATTCTTAGATCATTTTCAGGGCCTTGTGTCTTGTTCTTGTTACCTAAACCTTGTCATGGCTTCAATACATTGGAATAGGAGGTGTAAATTATTCATAAGGGGAAATGTAAGAGGAGTCCAGAAAATTTGAGATGTGCCTGTTTGGTTTTTAATCTTATGCCTTTCTTTTTTCTTTTTGTTTTGTTTAATAAGCAAACCTCAAAGATTCTTGGATGCAGCTTTTTTTTTTTTTCTTCTATGTGCAGTTTTATGGTTACTTTGTTTAATAGACTTACAGTGTAAAGATTTGTGACCACTTCCACAGGGGCCATTTCCTATTTTTTATGGTATTATGTCCAACATTTTCAAAGACATTTCATGTTGACAAAATGATATTCAAGTGACCATCAGATAATTATCTTCAGTGGTAGGTGCAGAGCTTCCTGACTCTTAAGCCCATTCAGGAAATTATTCTGTGCTGTGACGGGGACTGTGTTCTAACTAAGATATTTTGAATGGATTCTCCTACTTCTATAAATTAACTTCAGTGACAGTAGAGTAAAGGATGCTGTTTAAGTATGACTCAATTGCTTTCTAAATTTTCTTGGGTTCCAAAAATTGGCCAGAGAATGTTCATTTATTTCTACCAGCAGACATTCAGCCCGAAAAGTTAATCAACTGTATTGAAGTATAGAAAAAATTAATGAGAGAGTGACAAAAATGTTCAAGAACTTCAAGAACTGTGTAATTTTAAAACCATAGAAAGGATACCAAAGAGCTTCCCAAATGCATAAGTAGCAGATTTACCACTGGCCAAGAGAATCCAGTACATTTTCAAAGGTTAACAAAGTATCAAAAAGAATTATTTCTTTGCATTGCGGTTTTCACAAAATTGTTGCTTAAAGGAGTTATTACTTAAAGTAAAAAAATGTTGGAGGATTTTTAATAAAACTAATTTGTCATCTAAAGAGGTTACACAATAATTGGACACTGACAATTGCAGAAATAAGGTTCTTTTCTCTTGTGAGATTTCTGAGCTTACCTGTGATTTGTAAGCACTCAATAAAATGACCTAAAAGCAATGGGGAATGGAAAGTGGTGTCTATATTTAAAAATGGCTTCAGGAAATTACCAACAAGTAAATGTGACTATTTCTGCATTAAGTGGTAGATGCTGTAGCAAATAAGAAAATTATTAGAAATGCAGTTTAACGTATTAAAAGTGATAAAGAAGGTATTCAAAAACTTCTGCATTGAGGAGAGGAATGTGGAAGAGATGAAGTGAGTAGTCATTAAACCTGAAGAAGTGGTAGATGCTCAAAAGGAAACCAGTCAGTCATCTAGAGAAGCTTAGTTAAAACCAGCAAGTAATATTGGACATATTCAGAGAAGCCTCTCGCTCTTTGAGAACATAATGATGAGTACATTTCAAGTCACTTTGGAAAGTGACCTGTCATTATCACCATTTTCAGCAAAAAAAAAATGAAACATGAAAAGAGAGAGGTGCCTGACAAAGGTCACACAGGAGGAATATGGCTACAATGCAAAACATGTCTCCTAAGCTCCCTCTCAGTGCTTGCCCTGACACTAATGGGAGTCAGAGCTTTGACTGCAAATAGTGGTGGGTGAATCAGGGTTCCTGTTCCCCCCCAGTAAAGGTTTCTGAGAGATGTGTGACTGAGGCTCTGGTAATTGCATGGCTAATACTGAAAGGTTTCAGACAAAGTAGAAGACAGGAAAAAGCCTTCATTATTTCAATTAGGAGACTAGGCCATGCATAATGAATTCAGGCAGGAAAGCTGTTCTAGTCAGAGTTAGTTTAGGTTCAGAGAAGGGTGAATTGGAACTTTTTCTGAGGGCTAATTCTGAGAAGGGATGAAATTATAATACAGCATAAGTAAAGGAATTGTGCAGATGGTGAAGAACTGTTATTTATTAACTACTTGAATTTTCTTAGTTTCTTGCTAATGTCCTATTTGGAACGGGAGGGTAGGGCTTTTTTTTTAATGGGATGAGTAATGACTTAACAATTATTCTGAAAAAGTTGAACTATAATGCACTAGAACTTACTGGTACTGAAGATTATGGTAAGCGTCCATATTCCATGAACTTTAATTGAGGTAAATCTATTCTGACACCAGAGGGTCCTTTGATCTAGCAAATAGCAATGAAGTCACTGATAGCAGGAGAATAATTTTTTAAAAAAGTCAAGTAACATCAAATAAAATGGACCACTTCTTTTTTTCTTGTGGCCGTCCAAGTAAAGTACCATCAGAGCAGAGGTAAGTCTTGGGAGAGTATCAAAGAATGAAAGTTATCACAAGCTTTTCTAAAAACTGTGGCCTAATTTGATTGTGAATTGGTGGATTTTATATAAGGGTTCTGACAAAGCAGGGTAAGTTTCTGCTGCGGCTTGAGTGTATTTTATTGGGCTTGTGCAGGAGTTCATGACTTTTCTCATGTATATCTCCTTGAAGCAAATGCATTTTTCAGGGTTGGTAATAGATTTAGAAGGTTACACTGACGAAAACAAATGTACTGAGGACCTATTTTCTGTGCTGTTTTTAATCCCCGCAATTTTTGTGTAGATCCAGACACGTCTGTGTGCAACATTTTTCCTCTTTATGGAGCTACTGGTCTGTTTGGATTACAAGCAGCTCAGAGGCCTTGTCTGAGTATGTTCCTACTCACAGATATTGAATATCTTGAACTCATTTGGTATCTCTTGGGTATAGCCAGCCAGAGGCCTTCTCAGGGTGTACCTGACACATCCAGAGACTCTGCAAAGGAGCTGGATCACGTCTGAGCAGCAGGAGAATGTGTAGAGTGGTCAGATCTGTCTGTCCCGTCAAAGCAATCTGTCCTCTTGTTCTAAAACACTCTTTGTAAATATGGTTCTTTATTTCAAAGAAAGGTTAAACTGGCGACAGTCCACCTGAGCACAGCTGTTTTCTCTAGCACACATCAGTCATCACTGCACTGTATTAGCAGCTCCACTCAAAAGCGCAGAAATATGCCAGTAAAAGAAGTTTTTCCTCATAATGCCAGCCTTATCTTTCCATATTTTTTCCCTGTTTGGTAGTTTTCAAACCACACAATAATTATATAATAAACATGTTCAACAAGTGGTTCTGAGAACTGTTAGACCCATATTTTAAAACTGATATCAAGTTGTCTTCTCATTCTGAAACCTTTCTTATTTAGTTAAGACTTCTGGCTTTTCTTTAGCACTCTAACGTCCAGACTCTCACAAAGACATCTGAAGCTGAAAAGAAAACACGCATTAAAAATATTTAAACTCTCTTAAAATATGAAAGCACTAGAGGTTTCCAAGCATCTATGTTCCCGTATGAGTGAATTGTGCAAAGAAAAGTACATAAGTCTACAGACTTGTCACAGCATTCCGTGAGGTGTTTTAAGGCAAGCAAATTTTTAAAAGAGCCATAAGGAAAAAAAAAGATTCATTAATGCTGGCTAATTAAACAAATAAACAAAGCATAATTTATTACTTTCAGACTAGCTAAAGAGTAGGTTTCCAGGATTTTTTTAAATTTCTCTTGTTCTCTTTCCTTCTGAGTGAGACATCTAATTAAATCTGTGTTTAACAAGTAGATATTTTGTTCCTCAGTTAGGCACCTTGTAATTTTGCCATTAATGGAACCAACAGTGTGCCAAGTATTGCCTTTGCTACCCTCTGTGCCTTTTCTCCAGCTGTCCCTGTTTTGTCTGGGGGGTCCTGCTTGAAAACCATCAATTCCTCAGCCTCTTGTGCTCTCCTCAGCCCCGGAGCTGAGATTTGGATGCTCCTTACTAACCCAGCCTGGGATTTATCTATTTTCCCTGACTCTGCCAGGCAACCAGGATAAGAGTTTGTCATGTTCCATCCCTCATTAGTAAATTGTTATTTATTTGCCTCGAGTCTTCACACTAATCACTGTGGTTGTCCTCTAAAGCTTGCTGTAATGTTGCTGGAGTTTGCCGGCTTCCAGCCGGTCACGCATTAGGGACAGCGGCTGGCAATCCATCACCGCGCTTCACGCGCCGCGTCACAGCTTGACTGACACGGGCTGACATGATCCCACACTTGGTAGCACAACATGACAGCTTAAAATATGGGAGTGGGTCATACCAGCCCTCTTAAAACTCCTTACTCATTTCAGACCAGAGTTCACCTCTTTTCCTCTATAAAATAAAAACACCCTCACTTCAAAAGGAAGAAAAGAAAAGAAACGTCATGATGCATTACAGTAATTTCTGTGCTTTTAGCAATGCCGAATTCTGACTTTGGATATTTACATGAAAATTTGGTACTGCTAATCCTTTAAAAGAAAATACTTCTACTAAGCAAAAAGCTTAAAGGGATAAGTCAGGTAGAAAATGCTCTGAAGACAAAACAGGTGACTGAAACCTGGCTTAAGTTTCTGTCCTGCTACAGAAGTGACCCAAGGCTGGTCACTTAGGCTAGATTTTCAAAGGCATTTGGTTGCCAAGCCCTAATTTGGAAATTTCTAATACCAGTTTGGTAGTATTACAGGAACTAAGGAAGATGGATGGAAATTATCACTTTTATTTTTACCTATTTCAGTAAAGACTCCAGATTTATAATATACTGGGAGCATTCTGGTAAACTGCCTTCAAAGCTCCCATATTTTTCTAAGGTTATCATTTTGAAATTCTGGTACTATTGTTTTGCCATCTGGCATTTGCTCTGTGCCTTTCCTCACAGTGTATCATGTAGCTACCAAGCCATCTGTGTTTTATCTTCATTTCAAGGCATGGTCTATTCATTGCAACTTGAATTGGATGGCAGTCTGCAGTTGTTTCTTTTTTTAATGTCTGGTACGGGCTATGTATAGATAGGAAAATCTCATTCTGTTGCAGATAGTCTTTCTATTCCTCTTCTTCTGTTTTGGCCACCATTAATTTCTGGTTTTTAAGTATCATCCTTTCTTTCACAGCACATAAAGGTCATCCAGTCCTTCCTATCTCTAATGCCCCGTCAACTCTGTTTTCCCTCATTTTTACTACCTCCCATAAGCATAGTCATGATTCTTTAAGAAAAGAAAAAGATATATCCTGGTTGACAGCTGTGACAAATGTTCATTCATTACTTTAATGCATAATTAAATTTTTTCCTTAATTGTATCCAATTAATTTTTAAAATTTTTACATTTAAATTAAGACAGTTGACTTGCAATAAGAGAAGTTTCTTAGAATTATGAAGGACTGAAACCACACTCCTTGTGTTTCACATTGAAAGTAAAAGGGAAAGTTCAGAAGGTATACCTGAAATAAAATCGAGGAGAATCCATGAGGAAAATACCCTTTGGTATTCAAAGTGCGCTTTGGAGAGTCTAAGTCCTACCATTTTTAAATTTATGCATAGATAGACACCTTGATGAAACTACTGATAGGAGGAGCATAAATCGTACCTAATAACTGAATGCATCTACAATTTGGGGTCACATCTGTCTGCCTTGCTACATCTGGCAGTGTGTAATAATTAGGTTTTCTCATGAAGATGAGAATTACAAAAAAATGTATTTGTAGAGATTATTATCCCTTCAAGAAATTTCAGATCCATTTTTAATTGATGTAAATAACAGCTCTGCTGAAGCCAGTTGAACCCTGCTGATAACAGCCTGCAGGGAATCTGTCCTTCCGTTCCCAGGTCAGATTTGACAAGAGTTGCGTGACCCACAGTTGTTTTCGCTTTGACATTCTCCAAAACATTTGTTATAATTTTATCTTGGTGAGAAGGTTTCTTCCCTCTATTTTGATTTCAATTTTTTAAAAACAAAAAGTAGTTAAAGCAGAAAGAAAGTTTAAAACACATTTGTTTACTTAGATAATGAAATGTTTCACTAAAAGCATCAGAATTATTTAGTTTTGGTCTAAAATGTTTCCCTACAGTTAGCACTGTTTAATTCTGTGCAAAGGCACAAAACACCTGTCTACATCTAATACATTTATAGAGAATGAGAAATTATGTTTTCATCTCATAGAAAGAAAGTTTCTTCACTCTGGGTAAGTAAAATGCTAAAGAAGAAGCAAGTAAAATGTCTTTTAATGGCTTTTTGCGCACAGTTGCATTGCCTCTTGGATACAAACTTAAATGCAGTGTAGCGGCTGTTTGTCCCTTACCTTTCCACATGCTTTGGGACTGTGTCAGATGACCTAATGCTGTGTGCAGAAAGCTGCTACAGTAGATTGAACAAGGAAAGGATTTTGCCCTCATTCATTTGTTTTTAAAGAATGGTGTCCAGGGTGAAGGATGAGTGTTTATTTATGCGTACGGAAGAAGGTCAAGAAAAGGTTTCTGTTTGTTTTCATAGAATGAAGCCCAGAAATACTTTTGTACAAATCTGTTGCACCAAATCCAGCTCTATAATGCTAGGATTGATCAGAGAAAAGAAAAAAAACCCCGATGGGAACCGAATTTGCAATGTTATCATATGGGAAGGAATGCCTTCTTGACCCCAAGTTTATGTCCTGAAGAATAAAACCTGATAGAAGCTGTCAGTTTTATCTTAAGCTGCAGAGCTGTAAGGATTATTTCAGCTGAGGATCTTAATATTGGTCTCTGCCTTCACACAAGAAATGACACTTATGTAAGGAGATAGCAAGAGCTTTAAGAATTAAAATGAACTTAAACCACAGGCTCTGTAGGGTATGGATGCACTTTCTGTCTGGATTCACACACACAGCGCTACATTTTCCATTCCTCCCGTAACTTTTGCCGAAAACAAACTGAAAACTCAAAGGCCGGATGCAGCAGTGAGGTTGTCTGTCCTACATGCTGTCCCACACCTGGTTGGGACAAGGTAACAAGGAGGGTGATTTCAAAGTAAAATTGTGATTTCAAAGTAAAATTCCCTATTTCCATAACGAGAGTTTGTGCCCTGCACCCCCAGTGCCTCTGCTACACCCGAGGGGGGTTGTGCTTTTTCAAGACAGGGCTTTGGAGCCTGCAAAGGACATGGGGAGCAGTAGGTTGCCACTGGTACCAAACAAAGAGTCAGGGTAATTTTGTCTAAAATGATGGCAGCAGAGTCTTTTTCTTAATTGAAACATGGGTATTAAACTAGGAGGTTCACAAAACATGCAACTAGAGACACAGAAAAAGGTGGGTGGCAAGGAGGAGCACAGCAGTTATGTTGGATAAGAACATGAAAACTTCACATCGGTTGTATGATCAGGATGTGTGCTGGCCAAAGCTTTTTCTCTTTGATTCCTTCCTTAAAGGGCCTTTTTGGAAGAGTACTGAAGAAGCAGCTCTCGGAAGAGAGAACCGTGTATTATGTTTTCTCTGTTTCAAAAATGAGGAGGGCCAGGGGCTTCTTTTTTTCTTTTTTTCCCCTGAGGAAAAACTGCACAGCAAGTGGGTTGAAATGGGTTGAAAAAACACTTTGTGTTTGCCTGATTTCAGCAAGGTGTCTGTGGAAGGAAAGCATGGCCTTCCTTCACAAGGTATGTATGAGTAGTGTGTGACTGTCTTGTTGGGAGATGCTGAAATTAGGAGACAAGTAAAGGAGAAGGAGAAAAATGCTACCTTGGGAAATGGTGGTCAGAGCCTGGAGACTGGCACTATACCTCTACCTCAGCATGTCTCCGGAAGGACCAGCCAGGAAAGGGAGATCTGCAGCAAACTGCATGTAGAGACTGATGGGTCAAGGACAACAGGATGGCCTTTCCCTGCAGCTCGTTGCTGGAGACTCAGGCTTTGGCTCTCAGTTACAGAAAAAGTTTTGAGGGACACTGAAAACTATCCTGGATAAATAGAGGAAACAAAGGACTCTTTAAGTATCTCTCATTTCTTGCATAATTTCCACTGGGAAGTGGGAAATAAGACAGATTTCTTAAGGAAAATGGCTGAATGCCCTAAGAAAAGAAGAAAAAGAAAAGAAAAAAAAGAGAAAAAAATCTGTTGGCAATCCTGGATCTCTCTAGGCAATTTTAGGTACCAGCAATAAAATACTTTCCTAATCACAGGCACAGCTGCTTGCTTGAGTAGATGGAACTTTTTTTATCAACCCAAAATACTGGCTTTAACAACTTTTGCAGTTTGCAATGGCTGTGAAAGTTCTTTCTGATATACTTTTAGCAGCTTTAGAGATTACTGTCTTTCCAAAAATAGGCTTTTCAAATGAAAGAAATTATTTTTGTTCAGTTTTGAGGAGTCATCCGACAGATATCCAGCATAAGACATCCTCCAGTGGTCTGTTGTTCAGTAATAGTGGTCTCATTTAAAACTTTGTAATGAAGGGTCCTAGCAGGCTTTGGAAAATCTCTGTGGTTAGCCCATGGTCTTCCAATGTTAGCATAGAGAACATGTGCAGGTCAAACTGAAGCGCTCACAGTTCCTTATTTCTATTATTAAGGTCTTTAAAGCTCAGTCCGAGAGTCTTTACGCATCTAGGAATGTTGTCTTGCAATAAATACACACTCAACATTAAATATTGGCCTAAATTTCTTAATCTTCCCTTTTACACTAATTACAAATTAGTGATATTCATCCTCACAGTGTCTTCTCAAAGATTTAAATGGTATCTATTGAGAAATGTATTTTATGATAACAAAATAAGAGCTGAACAATAGAATTACATTTTTTGGGGAGTTATATAATTCAGGAATCATTCAATAGTAGTTGTGGTGTAATTAGTTTAAAATCACGTAAACAGTTCATGTGTAATTATTTTTCTTTTAAATGGATTCAGTTTGCATGGAATATTAAAGCACTGAGCTGTCATGCACTATAAGAAAATAACGGCACAATGAAGCAGAGTATTTTGTAAACACTCAGTGGAATATTTTAAAATGGTCCAATATTTAAAAAGATTAGTTGCAAGAATACTCAGAAGTTATGAATTGTAAACAAACATATTTATTAAGCTGTTGACACCTTAGATACAAAAATTCCTATTGTCTGCAAATCCTGGAATAGCAGAAGTTTGCTCATGCTGTGGTATCTAAATGGAATCTTAGAAAGTTCGAAAGATTATAGAAACACTTCAGTATCATAATAAGAAAATGCAAGAGAGAAATACATATTATAGATTAAAAAAAGCACCCTGTTTGTACAGTTTAGGCAAGCCTGTCTATATGTCATTTATGGATAAATCAGATAAATCAGAAAAATATATTTTATCTTTACTCTTTCTCCCGTGTTAAAAAACCCTCCAGAGCAAACTGCACAAATAGGGGCCCCAAAAAACCAAAGTTATGTATATAAAGCAGTTTTATTCTTCCTTACCAGTCTAAAATTTGCTAATAGAACTGAGTTAAAATAATAAACTCATGGGAATTAAAAATAAATGAAGAAGCATTTTGAAATCCGTCATCTCTAATAATTATGTAATATCAGCACAAAGACCAAATTTTTTCATAGTTTCCAGCTCTCTCTTTCACGCAAAACAAAATATTTTCTGGGTTCACTGGTTCAAATACCAGCCAATTTATAATTAGATGTTTCTCCTCCCATTCCCCCATGCCAAATTATTCCAGCAACTTTGGCCAATCTTTATCAAAGTTCCTTCAGGGTTTTGTTTCTGTGGGAGATTTTGTTTTGTTTTGGTTTGGTTTTTGTTTTGGTTTTTTGTTTTTTTTTTTTTTTTATAAAGCTGTACAGTAGTATTGCTGTATTAATCTGGTTTTAGTGTTTTGAGCCTGGAATCACCCAAACTGTGTCATATGTTATTTAAAGGAACCCTGGAGCTGCTGCTGGACAGACATAGGAAAGCAATTTGGTATCCATGTATGTCTGAGTAGAGATATAACAGGAGTCCTCCTCCTTCTGGACTTGCAGTGAAAATGGAGAGAGGAGGAGAGATGAAGCAGGACAGAGTCACCACCTGTGGATCCAGCAGAGTCTCATTTATCCTTCTTCACCCTGAGCTTCTTGCTGGTGGTGGTTCCAGAGTCATTTTTCTAGGGTGTCACCTTCATGCAGTCCAAATTCTGGGTATCCACGGGGTAGTCACAGGTGCCATTCCCGTTACTTGGGGTGATGTGTACGGGAGCTGCTTCCTTTCCCACAGTTTGCCAGAGTGGAAATTTTTCTCTGGATGCATTACCTAGATGTGCTAATCCTGTCTTACCTCTGCTAGGCCTGGAATTACTGCCTTCCTCTTGCAAATTCCTCTCTTCTGTGCTTATCTGAAGTGGTGGTTTATCATCTTATGGCAAATTCTTTCTGTTTGAGACAGCTTTAAGTCCTTTCAAATAGCCATTCTTGGAAGTTTTGTTACATGTGGCAAATAAAATTTAAGGAATCTTCTTTCAGATTTCAGTGAGGGCAAATTAAGGTGAACGAAATTATTTCTAGACTAAGCATATTATATGTACATGTTAGCTACCACAGCTTGCTTAGTGCTGGGGTATCAAATCACATCATGTAAATTCATTCCAGTTCTGGCATTAGAGGCCTTTGTTAAAAGACAACAGTCTTTTCAGCTTTTGCAACATGAGAGTATTTTTATCAAATACTTTGTGAACATTCAGGCATATGAATGAGACTGGGAATGGAGCAGGGCATGTGTTATTAGTGGAACTGTATGTACAGAAATGATTTCTTAAGAATACTCCAACACCATAGAAGACAGCTAGAAATTACCCTGGTTAGCAGTCTTAGCTAAACAGGGTATGTCATATTTTGCATTATGTGCCCTTATTTTATTGATGTGTAATGTACTGTCTGGCATATCACACCAGAGAGCTTCCTCAGCTGATGCAGAAAGCAACTGTGACAGCTGTTTTTATTGCAAATCTCTCCTCCAGTGTCCTCTCTGCTATAAAATTGGGAAACAAATGAGAGAACTTGATGAATAGCAGATTCAGTTTATTGGCAGTTACATTTATTTTTCTATCTTTATATAAAACATGAAGTATCAATATATCAATCTTTATGTATGTGACTGTAACCATATTTTTCCAGCCTGTGCACAGTGCTTGTATTCTAGGCTCATAAGCTGTGTGGGAAAAGGCCCTCTGAGTGTTTGAGTAACTCTTAGCACAATAGAGCTTAAAGGATGATTTGTGCCTTTGGGCACTGCAGCCACGTAAATACAGAACATCTGAAATGTATTCTGGAATATGGAACTGAAAATTAAATGGGAAATGCTCATTATGGTGCATGTGTTACGATCAGTCTAATTTGTAAGTACTGAAGTGGTTTGTCTTCAGAGGGACATTTGGTAATATCTGGACAAACCCAAGGCAGCTTTGGCTCAGATTTACAACGTTATTCAGGCACTTCCCTCCCACTGATTTCCAAAGGCAGTGGGGGCAGATTGACTAGCCTCTAGTGACCACCACCACTTATTCTTTTTACTGAGGGCATGCTTTGGAGCAGATAGGTTGCATAGTATCTACCTGCTCAAATCCTGATCAGTCTTAGACAGGTGATAAGCACTGTGACAATGAGCCTAGGGGAACAGAGATAGTTCTAATCATGAACACATGCAAAACTGACAGCATTTTGGCCTATTGAAATCTGTACTTGGACTTGCAGCCCTAAGAGTTGTGAAACCATTGACACTCTTCTTAATTCAACTCAAATCTTAAGATTTAGATCTTAATATAAGATCTGTGTATGTTCTTGAGTGGATAGAACAGGGCAGGTGGGGTGCAGGGGAATGCCGGGTCCAGACCTGGCAGCTGGGTTAGGTACAAGTGCCCTGAGTACAGGCAGATGTGGCAAGTAGGCTGTAGCAGGACACTGGTGCTCAGTGGAGACATTTTCAATAGCCTAGTTTAACCATGGAACTGAACTACCTCTATAAACCTAAGTACAACATTCATTATGTGGGTCTTCTGCATATCTTTTGAATGCTGAAGACATCTTTGCATGCTATAAATAATTATTGATATTTCACATAAGACACACTAACCATACTCCAGGACGGAGGTGTTATTGATTTAGCCATTACTTTTCACATTTCTTCTTTACCCTTAGAAGATTTGCTGCTCACTGCATTTTATAATTATTACACTCTGGAAATTTAAATGCTCCCAGAAACAGCCCTGCCTTTCACATAATAAAACAACAGACTAGTGCATTAGGTATGATACTTGGTTTTGGTTTTAATCTCTGTTTTATGTCTTAATTTTATCATATTTTGATATAAAACAAAGTGAATCATAATATATAAATGCCATCTCTCTGGCCATAAGTCTCCGGGGAGGATGATGCCATCTTGACCAGAACCTTGTGCTAGGTCCTTATTTACAATACTGGCCAGAGAAGCTGCAAAGAAATAAAGTAGCATCAGCTGTTGTGCAAGAAATCACCACCTTTCTCCTGCCATTGTCCCACACACTTTGAATTCAGCATTGTCTCTTTACCAGTGAACGTGCCCTACCTCAGTTGCACACACCACACCATTGAGTGTCCAAGAAAGTGAAATTGCACAGCACCAAGGCTGACAGGGTTCAAGAAGCATTTGGACAACACTGTCTGGCACATGGTGTGACCCTTGGGGTGTCCTGTGCAGGGCCAGGAGTTGGATTCATTGATCCTTGTGGGCTCCTGCCTGCTGAGGAGATTCTATGATTCTAAATATGTTTTCACAAGCAGGGTGAATAACCACGTCCGTACTAAAATCAGAGGAACTGTGATGGTTGTCAACAACCAAAAACTTGCCTCGGAAAATATGAGCACAAGGTATTTAAGCAAGTGAATTGTTTGGCTTATTTTTTTCCTCCACTGACATAGTGTCTTCTCAGAATCCATTTATTCAAGCTGGGATCAGCAGATAATTCCTCCTGAGCTGCTAAAGATAACTTTCGGTTATACAACTCACATTAGTGGTATTATTTTAATAAACTAATGATTAGTTCATTCCATTCTTAACCTGTTCCATATGCAACAGGTTAGTCTACTTTGGCTTTAAGCAACATAATTCAAAGTTCAGTCTCCAAATTTTAGTTTCAGTTATCTCTAATCAATGTCAGTTTTAATGATTCCTGTTTCTAAAGTTTATCATAATCATGTTTTCTGTCCCAATTTGATGTCCATTTTCTATAACTATGTAAGTAATTCCTTAGATTTTGTACACAGTATATAATGTAACCTCAATGCATATACTGGCCCATTTATTTTGATAATTACCTACGTTTCCCAAACTGAGCCATTCAGTTACTCTTATTTGTAACACAGGAGGTTTGAGGAAGAGAAGATATATGAATATGAACCTGCATTTTTCATTTAGGTTGTTAACTATGAAAGCATCTTTTTCAAAGGGTACTATAAGATACACACTTGGAAATCTAAGCACATTTACATAAAACTATAAGAAAGAATACTTTTTCACCTTCCAGGAAAAACAGGTTGCAAGAGCTTTCTTAGTGTCCCCTAACCATCACAAATGTATTTTCCTGGTTTGAGAGCAAGAAGCATGAGATAAGACAAATGTGTAATTACTTCTTGACCCACTCTTCTGGGTTATACATTTTCATGAGGTGCCATGATTCATTATTTGCATTGATATGTACAGAAGGATGGGGCTGCTTAGTTGATATTCATTTATTCAACAGTCTGTAATCTATATTTAATGGAGTACCAGACTGTGGCATAATAAACCGTTTAAAAAGATAGCTGCTGCTTACACAGGGGTTATTGCTTGCATAACCTGTACTTATTTTTCATTACAAAACTAAAAGAGCAAAGCATAATTCACACAAGAAAATGAAGTTAACATTTAATGGCTTGAAAAATGATAGTGTACCATAATGCTGTGCAGTACGCCAAACACTTATAAAACAAAACAAGGGAGCAAAAAAAAATAAATACAAATAAAAAGGCATTAACAGTGCATTGTGAAATATGGCCACCAAAGCAAAACAGTGCATTCTAGTTTGCCACCTGCTTAGCACGACCACTCAAACATTGCTAATTAATCTGAAGCAAGTTACTGAGCACACACAAAGACCTACAGTGGCACAAATGCTCAAATATTTTTGATACTTTTTTTTCTTGCATTTGTTACATTTCTGTTCCTTATGTTTTCCTCCATGGAAATAGAAGCTTTCACATCATACATAAAGTGGTCTTTGCTCTGTGTATAACCATGGAAGCTATTGACAAACATGATTGCCTCTAGAAAGACATCTTACTGTAGGTCAGATACGATCCTGATTTATTAAGATGAAAAGTCTGATTTCCAAACTGATTTCAGAATGATGGAGGTGTGCGCTGGTAACCAGAATCAGTGAGGAAAACTTCAAGGCAGTTGTTAGGATGATGGTAGCAAGCCCCGAATTTTGGGGTGCTTACAAGTCTGACACCTTATTTCTGTAAGGGGTTAAACAGGGGTTTCCAAGTCATCTCTTGTTGGACTTACCAGTCAGCTTAGCTTCTAAAAACAAATGCTGTTTCAGCCAGTGTCCGTAGCCGTGCAGAATTCTGAAGTTCCTCAGTCTGACAAATATGACTTTTGCTCTTGGTGAAAACAGGGACAGGTTCTTGCATACACTGGGAGTTACTGAGTGACAGCAGCAGCAGCACAGTGTGGGCTCAGGAAGTTCAGCTATTCCTCCTTTGGGAAGGCATGGAGTCCCCAGCACCACCCTCCACTGAGACACCACTGGAGGGACCTAAAAACCAAACCAACAAATGGAAATGTCCGTAGAAAACCACATCTGTGGCCATCCCCTGCTGGCATATGGAGGTCAGTGCACCTACAATGATTTGAAGGGAAACTGTCACCTTCCAGGCAGCAGAAAATTGTTTCCTGTTAAGTGTGGTGACTTCTGTTTCAGAGAAAAAAACCCCACATAGTCTTCTTAGATCAATGTCGAGAGAAAAAAAAAAAAACCCAGTTAAAAAAAACCACCCACTCTTAAGGGCATTAGAAATATAATTAAATTGGTGGCTTAAGGATTTCAAGTACCAATTAGGGGTCATTGTAGGGTTGAAGAAATTGGAGAAGTTTTTTTTAATCCTTAAATTTAAGAAGCTTTTCCTGCTTGTAATGCTATCACATTGTATAATTCAGTGAGTAAATGTGATATACATAGAAAATTAATGATGATGCCTTGTTGCCTTTTAAGCTCCTTTTTTCTGTGTATGTCTGCTGAAGAACTTTTCTATTTTAGTGTCTTTACTTGCTCTCTTCTGGGACTTGCATAAACACCACAGAAAGCTGACACATGGGAATCCTAGCAGTTGCCTTAAGGGCAATTAGCTATAAAAGATAGGGCTAAAAGCTAATTGCTCTGGTTTAGCTCTCAAAGTGCAGGTGAAGTTTGCTGAGAAATGAAAGTTGAAGGGGAGAAAGGCCAGTTAAAAATTTCTCTCTTGAGTTTAACTGGAGCTTTTAGGACTGAAAACTTCTGCCAGTTCAGCAGCAGATCTCATGTTCTGTTCTCTGCTGGGATGAGGTCCTGAGTTTTCACTTTTTTGTTTACAGTCTTGGGAATATTTTGGGCCTTTCCTTCCCTTGTCGGGGAGCTGGCAGAGGGTGAAAGGGGAAAAAGCATCAAAAATGTGATGGGACTGGGAAGAAGAAAAGACTGTCAATGCTTCTAGAGTTGGTGTGGCTGCAAAGTGTCCTGGGATTTAAACTGGATATATGATGACAACCAGAGAAACCAGCAAAAGGAATTTGTGATGTTCTTCATTTGGCTTGATAATTAAAGTCTTCCCAGGTACTTTTTACATTAGATATGTTGTACAAAATGGATATTTAAGAAAGACTTGAAGCTGATTCTCTGTATTTGAGTTTGGGTGTGGGAGGAATGCAATGGAAAATTATAAAATAGCTGTTGTATTCTGAGCAGTCAACTCACCGGAACTAGGAGAGGCAATGCCTCCCCATCTCAAAATCTCTGAGTCCTTGTATAATTTTCCTGTCATGACTAAAGATTTTTAAAATGTTCAGTCTGAAACAAACACACAAAATGCTTGTCTCAGTGTCTCTAAAACATCCTGTTTCTATCAGTTTATGGGTGTTTTTGACTCTACTATTTGAAAACAAAATTGAGACAAAAACTTTTCTATTCATTTTGAAATGTCAAGAAATGTTGTATGAATAATGAGTGAAGGAAGAAAATCACAAAGTCTGGATTCACAAATCTGCCTAAATTACACAGTTCTACAAATAGCACTGATAATGCAACACATGTCTTCAAAAAGCTCCCAGCTGGCTCTATTTCCATGAATTGGACCTAGATGTACTGACAATCATTTACTGACAACATTGAACAAACTGTGGTTTGCTCCCCCATACTTCAAAAAGATGTGTTGGTGTAAAGTATATATCCCAGAAATGGCAGAGTGCCTATGCTTGCCCTCTCCCTCTCCACCAATGGAACGGCTGTGTTTTATTCCCTGGTATTAATCCAGCTGCAGAAGGTCGGCCAAAAAGAGCCCACTCCATGCACCTTTTTCTGTCCCTTAGTTTCTTACTTTCTGATTGAGATAAGTTATTTGACCTCTCCTGCTACCATGTCCTTTGAGACTGATATGAAATTGTTCTTAGCAGTTTGGACAGGAGGGGAGAACTAGGAAAGGAAGAGACCAGGCATGTTCTCATGACCCATGCAGATCTGCTATACTTCCTTTGCTAAAACTGAGGCAATCTAGCTGTGGGAGACCCTATTTTATATTTGCTAAATTTTTATCCTTGCTGTAATGGAAGATAAGACAAAGTTTAACAGTAAGGTTACCTAAGAAGGATTAATAATTTGGGAGGTTTGAACCCAGACACAACAAATTGTCTTGACGAGTGTTTGCAAACCACCTCCTACTGAAAAATGGAGAGAGGTCAGGTCTTGCCACGACCTGGAGAAAGATGCTCTGAGACAGGTAGATATATGACTTTCTAGGGAAAGCAGAAATTCGTGGATTTGTGATATGTGCTGTGGAAGGATATAGTATTAATTCTGTATGTTCAAATGTAAATGTGAATGAGTATAATTGAGGTCACACTGCTTGAATGGAAATCCAGAAACAGTTTGTTCAGATTTCAGAGCTCACTGTTGAGACTAGTAAACTGCCGGTGCCAACCTTTCCAGAGCAGTCAAGTGGAATTCAAAGGTGAGATATTGTTTTATCTTCAGTTTAACGTAAAAAACAACAACAACAACAACAACAACAAACAACTCACCTTCTTCTACTCATTGGCATTTTCATTTTTCCAAGCAAGTCAAGAGTACTTTGATAGGTGTGGGCAAGAAAACTCACAACTGAAATACATTTTAGGCTAGCAGTTAGAGCATGCATTCAAGGAGTGAGGTTCAAACCCACGCAGGGGAAGGACAAGTTCGGGTGTAGGGCTCTCTGCTCCACATAGCACCTGTAGCCCCCAGATAATGGCTGGAGAGGCACCACCGCTGTCTCCTCTCTCTTCCATGCCAGAACAGAGAACTGGTTACCTAAGAACCGTGCTGGTTCCCAAAGACCAGATAGCTGAATGAGAAGTGAGCATGGCAGCTTATGTTTTAGATATAGGTTTAACTTTGTGGTTCCTCATCTTAAATATTCTGCCAGTTCCTGGCAGTGCTAAAAATGGGCACAGAAATCATCAGAGACATTGAAAATGTAGGAAGATAAGTACATCAAGGATCAGAAGTGGCAGAATTTTCATAGTTCTCCCTTTAAGACTGGGTTGTTTTGCTGGTTTTTCATGTATTTGAGTGTATTTTCTTGATAAGTGCATTTTTCTAAGATAAAGTTGAAGAAGGCTGGCAAAATCAGGTCCTCATGTTCATCACTAGGGAAGACCAATTGCCTGCAGGGGCAGCCAGCTGCAGCAGGGAAAGGACCAAGGTTTCCTGGCTTACTAGGTTGATCCTGAAGCCTTTGATAACTAGGTCTGTCTGCTGCTCCAGGAGCAAGTGGGGGCTGAAAATGAACCAGAGAAACAAGTAGCAGGAAAAAGACATCAGAGCATGAAAAGGAAATGCTTGCTACTTTGAAAACACCATTTCACCAAATAATTGAGTTCCTTCTCCACATGCGTGCTTGTTCCATATGCTCAAAGTTTAAGCTAAGTATTTGCTTCTTTTTATTACTTCTCTGTTATCAGTACAAACATGTAATCTTGGGCTTACTTTTAAGTGTATACCTGTCTTCTATTTTTATGCTCTGTAATTCCCAAGGAAATCAGTTGCGGATATCTTGCACTGAAAAACTATGCTAACTCTGCAGGCTAGAGGAGTTTTAAAATTGTAGGCAATGATGGTAATCCTTTGTGTAGTTACACTGGTGTAAAGCCTGAGTAATTTTAATGTAGCAAAGAGAAGCATTAGGGTTGCTATTCTCAGGAGGATGCTCACTAATTATTTCTAGATAAGGTGGTGGGAATAATTAGTGCTAGATATTGGAAAGAGCACTCAATGTAATTTGTGTCCACATAACAATACCAACATCTACTTCTGTTCAACTTCTATTATCACTTTTTTTTTTCCTTTTTAAATTGAGAAGGGACAAGAAAGCCTACTAAAAATACA
>WEIT01025445.1:57316-83513 GCA_013389985.1 Dryoscopus gambensis | reverse complement strand
AATAAACATAGAGATATACATATATAGATATATATAGATATATATAGATATATATAGATATATATAGATATATACACACACACACACACTCATATATATATGTGTGTATATATATATATATATATACACTCATATATAAAGTTTATAGAGAAACAGGCATATGGAGGCAGGAGGCACTTAAAATATAGATCACATAAAGCTACATGGCAATAAATAGAAGGTTTAATTTTATAGCTACCAACATGCATCATTTTCTCCTCAAGTCAGTAAAGGAACAATTTACTAATTCTGATTATGGCAACTGTGATACACAAGTCTCCACCTATTCCTCCCCTGCTCCTCCCACCCTGACACTTGTCTTCCTAGTCAGTTGGGAAGGCTCAACCAAAAGCAATGCTCCTTCAAGGAAAAAGACCAAACATTTGTATGAGCCTCTTGATAACCACTTGATACCACCAATGCACTGCAACAGAAAATGAAAAACTCAGCCAACTATACTCCCTGTAGAGCTGGGAATATAGAGAGTTTTTAAATATATATCATATCAATACATAATCTTCTAGTGTGCATATATAGGTATTTGTACGTGTTTGTATATAAAACCTACATGAGTATATAAATCACAGAATCACTAGGGGTTGAAAAGACTTCCAGGATCATCAAATCCAATATTTGACCAATCACCGCCTTGTCAAATAGACAGGAGCACTGAGTGCCACACTGTCATTTCTTGAACACACCTCCAGGGATGGTGTTTCCACCATCTCCCTGGGCAGCTCATTCCAATGTCTAATCATCCTTCTGTGAAGAAATTCCTTCTGATGTCCAACTAGAACCTCTCCTGCTGCAGTTTGAGGCCATTAACTTTCATCCTGTCCCTTGTTACCTGGGAGAAGAGGCCAACCCTCATCCCACCACAACCTCCATTCAGTCAGTTTTAGAGAGCAATAAGGTCATCTGAGCCTCTTTTTCTGCAGGGAATGCACCCTGATTCCTCACCTGCTCCTCAAAGGACTTTTGTTCCCCAGCTCTGTTCCCTTTTCTGGCACTTCATGTCTTTCTTGCAGTGAGGGGCCCAGAACCGGACAGAGGATTTGAAATGCAGCCCCACAGGTGCCAGCACAGTGGGACCGTCTCTGTCCTGGTCTTACTGTGACATTATTGCTCATCCCAGCCTGGTGTCCTTGGCCTTCTTGGCCACTTGGGCACAGCTGGCTCATGTTCAGCTGCTGTTGACCAGCACACCCACGCACTTTTCCACCAGCCAGCTTTCCAGACACTGCCCCAGCCTGTAGCACTGCAGGAGTGGTTGTGACCCAAGGGCAGGACCCTGCGCTTGGTCTGTTGAACCTCATACAATTGGCCTTGAACCATGGATCCAGCCTGTCCAGATCCCTCTGCAGAGACTTCCTGCCCTCCAACAGATCAACATTCTAATCTAAGTTAGTCTCATCCATGACCTATGGAGGGTTCAATAGATCACCTCATCCAGCGCACGATAAAGACATAAAACGGGACTGGCCCCAACATTCCCTAGGGAACTCCTCTGGTGCCCAGCCACCACCTGGATGTAACTCAGNCAATCACCAGCACTGGACCTGGCCATCCAGCCAGTTCTTAACCCACCAAAGAGTGCACCTACCCAAGCCATAGGCTGCCGGCTCTTCCAGGAGTTCGTGTGGGAGACAGTGTCAAAGGCTCTGCTGAAGTCTAGGTAGACACATCCACAGCCTTTCCCTCATTCACTAAGTAGGTCACCTGCTCATAAAAGGAGACCAGGTTGGTCAGGCAGGACCTGCCATTCCTGAACCCCTGCTGACTGCACCTGATCCCCTGTCCTGTATGCACCTTGCGATTGCACTCAAGATGATCTTCTCCATGATCTCCCTGGCACCAAGGTCAGGCTCACAGGCCTGTAGTGCCCTGCATCCTTCTTCCAGCCCTTCTTGTGGATGAAAATCGCAAAATTAGCCAACCTCCAAATCATCTGGGACCTCCCCAGTTAAACAGGACTGAAGATCAGTGATGCAGAGCGGCTTGGCAAGCTCCTTCACCAGCTCCCTCAGCACCCTTGGATGAATCCCATCTGGTCCCACCGACTTGTGAGTGTCTAAGTGGCTCAGCAGGTCCCTCCCTCCCTCCTCCTGGATTGCACAGGGTCTGTTCTGCTCTCTGTCCCTGTCTGCCAGCTCAGGGGCTGTTTCCCTGAGGACAACATGCCTTACTGTTGAGGATCAAGGCAAAAAAGGCATTAAGAACCTCAGACTTTTCCTTGGTTCCAGTGTTTGCCTCTGCATCCAAAAAAGGATGGAGATTTTCACTGTCCCTCTTTTTGTCGTTGATGTATTTATAAAAACACTAAGTAAAATACTGAAGTTAAAGCATCACCTTCTTGGTCACAGTGGAGCTCCAGTGCAGCTGTAGCTTTCTGTGTTTCCTTTCACAAATGTAAAAAAAAAAAAAAAATTGAAACCAAAGTACACTTCTCATTTTATTCTGGCTCTGCTTAGGCCTGACCTCTCTTGTTTTATATTCAGCAAAGGGAATCATTTGCCTAATTAAGGGCTTACAGGTGCAGTCCTAACTTTTTATAAAAGACACGACTGTGCCTGGATTTTAATTGACTTTGTGACTGTTATTTCTTCACTCAACTTTCATGTTACTGACAAGTATTTTGTCCTCTGCAGCACCAGAGATACTACGGGGATGTGCCTATGGCCCTGAGGTGGACATGTGGTCCCTGGGGATTATCACCTACATCCTGTAAGTGCAGACAGTGCTACAGAGAGGTTCACTTTTTGGCACCCACAGGATTTCATGACACTGTGAGCTGTGCCATTGGAAAAGACAAGATCGTGAACTTTAATTATTACATTCCTAATCTTACTGAAGTAAGTCAAATCCTCGAGGAGCATGGCAAAACTGTTTAAATATTTGATAAATACAACACTTCTTCCTGAACAGCAGCAAGATCTGTGCAGAATCGTGCTATTAATGTGAACAAGTATAGACCAAAACTTCCAAATGGCTGTGTTTAAAAGTAGGCATTTGTGTCTATGTCTTATTGTGGCTAGTCATGATTCAATTGGTAAGAATTGTAATTACTTTATTGTATTGATTGAATCTTTCAAAAGAAGATTATTGAGAAGGGAAAATTGCATATGATGTATTGACTCTCTCCTTTAAAGGAGAATAATAATGAAACTCAATTTAGACCCTTGGCAATGAAAATGCTAAGACGGCTTGTGTAGTTATATACAATACTTCTAGGATGCCTGTTACTGGAAGAAAATTAGATTTTACACAGGTACCTTAAAGATATGGAGGATTTTATACATGCGGGCTATTATCCCTCCCCTACTAGGATTTACTATGTCCAGCAATTACAGTGTGCAATAATACAATTTCTTTTCATCTTTTGCCAAGAAGAATTGTATTCTCCAGAGTTTACACTAAAAGTCCATGTAAGGACATTTAAACACTCTGATAGTAATGTCAGGAAACATCTTTTGTTCTTCACATTAGCCTTAAATAGTTCACAGGTCTCCTTTTGGGTACCTGTAAATAATAGGCTACAATATTCCAATTTGCCATTTTGTTATCTGCTTCTTTTTAAATGTGTGTAACTTTGTGTCAAGGTCTGGTTTAAGATCTAGATCTTGTGTCGAAGATCACATCTCAGATATTGCCTGCCGGGTGCTCATTTCTTGTCATGTCCAGGGTCTCCACTCATGACAGAGAGATAGGAAATTTGCCAGCAAGGCAGTCCCTAAGATTTTTTTGTTGTCCCTTTACAAAGCCACTTAGATTAAGTTATGGCCTTTCCTAGTTATTCGAGGCTTAATAAAGTTGTAGCACTTCAAAGAGTTTTTCTTAAGCAGAACTTGTTTTCAAATGTAGGCAAGCTCCAACCAAACTCCAAACAATTCCTACCTGATTATCTGGAGTGGCATTTTCTATATGCAGCTTCTCAAAACCAGCTGTTCAGGGGGTGCTCCCAAGCCACGTTAAACCTCTGCATGTGTGTAAACACAAGCATGTGAGTTTCTGCTCTGGATGTGGCTGCATCAGTATGGATATTAATATATTCTTTCTCCTCATCCTGTTCTACTTCCACCTCAAAATCCAATTTGATCTACAGGAACAAGCCAGGCAAAAATCTACCTGGCTGTCTCCTCCATTTAGCTTTAACAGTATTCCACATTTAAAACTCTTCTATTGTGTGTAAAGCTTTGTGGATCAATATGACTGATGGATTAGAAACTGAGACCAGAAAGGTATATGTAAATGACTAATTCATTAATCCTGGAGCCCAGAGGACAATGTTGCATGACTCAGTCTCATAGTTTGGTAGAGGAAACCCACTTACATAGAGTCAAAAGAAACCCATTCCTGTATGTCCCCCTAAAACGGAGTGGATGTAAGAGTTAACAAACATGTTACAGAGGATACAACTGTACCTTGTCATTAATCAAAGTGGATTTACCATTTGATTAAAAAAAACTTTGACACATATTTTGACAGAACAGTCTTTCCTGAGGCAAATTATATTAAGACCTATTGATGAACTGTCATAATTCCAGGGAAGCCGCATGTAGAGTTTTAAAAGTCAAGAGGAGCAGTCCTTTTGTATTCCCAAAGCAGCTTAGAAATCCTTCTGCATATTTGAGATGCAGATAGTGGTGAACAATTACAGAGGCTTTGCCTGTAGTTGAAATTGCATGGATTGAGTTAGAGGTGTTATTTTACTAACGTACTTAAAAGGACACAAAACACCATCTGGTCATTTTTAGTTGTTTTTTAAGCTGTTTACATTGACTTTTCCTTTTGATTTAGGTAGGTAATCAATTTAAAGTGAATCACCATAACAAAATGTTATTTCAAAATAAAATGAAATCAAGAGTAGCCACCTAGGTTTTGCACTGATTTAATTAATCTAATTTGAAATCACACCACTAGATTTACTCATCTATTATGGTATGTAGCAAAAAAAAATCTGTCTGCTGAAATGTATTTTTAGGTAGAAGCATATCTATAGAAATTGTTAATAAGCAAACAATACATGATGGTAGTGAGTTACAGTGAAAACAGAGAGCTCACTTAAGAGGCTTCCAACAGAGTCACAGCAAGGCTTAAACAGGTTCTTACTGTCACCAGTTGCCCGGATCCAAAAGGCAGTTTGGGCTGAGCCAGTGAGGGGCCCTGCTCAGGGCAGCAGCAGGGACCTGCTGCAAGCCCAGAAACGGTGGTGGGAGAGGCAGCAAACAGGAGGGGAGCAGCAGAGGGGCTGTGGCTCTACTGAAGCACTGGGTTTGGAGGCTGGATCCTTGTGGTTTAATACATCGCTGCCAGACTTGGAAAAATAAAGTACCCAGTATGTGCTTACAGTG
This sequence comes from Dryoscopus gambensis, assembly GCA_013389985.1. Classification (NCBI taxonomy): domain Eukaryota; kingdom Metazoa; phylum Chordata; class Aves; order Passeriformes; family Malaconotidae; genus Dryoscopus; species Dryoscopus gambensis. The sequence continues at coordinate 78,123 of WEIT01025445.1, read as the reverse complement.
AGGTGTTCCTCCTCTTCAGCAGTGGAATGTGATGCAGCTGTTCCACCCACGACTATGCACCACTCCCAAACCCACATTTCTTCCTTGAACCTCAGCCTCCTTTTTCAGGACAGTAAGCACATTGATTGTGTTTAAAAATACAAAACCAAGTTAAAATATTAGGTTTTTCTGGATTTGTTGCTGTCTTGATCTTTATGATCTGCTGTTGTTTTCCTCTCATCATCTTACTGCTTGTTGCATTTTCTGGAGGCAGAGCAGTAGATAGACTTTCTGTTAAGCTCTGATAACATACTGGCTGAATAGGAAATTCACTTTAAAAAATCTGATTATGTGTGCAGGCATGATTAAAGTGCAGTGAAGTGATAAAAAAGGACATTATACAAATGGAAACCACATCTATGAGTCTGCTTTCCCTGGGGCCAGCAGTGTGGATCTCTGCTGGGATCTGTATTATTCAATATATTCATAAATGCAGTCATTAGTGAGATCACAGATTTCTACGCTGTATGTAGGTTACCTAAGTAAAGATGAGAGCTGATCATGAAAACCTACCAAACATTTTTACATACTGTGGCTGATAGGGTGAAAAATTGTACAGGGATGAACATGGCTAAAAATCAGTCCAACTGGATATATAAAAACTTCTAACTTCATGTGTAAGATGGGTTTTCTCATCCTCTGGCATGAGTTACAGGGATTCTGACAAATGCTCTATGGTCCTGTATTAATAGTTCCAATTAAACACATGTGAAAATACAAAACTAACAATCAGAAAAGCCTTTCCCAGTGCTTAAGAATACTTATGACCACATTTCTCTCTGCTCTGTAGCATTAGGAGTTCATGAGTTTCCCAAAGTGATCTACGGGATACAGAGTGGGGAAGAATACTCCCACAAACTGTTTCTAACAAGCCAAGACTAATTAAACTTTGATAAATTCATTTCTTTTTTATTCTTGCAGACTTTGTGGCTTTGAACCATTTTATGATGAAAGGGGAGATCAGTATATGTTTAAGAGAATCCTGAACTGTGAATATGACTTTGTGTCCCCCTGGTGGGATGATGTGTCTCTGAATGCCAAGGATTTGGTAAGTAAAGCAAAAATGAGACTGGAGTATTTAGTATTGCTGCCACTGAGAAAGAGTCCATTTTGGGGTAGGGGCAGAATAATTGGTTAATTAACTGTTCATAATTGTTTTCTCTTGCCTCTGCTATATCATGCTGCTGTTAATATCCGCTATTAGTCCAGTGCTGTATTTGCACTCAGAACCATGGATATTCAGGTTCTTCTCTGAAGTGTGCCAGAGACTACTGGCAGCTGTCACAATGTTTATGTATGCCTGCCTTTCCTTCCAGCTCTGAAGTGTTTCACTGTTCCTCTTTTCCGGGCAAACACCTTCAGAGGAGTGTAGAAACAAGTCCTTCTTTTTGTGCAGTTTTCAAGCCTGAACTTTGGGGAAGAATATAAAAATGAATGAAACTCCCCCCCCCACTCTGCTTTTTCTGACACACTTTTTCTGTCCATTTAAGTTTTTTTTTTTTAGTAGGTGAGGAAAGACTGTTTCCTTTTAAATATGGTCCATTAGCAAATGCAAGGACTGGCATGCTGTCTCCACTGTATTCTTTTATTACTGGATAAAGTAATTTGGATCCAGGCGACACTGATCTGCAAAGATAGGTATGCTTGAGTCTGACTTTTGCCAATAATAACTTGCATAATTCAGTTATTTCATTAGCACTGAAAACAAGTGTTCTGCTCCATATTACTTATACAAACTGTGCTACAAAAGACTATGTCATTGGTGTTGGTGAAGTATTTCAGGATATTTCAAAAGGAAGGACTGTAGGAGTTCAAAGCACTTTTTTGTTGTTTTGTGAGATATGAACTTTTTCTAAAGCCAAAAAAATATAACTTACTGCCAGATAAACAGCAGTTTGCAGGTAAAGCTTTCCTCCAAACTGCTCCATACTGTTTTATGCAAAAAGGTCAAAGTTTCAGGTTTAAACATTGTATAGCAAGTTGTAGATAACGATGATGAACATGACTCTCAAAGCCCATGCTGTGGGGAGTTCTGGGGTGTTCAGCTGAAGTGATTTGCTTAATGCAAGTTCTTCCTTGGAGACACAACCAGTATTCACCAGAATGCCTGTTCTCCTGCACCCACTTCAGGGCACGGAGTTACTTTAAAAGCTCTTTCTAGGGGAAATTTCAGAGAACCCTAAAGCAAGTTTTCCCTCACCCTTGGGCACATAGGAGCAGTGGAGCCCTGTGCCATCACTTGCGCTCTGCTCCAAGATGGTCTGCAGCCAAGAGAGCTGGGTAAGTCTGGCTCTGCAGAGTGCCATCTGTGTACTTTGTTACTCCATCCTCACCTTTCTTCTCTTTTTGTAAAACACCACTTGTCCAGAGATACAATAAAACCCATGGAATGTTGCTTGACTGGACACACTTTGTATCTAGCAGGACCATCCCCAGTTCCAGGGGTACGTTTGCAGTGCCTTTTCCCCAAAAATCTGCTACTGTCATGTTTGTAGAAGTGCAGGTTCTGCTGGCTTTGGTGACAGAAGGAATGGAAGCAGCATTAGTTTCAGAGTGGGCTAGGACAGAAACACTTGTACAGTGCTTTTTTTCATGTGTACATGGGGTTTTACAGTGACTGAAAGAAACATTTCCTTTGTGATGTACCTGACAGGGACTGAGTGGTACCAGTCTTCATCGGCTGCAAACGCTATAATCTAAACCTTCTAATCCAGTTTAAAACTTGTCCAAATCCAAAAGTAGAGATATTGCTCAGAGATTTTGAGAACCTCCCAGGATTTTTGTGACAATTCGGACATGAAAGGGTCTATGAGAGATACAGGTCATCTGCATTGGTACATACCCTTAATTTGTTGGTAACCTGTTGATTCTTTCTCTTCTCTTTTCCCCCTTAGTGGCTGTCTTAATCAGATGTTATTTATGGAGGACCAAGAAATGCCAGAAGCAAAATACTTGCAAAGACACAAATGAAAATTCTTGTTGGTTTCTTAGAATGTCTCACCTAAGATGCTCCCCAAACCAAGACCAGAGCCCCCAAATGCAAAACTAGGTAAATTTGAATGAAGAATAAGGCTGACAGTGTTTTGTATTTCTTGCTTGCAATGCAGGTTAAAAAGTTGATTGTTTTAGACCCCAAGAAACGCCTCACCACTCTGCAGGCTTTGCAGCACCCATGGGTCACAGGGAAAGCAATAAACTTTGCACATATGGACAACGCACAAAAGAAACTTCAAGAATTCAATGCCCGGCGTAAACTTAAGGCAAGTCTCCGCTCATAGTCTCTGTTTTGGCTATGAAAGCATGCAATTAAATTAATAGCCTTGCAGAAAACTCGCACATTTTTGAGGACAACGTTCCATGGTGTTGTGGAAGCTTTTTATTTAAGATGTCTGATGAAGATTGAAGAATTTGAAGCTGATTTAGTTGATGACCGAAGCCAAACAAATAAAAATGTGTGAAGTTGATTGAAAACTCTATCTACACAGATAGAACTGCTGAGGATGTATACAGCTTTCACAAAGTCCTTACTTTCCTTCTTTTCTTTCCTTCCTCCTTTCTTACTTCTGTCCACCCGACTGCCCTGTACTGCTTGTGCATCCTTAGAACACTGACCAGAAAGAACAACATACTGAGTAATTTCTCAATAAGCATCCATAAATCTGGAGGAAAATTAGTCTATTAAAGCATATTTTGATTCCTAAGACACCCCGAATTACCTGTATCTGTCAATACAAAGCAGGAGATTTAAGCCATCCTTCTGTACAAACCAGAGTCAGGATTTCAGTTGTGTAGGTCCATAAAATGTCCCCAGGCTGCTACTTTACCATCCAGTCTACATCTCTACCATGGGAAGAAGCAGGGAAACATGTTTAGGTGCAAACAGCAGGCAGCTGGGCACCTGACTGATATAGCATCAGGAAACTTTCTTCTCCCCTAATCCGTTTTTCAGTTTTTAAAGATTCTCATCTGCTCAGCAAATACTTCCAGGGATGCTTCAGCACAGAAATTGTTACCAACAGCTACAGTGAAACTGCCCTTGTAGCCCTGGGGAATAGGAGTAAAAAGTAACTTAACTGAGAGCTTTAGTAAATTCCGTTTGAAAACCAATTCACAAAAAACTGTACCTTAACTTTGGCTTTGCTATTTTTTTTTTTTTTTAGTAGAGAACTGTAGCAGGGAATCTCTACGGGGCAAAGAAATTTTTTTGTCATTTACAAAGTTCTCAGAGATTGTAGATATAATTCACATCGATGTTTTGATTTTGGTTTTCTTTATTTTTTTACACCAGAGAAATTTTTTTGAAGCTGATTTTATTTAGACCCTTACAGTCAATCAAGTTTATTCTTTTGTGATTACAAACTATTGCTTTTTGTAAGTTTATTTCTTCATTGCTTCTCCATTAAAGATTAAATGACCAAGTCTCCAGTTACTAAGAAGATTGGCTGAAGTTAGCAGTTCTTGTAGAGTTAATAGTTTTCCACAAATATATGTGTAAAATAAACAATAGATTTTTAGATATTTAATTCCTGCTCAAAAAAATTAAACCAAAGCAGACATCCAAGTAGTGAGCACGTGCTCTGGCTGTTGTTTTGTTAGTAAGAATAATATGTAATTATCTCTTCTTTCCCAACCTAACAGTCCATCAGCAGGCTTTCTTTTTGTAAAGACACATTTTTATAGAATAATTCTAAAGGTCTCAGTCGGCATTTGGTTTCTCATAGGCTGTGTTGAATTTGTTTCATAAACATCCAGCATGGCTTGTGAGAGTAAATTACATTGAAAGTATCTTTAGATGTTACAGTATCGCTGAGTGGCTTTTTCTGTCTGTAATCAGTTTTCCAAAGTCCTCTCACTACTAATGTGGATGTCCGTGATTTTTCCTTTAAGAGGTCAGGTCTCTCACTTTCAAAATTCTTGCCACTTCTTTCGGTTTATGCCTTAGAGTACTTCTTCATACTCTGTTTTAGGTGATTCTTTTTTATTGACACTGTTTATGTTACCTGTTTTTCATGAACATCTTGTTTTTTCCTTTTTATTTCTTTGTGGGAGTTTGTTTCTTTTGTTTGTGTGGTTTTTTTGTACGTGATTACCTCTCCAAAGAATCCACAAAACCTTCTATGCTCTTCATCGTTCCTGCAGACCCACTTCTTTGATGCCTAAGCAAAAGCTGCCAAGTCAAAAATAGCTTGAGTTGTCACACACAGAGATTAGCATTTCTTTTCCTCTCCTCCATATGTCTAGTTTTTTCAGGCAATAAAACTCTTCAAGGCAAGGGCTAATATAACTGTTTTCACGTGTGGCTTCATTTTGTGATGTTTCATGTGATATGAAAGCCTACCCCCAATGTGTATTTTTATTTATCTGTACTTAGGAAGTTGCCCGTGTGCACCACAAAATTGTGCTTGGCGTATGCAAGAGTGCAATAGTGATAAATACTGTGTCCCTTTGTGGAATTTTCATGAAATAATCACTGATAGTACTGTTGTTATTACTATGACAGAAGATGATGACTTTCTTTTTTGCCATCCAGCTTAAACACAGGACACATGAAGTAATTTCTAAAAAAAACCAACCAAACAAAAAAAGGCAGCAGGTACAGCTGAAAAAAAAAGTTGTGTTCATGTCGCCCAACTTTTAACCTTGTGAAAGCAGCCATTTNCCGGCAGCCACAGCGCCCACGACGGCCACAAGCCCGGCCACAGCCCGGCACCCGCCCGCGACGCCCAGCCCACGGAGAAACCCACTCAGGAAGTGGCAGCAGCAGCAGCAGCAGCTCCAGAAGAAATGCCTTAGGTCGATGTGGCTCACTCGTGTCAGCGGAGATGTGTCATTTCATACACCAGCTACCTTGCCATTCAGCGAGAGAGATTAGTGAGCTTGGCCTCTCTGGTTCTGCTTTGGGGCGCCACAGGCCCCGCCTGGTGATCCTACCTTCAGTGCATGTGACTGCTTATGAAAATAGTAAACTGTTCTTTTAGGCATGTCATGGAAACAGTGTAATTTGCAGTAATACCGGCAGGTGAAAACATGGGGATTATTAACTACCTACCACAATGTGTATACTTCATCTATCTAGTGTTCCTAGGTGGCATTTGAAACAAAATGCTATTCGTTCGGTTTTATGGAAGTAGGTGTCTTATCTATGTTGTGAGTTTCTTTGAACTGTTTCCTTCCAGGTTCATAGTCCTTTGGCAGACAAAATGGAAGGAAATACCAAACCAATGCTTTTAAAACTGATGTATGAAATAATGCTTTTTATCTGTAAAATTGAAAAAGTATTTGGGGATTTACATGNCATTTTAAACCTCAATCCAGTATTTCAGGTGGCCTTCTAAATCCACCCAGGCCCAGGCGGGTATCCAAACGTGACATTCCCGGGAAGACTAAAGGCGGTTGGCATTCCCTGTCAGGGCGGTGCGGAGGCCGCAGTGCCAACAGGCCGTGCCCCCTGAGCAATGTTTGCTTGGTCCTCTCTCTCCCAGGCCGCAGTGAAAGCCGTGGTGGCCTCCACGCGCCTCGGCAGCGCCGGCAGCCACAGCGCCCACGACGGCCACAAGCCCGGCCACAGCCCGNCTTCATCTATCTAGTGTTCCTAGGTGGCATTTGAAACAAAATGCTATTCGTTCGGTTTTATGGAAGTAGGTGTCTTATCTATGTTGTGAGTTTCTTTGAACTGTTTCCTTCCAGGTTCATAGTCCTTTGGCAGACAAAATGGAAGGAAATACCAAACCAATGCTTTTAAAACTGATGTATGAAATAATGCTTTTTATCTGTAAAATTGAAAAAGTATTTGGGGATTTACATGCAAAAAAAAAAAACCAACACAACAACATTCCATTACTTCTGGGAAGAAATTGAAATGGTAGTTCCACTGGGCATGAAAACGTACATTGCTCAAGCTTGCATCAAGAATGCCTTATTCTGACTTTTCCTGTTTATATACAATATTTTAATAACAACCAAAATTACTCAGATTTCTGCCATTTCACTCCATAGTAAAGTCTTAGCAAAACAAAACCATAGACTAAACAAGGATTAGAGTAGATGCAAATTTTTCGCATACCATTATATTTATTCATTAAAATTCTAAACTCTGCAGCTAGAAGACATTTTATAGGCCCTAAGGGAATAATCTGCATTTAAATAAGTTGTAAATGCTTGAAGGAAGCTATTCCACATCTTACTGATTTTGCTTTGGGGAAACACTCTTATGCAAGGTCTGGGAGCAAGTAGTATAATCTAGTTGGTTCCTGGGTAGTTTAACCTCATGAGTGAGCAGTTTCCACTTGTAATTAGTCCATATTTTCCTAACAAAGGACCCCTCCCATAAAGTGATCCACCAGCACAGATCTTGCATCCACCCAGAGCTCCTGCATCTTGAGTTAGCAGCTGTGTGCATCGATCAGCTTGCAAAATAGGGTCAGGCTCTTCAACTATCTTGATGTTTTTGTTGAATGTGATTGATAGGAACTGAAAAACTAACATGCATCAGTGTGTATGACCACTTACACTTGTTTGTTATCTATTTGACAGCATGTGACTATTGTACTGATATATTACAGAAATGGCAAAAAGAACCTGATGTACAAAAATGTCATTTGTGCTTGTTAAACTTTTTAATACTGATAGTTACCTAAGATCCTAATACAGTCATCATTCCTCTTTTGCTTTAATTGTTTTTATGTTGTTGTTAGGCCTTGCACAACTTGCCTTGAAAAAATATAGCAGCTACTGAAAAAAACAAGACTTTAATAAAACATTCAATAATTACATTTCCTGATGAAATTAAAGGGTAATACAATGTTATTCGTACGGTAGATTTAATAAATAAAATGTGCTCTAAATTAATATATAAAGGAGGATTGAAGATCCTGTCTTTACTGGGTGAGGATGTATGCCAATGAATCTATTATACTTGAGGTTTTTTATTCATTTCTTGGAACTCTTTGAACTTGTACAAAAATTTTTGCTGACTAAGCAGGGTTGAAATTTAAAGTACATGCATCCATTCATTTTTCAAGGGACACACTTTGAGGTCAGCTGAAACAGCTGGTGGGGGCCCGGCAGCTGTGTGCAGGCCAACACGACACTTCTACAGATTTTTCCCTTGAAAACAAGTACAGCAGGATCGATAACTTTGGAGAAGATTGTAGGTACATCCACCTGTCTCACTTTTTACTCTCTGTCCTACCTCCTCTGAGATCACTGCATGAAAAATGCAATTCTCAGCTACTTTACTCCACCCCCTTATTCTGTGGTGAAGTCATCCATGTTCAGTCAGTCAGGAGGTCTGATGGGAGAGGCTGGATTTCTGTACGATTTCATCCTTCATTTGGGATAATTGCTTCAAACCTGCAGAAGTGGAGCTGGCTGCGCACTTCTGTGAGATATGCACATCTGTGAGAGCTTGAGCATAAATTCCTTCATGTGAGGCACAGTTTCTTGAGCTGACAAGCGGTCCCAGCTTTTCCCACTGGTGGTTTTTGCTAAATTATACCACAGCATACCGTAACTATGAACTGATGGCGTCCAACAGGAGACCTCTTTGTGACAGCATGATCTTCAGAGGCAGCTCAGTTTTGTGTATAAAGGCTCTGGGGCTTCAGTTGGTTTTCTGCTTTGTTTTCTGCTATCATACTCAACATAAGGCAATCAGGATGTCTGTGCTGAATTTGTGATTAGCAGTACTCAGTGGAGAACTGTGCCTAGCTGATACATTTGATGTATGACAGCACTTGGATATATGCATGCAGTGGAAGACAGGTGTGTTACCTGCATTGACTTTGTCTGAAAAAACACATCCTGGTGGCATCTGCTGCAGTTCAGACTGGGATGTGCAACACTAGTGTCTTACTGAGGCTGAAAAATGTGAACACACTTGAAAACTACTGGAGATAGACCAGATGTTTCCAAATCTGTGGTTATAACCTAGGTAGAAAGTTATCCATGCTCTTTTCTGTTGAAATCCTAAGCTTTATGTTTTTTAGAATATTTAACACATTAACAAAGTTCTTCAAGTAAAAAAGGGGACCCTTGCAATCTTTCTGAAGTATTTGAACTTAGCAAAACTTTTCTTTTAAAAGCAGATTGCAGCACTAGCCAATTGTAGTCTAATATTTGAGAGCTAGGATGATGATCAGATGGCTGTTAAATGGCTAATGAAGCCCTGCCTTTGCACCACAACATGGATTTTCCCAGGTTCAGAAAGATTCCCTCCAAAATAGAACAGATTTCCTGTAATTTCAAACACTTTTGCTTGCAATCTTGTGAATGACACAGTAGATTACCCTGTGTGAGCCTGGTGCTGGTTTGCTGGCTGAAGTTTGTACTTTATAGTGTGCAAACATGCTGCCAAGAGGCAGACACACCGTAATCAAACTTCTGAATGCAGAATAATATCAAGACAAAAGGTTTTGATACAGCAGGTTTCTTCAGAAGAAGGGTACTAAGGACTCTATCTCCACAAATGGACAGGCTGTTGGACACATGAAGTGACAAAAACTGCCCGGCAGTCCCTTTGCCTTGGTGAATAAAGCAAAATGCTCTGAAAAGCTGTGTGGTAGCAGGGCAGGATAAAATCATCAACCAAAAAGTTTTTGAGGTGGCTCAGATCAGCAGGGAGTCCCAGGCTGCAGGAGGCCATGGCTCACTGGCAGGCAGGCCTCGGCACTTCCAAATGGATCACCTTTTCCTACAACTCTACACTGCGAGTGGAACACAGACACAGCTGGCAGCCACGGGAGGAGTGAAGTCAACACCATATTTTCTGCTGCCCAGCAGTAGGGAGAGGGAAGATGATACTGGGGGTTGTCAGTGCCCAGCTCGGCAGAAGGACAGCAATATCTGACAAGCAGCAAATACAGCAGGACTCTGGAAAATAAACCCTTGTTTCTAGACAAAGGTCCTTCCGCCCCTGCACACATGCTGGGTCGTCTCTGGGGTTTTAAGAGCAGTGTATGAAGCTGTGGGGTGGAGGACTCCCTGCAGATCCTTGCACACTGTCCTGCACACTGCCTGCTTACAGAATGAGAGACACAAGCGTCAGCACAGTGCCTTGGCCCCAGGCTTATGCAGAGGCTGTTTCTCATGGTGAAGAACTTTGGTGAAGTTTTGTGTGGCTGAGCCAACCTTGTTGCTGCTGAGATTACGAGTGCATAGCTTATGGAGGCATGGCATTCACAAAGCAAAAATTATCAGAGGCTGACCAAGAAAGATGCACATTGCACATTTAGACCTCGGGACCAGAGGCAGGGATACACGCAGGTTCTGGATATAACAAAGGTAGCAAAGAGACGGGGAGAACATCCTTAAAGTTACTTTATAAAACAATAATAGCTCAGAGAATGTCCTTTCTTCCCTATCAGAGTTAGTTCAGCTGGAACATAAATAGTGTGAGTTCATTCTTCTTTTGTATAAAGAAATTTGTATAAAATTCCCTGATAAGCCCCTGCACAATACCATGTTTCGTTGAACAAAAATCATCAGCTGCATTGCAGAATAAGAAGAAAATAAGGAAGGAAAAGAGAAAAAAATAGGAGTTAAATATTTGCCTAGTCTAGACACACAGCTCTAACACGAGGCTTACAGAGGGCTACAAAGATGATGAGGGGACAGGAGCAGCTCTTTCATGAGGAAAAGCCAAGGAAACTTGGCCTGCTCAGTCTTAAGAAGGGATGACACAGAGGAGATCTCGTTAATATATAGGAATACCTGAAAGAAGGGTGCCAAGAGGATGGACCAGGCTCTGCTCCATGGTGCTGAGAAAGAGGACAAGAGGCAATGGGCAGAAACTGCTGCCCAGAATGTTGCCCCTTAACATGAGGAAGGACTTCTTTACTGTTCAGTGACCACACACTGGGACAGATTGCCCAGAGAGGCTGTGGAGCCTCCCTCACTGGAGATATTCCAGAACCTGGACACAGTCCTGTCCAGTGTGCTTTGGGAAACCTGGTTTGGCAGGGAGGTGGGACCAGATGACCATGCCGATGGTCACATCCAAACTTATCCATTCCGAGATTTCGTGATTTTATTACCTTAGTTCCAGAAGATAAACTTTTACTGGCAAGACTGCAGATTCTTTATATCTGGGACGTAAAACTTCTGGCCAGAGTCATTCGGTGAAGATTGCTGGAGGTCAGTGAAGAGCATCCCTTGAAGTGTGGATCCTCTAACTAATATAAGAATAGAATGATATACATGAATATAACTAAAAGATCAGCAAATACTTACATCCTCTTCTACTCCTCCATAGTGGAAAAGAGAACATGAATGCAGTGATGAACTTAGTTCTTATTGGAAGGCATTCAAATATTGTGGGAATAGGCATAGTACAGAAGCAGGAATACAGTGGAATAGTTGAAGCAGCCCAATTCTGAATTTAGCAGAAAAATTATAGATTAAAATCTGAATATGTACATGAACAGATAAATATAGAAATGTATCAAATAAGAAGCAGAGACTGCTGAACAATCTCTGAAAGCCAAGTCCGTATTAAAAGTTGCAGCAACCTTTTAAGCCATCTTTTGTCCCTTGCCAGCATTACTCCACTGGACCTGAAAGTGTAATGATTAACAGTCTGGCACACATAGATCATCACTGGATGAAATTCAGTAATCCATATCAAGGTATGAAAGATAACAAATAGAGTGGTACAGAGTTTTGCCCAGCTCTGGGTCCTTCCAAGACACAGCTGGGAAAAAGATTACTTCAGTGCCCTTGTCCTTTCATGTGCTCAGTACAGGGGCTGAAGAGGAGTGACAACACAAGCACAAGCACAGCATTCTGTGATGAGTTTGAGCTGCCCCAAACTGCACAGAGGCCCTGCCCAGTGATGCTCCATCCACAGCACATGTGACTGAGAACTGACAATCTGGCCCTTTATTTGTATATCAGGGAGGTGTTTATTGGCCAAGGTGTATTAAGCAGCATGTGTTTGCCCCTGTGAAGTAGCATGTAGTTTCCCCCATAGGAAGATACATGAAGAGCAAAGCTTAAAAGAAAGGGATTATTTTTTTTTTTCCATTTGAAACTCGGGCTTCAAGAACAAGGGTTAACATTCATGGCTAAATGGCTCAATGTTATTCTTCCCCTTTGTGCTTCATCTTTTTTTTCCTGGCCCAGGGACATCCAAGAAGGGCTTTCAGCTGCCAGTCAGTGGGTAAAGAGCCATCTGACACCTGGCAGGTTTCAGGTTTTCTGCCCTGACAAATCTGCTGTTGCCCTTGGTTCCATCAGATGGTCTCATTCCTGCCCTTGTGCACTCAGAAGAGTCTGGGTTTTATCAGTCAAGTATACATGTATTTCTCTGTGAGCCACCCTGGGTGTGATTTGTCACTGCCAGTTAGTACCCAGGGAGAGGTATTTCTGCTCTGCCTCTCCATTTCCCAGACTCATGCTGTTTCCTGGCACCTTCAGATTCCTTTCTTAAGAGCCTATACCTGGCTGACAGAAATAGCTCAGTTGTGCGCAACAAATGCCAGACAGACACAGAAAATAATTCAGCATCTTGGGTTATTTTCCTAACAGAAGATGAAGGCACCTGGGCTGCTGCAGGTGCAGGATGAGGGGCTCAGAGCAAAGAAGCACAAGAACACCACCGTGCCAGGTTCTGCTCCTCAGCACCAGGAAGCTCCTTTGTCAAGAGCACCTTTTTCCTTCCATGAAAGACATTGTTTAGGTCAATCCAAACGGACAAGTTAGGCTTAGGAACTCTGAAAAATATCATATGTGCTATGACCAGTGACCTTCTTAATATTGTTTACGTAATATGAGTAGATATACTTAGAATCATATTTTATGCAACGTTGCCATTTACAGTGTTGGCAGAAGAAACTGCAAAATCAGTTTCGAACACTTTGTCCCATTTGTTGCCTGGAACAGTAAATAATGATCTGCTTCCTAATACAAAACTCTGGAGCCAATCGTTGTATCTGCATAAGTACACACAGGGAAAGTCCACCAAGAAGATAAAGGACCATAATTCTTATCCCTGTGTTGGGTCCTCAGATCCCAAAGTACAATGATGTTACTTACAAATGTGAAATTTGCATGAATGAGCACAAGTACAGAAATCACCAAATAACACTGAACAATAAATGCCCACAACAAACACACCAGAGAGCTCATTTTTAGCTTTGTGTCAACAAAGGATAAAGTGAAATGTCTATAAATGTGCATTCCAAGGTTTCAAGTTTCTGGATTTCTGTTATTTTCCTGACATCCCCACTAGCCATGTTTATGGAAGTAGTGCAAACATATCTATCCAGTGACAGCCTCCTCCAGATGGGAAAACCTCACCACTGACCTCACTTCTTTGTAAGACATCAAAGGTATATTGTTTGTACTATTAATACGTCCCCCTAGTCTCTTCTCTCTCAGCTTGCTACGGGGCCTGAAGTAGTCTTTTACAGAAAACTGAAGTTTGTTAAGAAACATTTCATGAAACTAAGCAAATGGACTGTATGTATATTTAGACAAAAATATCTTTGAAATATCTCCTAAACCCTGCTGCAGCAGTGTCTTCCCTGAGAAATATTTTCCTTGGGAATGACAGGGACCCTGCAGAGCATCCAAAGCTGGTGCCACCATCAACGTACTGCCCTCAGTGTCGTGATGGGTTCCTTGTTTGCTCTGCTCAAATCATTACCATCTTTGTTGCAGGGGGACCATAATTACAAAGTAAGATATTTTTTAGTGAAAGTAATTAGAAACAAGGACATTTACAACTACTAACTGCTGAGAGCTAACCCAAACTGCTTCTTTGTGCTGTTGAGCACAAGAACAACTTCCTTGTTCACACCACATCCTCATGAGATGTCATGCTAACGCTTCTGATTAAATAGCAGAAATTTTACTTAATGTTCCAGAAGGGGACATTGTTTTGGGGTCTGACTGTTTTTTAGGGTTTTTTTGGTTTTATTTTTTTGAATACATGGTGTTGAGAGGCCTATGCTAGTGAGAAAATTACCTCTAAAATGGTTAGTTGCTCAGGGAGAAGGAAGGATGGAGTGTGAACCCTAGTCATAGAACCATGGAACTATTCAGTTAGAAAAGACCTTTGGAAAAGATTGGTTGGGAAAGATCATGCAGTCCAGCTGTTAACCCAGCACTGCCACGTCCACCACCAACAGGATGTTCTTGCAAAACAGCACTGGTGGCTGGCCCAGCTGGTCAGGGAAGAAGGGAAGAGGGAAGAATCATTGAGGCTGTCTCGCCTGGGGGAAGAAGTTTGTTAATCCCCAGGAGCTATACCTCCACACCCTCGCAAGCCCAAGGGTACCAAGCAGAGGCTGCCTGGCTGCTCCACACTCACAGTAAGAAGCTCATCAGCTTAAACTGGTTTTAACCTGGAGAAATGTGATACATTAAGGGCTCGTGTCCGGCTTGGCCTTCATCTGGAGGCTCCCGGGTGGATGAAGATCAGACCATAAGGAGGGAATTTTGTGGTTTTGTTAACTCAAGAATAGTGTATGGTGGATGGTTAGGGTATGTGCTGATGTCTCCAAGACAAACAGAAAAATGGTGCCTTTGACTAGTAACACGAAGTATTTTATAAGCCTGTTACAGAAGCTTATTGATCTCAGAGCGGTGGTGGCTGGAGTCTTACTAATAGCAATGAAGAATGTTGTAAATACGTATAGCAGACTCTCTCAAATTAGCTCCATGTCCTGTGTTCCTGACTCTTTATTTTACTGCTTAATGTGTAAGAAATCCTGTACTGTCAACACTTTTTTCTTCTACTTGCAAAGATGTAAGCAACTAAATAGATGTTCATAGTCTGCTTGTTTAACTGTACACTTTTGCTTCTGATTAAACCTGTTTGTGTACTAACTTTTCTGACATTGTGCAAGTGAACCAGAGAGAAATTTGAACCAGAAAAAAACGACTGTTTTGTTATTTCTGTGTATTTTATGTGGGACTAGTGTACCTCCTTGTGTGTTTGCATAGGAATGCTGATAAGCCATGAAAAAATGCTTTGGTGTTGGAATGTCTATTTTTAGTAAGTGGCTTGCATGAATGATCTGATGCTAAATAAACTAGTAAATCTAGAAAAGCTTGCATCCATTATTTGCTGACAGCCTAATGCTCAACGTAGAGCAAGGAACAGTAGTCATCGTTAGAAAGAGGAGTAATCATGTGTCTTAATTGTTTATATTGCAAAGTCTAGATTGAATTCCTGCTTGGCACAGCATATCCCCTGCTCCTCTTGCCTCAAAAGTTAGCAGCTGAATAAAAAACTAAATCTGTTGTGAGTGGTGGAGTACAGAACTAGGGGCTGTCCAGGGTGCCCCAGGGTGGGTTATGTGAGACAGATGCTTGTCTTCCTTTTTGTTAAAGACTTGCAAAGATGAAGAAATTGCCTTCTCCTTGTGCACTCTAGTTCTGCTACTCTTTTAACTGGGAAGTATTTTACAAAGGTCTTTTTGTAGCAGTTAACAGTTTGTCTATCACAATGATTTGTTTTCTGCAACCTAATCTAAAGTTTATTAATGTGGTCCTTCATTCAGCATCCTCCTCTCCCAGCAGCACAAACCAAACCTTTGCCCCAGAGGTCTAACACTCCTCCTCTTGCTTGAATGTGGATTTTCTGCCTTTAGTTGACTACTCTTTGTCTTGAACTATGTTGCCAAAAGCTGCACATGGTACCTGAATGGAGAACATTGCAAGACTCAGGTGTTGAAAAGATTTTCTATTTTTTATTTCTCTGCTCTGTTCTTATCTGTCACCCTCACTGGTGTTCCTTCCTGCCTGGTACTGGTGCATCTTGTTATTCCTGCCACCTACAACTCCTCAGTCTTGCAAACCACTTCAGTGGAAAGTCTCTACATACCCTTCTGTGGGAGATGATTTTACAAAATCCCTCCATCTTGGAGCAATATAAGAAATAAATTATTATAAACTCTACAAGACATTTTGCATGGCAACAATGCTCCAGAAAAAATGTCTAATTTGGTCCTTCCATGGATATTGCTGAATCTTTGCCCAAGCTAATGCAAGGTGTACATTCTTATCGCAGTTTCATGAAACCATCTGCATCACACCTCCATAGCAGAATGGAAAAGGGCAGTGGAAATACCGAAGGAGAGAAGAGGGCAAGTATCAAGCTGGCTTTGAGCTCCCCCTGGAGCTCAAGGTTTTTCTGTTTGGCTGACCTGTTAAAAATAGTGCATCAAACAGCTGAGTGGGAGCTTGCGATACAGCACAACATTACACTGGTTTCATGACGAGCTTCAGACAAAGAAAATGGGAAATAAGAAAGAACTAACAAGTCAGAGGAACTTTTAATGAGTTTGGATATAGCTGGGGAGTTAAACATAATGATCCTGCCTCATAATTACCAATTTCTGCATTTCTGTTGATGCCTGGTGCAGTCTTCTTCTCTAAAAAGCCCTGGGGCTTTGTAGTTGAGTCCTTCTCAGCAGTTCAAGCACTTATTTCCTTCGACATGTTATACAAACCCCAAAAACTTTATGTCTCAAATATCCAAGGATGCAGGTGGGTTTGGGAAGGAATTCAGTATTTTTACACCCATGGTGAATTCTCTATACTTTCATTTGACATTTAAAAAAACTAGTGCATGAAGAGCCTCTTCCCTCCTCCTTACTTCTTTGGCACTTGTGGTGGGCACCAGATTTCCTGAAATTCGTTTCCACTGAAGCTCTAATCCCATGGTGTGGGCTGGGAGGCAAACAGCAGAGCAGAAGGATGTTTTGCCCATGCAGAGCATATATAAAATTGTATTTTCATTTAGCTGATTGAGACAGGGAGACCATGAAATTCTGCAGATATGGCTGTGCACATACAGGCTGCATCCTTAATCCTCTACGCAGAAGAGATGGTGGCTTGAGGAGACATGGCATATGCTCCAGTGAACAGGTATGTTGTGGTTTCTTTCCTTCCTCCTTCAAACGGTGAGGAGCTCGAAATCCTTTTAGGCATACAGACAAGGAAGGGTTGTGTGGCACCAATAACAGGGCCTGAACAAACTCACATTTACTGCTGCTCAAATGCACCCCTTTGAGCACTGTCCCACCTCCCCAGGGCACCTTGGAGCTGGAATTAGTAACACCAGTGCCTCAACTGCAGTGCTCCCTGATTGGAACCCAAATTGCAGGCAGCACTCAGACTGACACGCTGAGAAAGTCAGGCAATCTTGGCATAATAATTTTCTCTCTAGGGTTATAAACTGCCTCAGAGAGGGGTCTGTGCTGGCAGGCAGGTCAGCAAGGCCCAGGTACAGAGCTCAGGAAGTGCTTTCTACCCCTGTGCATCCCGTGGCAGAGCCAAGCTGGTCCAGTGAGGGCTTGAACAAGGTCAGTTTCTGGTTACACTTTGGGATTCAGAACTCATCGTCTAAGAGTTCCACTTAGGTTACCTGTATCAAAGAAAAACTTCTGAGGATTATCAGGTTGTCCTAGTGTCTTGGCACACTGAAAGAAAAGTTTTAAAGGCAGTAACTCTGGAAAAGACAGTTCTGGATAATGAGTTGGTATTTGAAACTCCTTAATTCAGGTGTGGCATTTCTTACCATGTGGGTCAGCTATGAAACATGCACAGGTCTCTCCTGCCCTGTGCTGTCGCCATCTGTGTCTGATTTCTCCCTGCCAGTGGCACAATCCCAAGGAAGATTAGCCCCACGATAAGCAGTCCCTATCTGAACTGTAAAACTGAGTCATCAGCACAGCCCAACGAGGACCGGAAAAGGCAGAATGTGTTACAAAGTTTAAATTGTGGTTCAGGACTTCACGATACATTCTTTTCAAGAGAACACTTAATATTTAGGGTAGGTTTATTATTTCTCCCATCTATTATCTTTCACTGGGAAATGGGTTTGAACATCAACGTTTTCTTTTAATAATTCTAATAATTAATGTCCTAAATGATTGTCCAATGATCCCAAGTAGCCTCAATGCCGATCCCTACCTCACTTTGCAGAAGGTAACATGATACATGCCCTACAAGGGCGCGTTGTATCTCAGAGGTGGCACTTCCTTTTCTCAGCAACAGAGGGCTACAACTCTTTCCACTGAAGTCAAATGCTACAGAACTCTACTGCCCTTATGTCAGCTTTGTAAGAGAAACAAGGGAAGGTTCTAGAGAAAATACAGGGATTTTCTTCTTTTGTGTAGGTGCTAATTAAATACATGTCAACGTACATGTTGCAGCTTGTTTTATACACCTAATATACATTATATGCCTTCTGCCAGATGCTATATGCTCATGTGTTTCAGATTAACTTTATGTTTATGGATAATGGTCATTTCTTAAACACACATAAAGGTAAATAATACCAAGCCAAAATAATAAAGTTTTTCCACAGCAATCATGGGCTCATCACAAAAAAACGCCCTGTATATACATTTTTAGAACTGAAGCCTTGAGAAAATCCTACTTGCACAGCTTTCCAGAGATTTCAGTTGGGCATTTTCCTCGGTCTAAATCAAGTTTTTACGTAAAGGTACACTTCATGGCCTTCAAATTTAAGGAGACAAACTGATATCACTAGAGATCACCATGCGGCTGAAGATGAACTACATAATCAGACATAACTCTCCAAAAATATGGCTGCACAAGTACTGAAAAAGCTACATCACAAGCCTGTTGGAATCCATTATTTTAATTTATTCTGCAGGTGCATTCAAAATACAAATACAATCACTTAAATACTGAAAACAGTAAGTTAAACCCACTGTTAAAACAATTTTGACTTTCTGTATGCAGGCACGACTCGACTGGTTTCACAAGAATTAGGGCTATTTTTACAGCAGTGAACCTCCTAGGTTGAGCCACCAGATCACACCATCAAAAGTGTTCTGGTTACTTATGATTACTGGAGGAATTACACGTTCTGTGTTTTTTAAGTTCGTCAGGTTTCACATTTATAAATTCATCAAATTTGATATCAGGGCCTGCGCACAGAGTATCTCTCTGCAGTACTGGTCCACCTCCCAGCAAGCTGTGGTAGAGTACTTTGACTTACCCTAAACTGAACTTAGCCCCATCTCTGTATCTTCTGCACATCTCTAGGCTTTAAGGTTTAATGCTGGAGGTTTTAGATGAGGAACAGAACCCAGACACGAAAACTGTTTTATCTTCAGTCACCCTTCCCCCCCACACACACAGAGCACCTAGTTAAAGTGCCAAACAGTAAAGTGTCACATTGCCCAAACCTCCAAAAAAGTAAATTTTTTTTTTTTTTAAATTTGCTATATAAAAATAATTTTGATTTGTCTGTATACATGCTATTTCTCTAGCAAAACCAGATGTCTGCTATTCTTGGGCAATTTGTTTAGAAGTCACTTTTGGATAACTATATTCCAGTTTAACTGAAACACTCCTAAGTGACAGAAATCTATACTAAGCAATTTACTCTGTCTCCCATTTCTTCTGCATAAGCAAAACATGGGTTCCTGCACTTTGTCCTTGCAACTGCCTTCCTGTTTTAACTCTCTTGGCTCCACCTAGATTGTCCACTAACTCAGGAGGAGAAGAATGCAACAGTGGGAGAAGAGGCTCTGATATTGTGGTTTTCTTGGTTCTGATGTACTCTGGTTAAAGAACAGTTCTTCTTCCCTCTCCATCTATAGCTACATAAAAATAATATAAATTTCAGGTTCAAATAAATACATTTGAAATTGGACATCTTTCTTCCAGTTCGGTATTAAGTCTATAGCTGAACTGAAATTTTTATTACAAGTATCAATATACAAAAATACACTAACAATTTTTTTACTTTAGCTCAAGTTCTTCTTTCTTCAGCTGCTCTGCGCTTCACCAACCTGTCTTTGCTGAAAGCAGAAAAAGCCATTTCACTGGATACTAAATAAGTATAGATACTGTATATGTGTCAGAGTCCCTAAAATGGGGTTTTGGAACAACTCTTTCTGCTATGCCTGGTGTCGCACAAACATCCTCCTCTAAGTATCTTGTGCTCCTTCTGACCCATTTCTCCAGCACTGAAGTGCCTCTGTGCAAATTAAATTGGGCTTTTTACATATAGAGGGAATATTTTTCTCTATGTACATCTATATCACAACCCCTCCATTAGTCAGTCCCAGCAGCTCTAAAAAGAGAAGACATGAATATGCAGATTCACTGCCTATGTAATCTTTGTAACTGGGAGGAATAAATAGGCTGCACTTCAAACAGTTTCCTCTACAATCATGTCATCATTCATCCCACGGAGCAGCACTGCCAGAGATTTCATAATTGCCTCTGTACCAGTACTAGAAAGGAGATGATTCTGGCACCAATTCCTTGGTGTCCTTGGTGGTAGAAGATCACCTCATGAGCTTCCAGTACTTTGGCAGACACGAGGAAGGTGGAAAACAAATGGGAAGACTGAGGGATTTAAAGGGAACTGCAGAATACACAAAACCTAACAAGGAGTTAACGTTTCTGCCCATGAAAACACCAAAGGCTGTTTGATGCATTGTTTTTAACAGTCTTAAATAGTACTAAATACCTTAAAACATGAAACAGGTTGAAGAAATCCCCACTATATTTGGTATTACGGTTTTTTATACCTCTCTGCTTGAGCAATGAAAAAAGGAAAGTCCTCACTATTCAGAGTTCAGCTGCAGTGGCCAGTGACAAAAAAGCCAGTATTGCAGGGGACTTTCATCTGAATTTTTGTTTTTCTGAGAGTCCATTTCCAGTCCCTGGATTGTATGTATAAAACTGGCTCCACAACATCAGGGCTCCAAGATACTTTCCCTAACTCCTACACAGTTAAACTTGCCACTGTGAGCCCTGGCAAAGCATGGGGA
>WEIT01025445.1:2118-29141 GCA_013389985.1 Dryoscopus gambensis | reverse complement strand
AGCACAGCAGTGATGGATTCAGGACTGGTTTCCACATGCAACAGTCCAACACCACACACCTTCTCTCCTGCCTGAAAAACGGTTCTGACAGATGGAGCCCGAGGTCACGCACTCAGTGATCTCAATGGGCTTTTGTAGGGATGGTCCATAACTTATGGGAATGTTATATGTCTATATATGTACCAAAAGTGATGCAAGTGAAGAGGTTTTGGGAAGTGGGACCTGGCATTATAGAAATTATGTGGAGTATGGGGTGCCTACTGTCCTAGTTTCAGCTGGTATAGAGTGAATTTTCTTTTCAGTAGCTGTTAGAGATGTATTTTGGATTCAGTGGGAGAATAATACTGATAACACTCTGATGTTTTGGTTGCTGCTGAGCAGTGCTTATCTTAAATCAAAGATTTTGCAGTGCCTCACGCTCTGCCAGTGAGGAGCTGTGGCAAGAAGCTGGGAGAGAGCACTGGGGCAGGTAAGCCAGTGTGGCCAAAGGGATATTCCGTACCACAGAATGTCACGCCCAGTATACAAACTGGGGGAGCTGGCTAGCAGGGAACAATCGCTGCCCCTGGACAGCCTGGGCATTAGTCTATGTGTGGTGAACAACTCTATTGTGCATCATTTGTTTCCCTTGGGATTTAGTTCTCTTTCTCACCTCTCACTACTATTATATTTCTATTGGTTTACTTTATTTCAGCTATTAATCTGTTCTTATCTCAGGCCATGTGTTTTTTGTGATTCTCCTCCCAATCTCGCCAGGGGTGGGAGTGAGCCAGCAGCTGTGCAGTATTAGTTGCTGGCTGGGATTAAAACAAAACACATTATCAGCTTTGGAGTTTACAAATAACAGTTGTTGTCTTGCACAAATCACTGTATCTGTATACACAGGGTATCCATGGATACACTGTAAATACAATACAGAATTTCTTATTATTGTGGATGCAAATTACAGAATCACAGAATCACAGAGTAAGCTGGGCTGAAAGGGACCCACGACGGTCATCAAGACCAACTCCCAGCCCTGCACAGCACTATTCCCAAGAGTCACACCATGAGAGCATTGTCCAAAAGCTTCTTGAGCTCTGTCAGGCTTGGTGCTGTGATTGCTGCCCTGGGGAGCCTGTTCCAGTGCCCAAACACCCTCTGGGTGAAGAACCTTTTCCTGATACCCAAGCTAACCCCCCCCTGACACAAATACAAGCCATTCCCTCCGGTCCTGTCACTAACCACCACAAAGAAGAGATCAGCGTCTTCCCCTCCTCTTCCCCTCATGAGGAAGTTGCAGACCAATGAGGTCTCCTCTCAGTCTCCTCTTCTCCAGGCTGAACAGAGCAAGTGCCTCAGCTGCACCTCACACTGCTTCCCCTCAAGGCTCTTCACCATTTTCACCGCCCTCCTTTGGACACTCTCTCATAGTTTAATATGTTTCTTATGTTGTGGTGCCCCAAACTGCACACGATATCTAAGGTGGCTTCGCTAGTGCAGAGGACAGCTGGACAATGACATTTACATAACATGTTAATGTCTTGGTTAAGTTTTCAGTAAGTCCTGAAGATTCACTCATCTTGAAGGTGTACTTGCTTCAAGTTACTTCAGCCACAGCTTTCTGCAGATGATAGCAGAAAGTTCCCAGATTATAAAAGGGACAGAGAAACTGCACTGTGAGAAATAACTGAAGGCGTTCAGTCTTCTCACCCTAGAGAAGAGGAGACTTAGGGCCACGTCACCCCAGTTTTCCAATATTTAAAGGCTAGCTACAAAGAGGACAGAGCTTGTCTCATCACAAGTACAAGACAAGGGACAATGAGTACAAGTTGCACCAGGAGGGATTTCAACTTGAAAAGGAAAAAAGAACACTTTCATGGTAAGAGCAATTTTTCACTAGAACAGAGTCCAATTTATTGCAATAGCTTTAATAGGCTGGATAATTAATTAAACAGATAGCATGTGAAATGGTTACTCTGAATCATTCAAGGATGGTAAACACATGCTCTTCAAACAATTTTCTATTCTCTCTCGTCTTCTCCCCAGTTCACTTGTTTTTTGACCTGACCCTTTTCCAGGTAATAATCAATTTACTTGCCTACTCAATTACATGCTAAGATAGTAAACTCTTTTATGCATTTTCCCTGAAATGTGGTAAGCACCACTAGAAACCATACTCTTCTTTCTCTATCTTTTATTTATTTATGTTCCCATTCTTTTCAGAGGTTTGGGGTTTTTTCACATTTGATTGTGACTCTGACTAGCAGCAGTAATTACATTGATATATACTTTATAATGTTTCTTCCTAGCCTAAGTGTTTGCTGTTTTCTAGGCTGAACTCCTCCAATGTGAAGAGGCCCTCAGTGTAGTTTAGAAAACACTTGGCTCATCTTGATGTTACCTAATGGCTTTAAAAAGCACTAACATTCATTGAGTAATTTTCTCATCTCTGATTTTGACTGTTGGTGATTTGAGTCCACTTATATACTGGATAAGTCTAACTGGCTCAACAGGAAGTAACCCATGACTCTTTTGTTTTCTCTGTGCTATCAATGAAGTTTGGTCTTTCAGACCATTAGAACACTGCCCAAGAAAGGGCAGGAAGTCCCAAAATCCTAATCTTTTTTTCATGCAGTTTTGAGAGAAGAACAGCAAGTTTTGGTATTTTGTAGAGGTTTGGTGAGGGCTCTGTGTGTGCATGTTCATATCCTCAGAACAGGATATGATTTTACCTCTTTCATACAGTTCAAATGTGGCTTCCTTTTTCCAAAGGCTTAGTTTTCACTCCCATCCTCACATTTAAAGGCAGCATAAAAGCAACTTTGTTTGTGTGTATTTCTTTGTAAAGCCGTTTGACAGGAACATACACAGGCTTGAACATTGCATAGTGAGTCTTGTGGCCCATGGTAAAGACCTTTGAACTTACTTGAGTTCCCATAGCTGTGCCAAAGAAGAGTTGCAAACCCCAGAAATATATTATTCTTCATCTGAAAAAAAAGCCAAAACAAACAAACAAAAAAAACAAGAAACAAACAACAACAAAAAAAAACAAAACAAAAAAACCAAACAAAAAACAAACAAACAAAAAAACACCAACCAAACAACAACAACAGGGGAAAAAAAAAACACAAAAAAACCCCAACTAAAACAAACAAAAAAATGTACCCCAGAAAAAATTGCTACATTGAAAAACATAAATAAGTTTGCTAATGGCTAACTATGTAACTTTCATTCTTGATGGGAAGACCTGCAGGGAATTTTTGGAAGAAAAGCAAAGATGTGATACATCCAATATACTCTTCACCTATCAAATTCTTGCTCTTCAACAGCCAAATTAACGACTGCTTTCAAATAGTAGTATCATGCCAACATTTTGTCTGGTTGTTTTTCTAGTTTCATACTTTGCTTTTTCACCATAATGGAAGGATTCACTTGCCATGAGCATGAGTATATAACAAGGTGCTGGAGAACAGCATATGGAGCTCACGTGTGGTGGCAGCAGTACACAAGCCTGGTGTTCAAAGGCTCTTTGGTGCCTACAGAATGTCCGCACAGCAGTCAGGTGTGACTGCAGCATATGGAGTATCTTGGTTTGAAAAGACAGGTGTCAGCTTAAGGAAGGCAGGAGCCTCCCTTGAAATGGAAACTGTAAACCCCCTCCCTCCGAATTATTAGAATTTTGAAATTAATGAGCTCTCAGAAAAAGAAAAATGGGAATAGGAATAACAGTTCTTTACTAGGAAGTTTGAACAAGAACAAATGCAATAGTACAAAACAAAACAAAAACAAAACCACTAACAGAGTCGGAAGAATACAACCTGACACCCTGTTGGTCAGAGAGTTGGCAGCAGTCCGATTAAACAGTGGCTGTTGAAGCAGTGATCCTGTAGAAGGATGTAATTTTCCTCTGGAATTTCCAGTAGAGAAGAAGGCTGCTCCTCCAGGAAATCCACTGGAAGTGGGCTGCTCTGGTGTTTGAGATCTCAGCTTATATTGAGCATGGAATGCCTGGTTCCTCCCTCTGGGTGGGACATCTCACAATGGGATGATGAGTCATGGGCAAGGCGCTAATGGGCCATTAACAGGAGATAGTCCAGGAGTGAGTTATCTGTGATTCATGCAGGAGGCATTCATGGACCCATTCACAGGAGCACAGCCACACCTGGTCTCAACAGATGGTGATAGAATACAAGCTCCCAGGCACATCCCACCCTGCACCCCAGGACATGGAGCTCCACCACAATAGCAGCAGCCCAGGTTTGTTGATGCCAGGAAGAGATAAGAATTACCCACCAGGTTTGGGTGCATGAAGCTTGCACAGGGCAAGGTTAGCCAGCCCAGGCCAAAGCCCTCAGCGCTGACGCTGCTGGTGATACAGACTTTAAGTAGACTAAAGTTGGCAAAACCTTTCCTGTTCTCTGTGTTCTCATACTTCTGCTTGGACCATGGGCATATTCAATGCAGTGCATGTGTGTACACAAACATATGCATGACCCCAGTGTCACTTCCAAGGTCCCCACTGCCAGGTTGACTGTCATTAGTACAGTAATGTTATGATAACTGCAGAACTGAAAATGCTGGCAGGATTTATGGTCATTTTGATTCCTGTTTTTTTATGCTATATCTTTAGATGGTTATTTATCTATTCCTACTACTTTCAGAATTTTTTGCAGATCATTATACAAGCTGGTGGTGGTTCTCTTAACTAAATTTAAAGGTTCCTATGTGAGTGTCTTAAATAAATTTTAAAAGGATCATTTACTTATTAAATGATGTAAATGGTGTAAAGGGGAAAATATTGAAAGTAGACAGAATGTTCTGGATTGAACTGATGGATAAAGGGGAAATCAAAAGACTAAAACTATTCATGGGTTACAGATGAAGTTTGCTGTATTCAATAGATTAAGAAAGCCAGGGACTAGATGAGGTAAGGAGATCGGTACTAAAATTCATGATAGGAAGAAAATGAGGTCACCATTGCAGCAATAGAACTAGAGCCCTTGGGGAGGAGGACAGGTGTGCAGACAACAAGGTTGCTTCTGCTGGAGCACTGATCTCCGAGGAAATTTTGCCCTGGGGAGCTTAGGGACAAGCAACGCCAGGTGGTCTGGAGCTCTGCAACATGGTGACAGTGAGTATCAGATCCACCTAATGTAGAACTCTCCTTCTACATTTATATTTTTCAGGGGACTAGAACTGTAGCACAAAATTATTGTCACCCACTTCAGCGTGTCTCTTTCACTGAGGGCACAGAAATCCAGACAGAGGTCCTCCCACATCTACTGAGGACACAGGCTGAGGTGGGGGGTGATAGCACCTCCCTTTGCATAGCACCTCCTTTTCTGCATGAATGGGTTTGTCAGCCTATCACTGTAAGATTGGATAAACTTCTAGGCCATGGGATTCTTCAGTGAGAGCATTTCCTGCTGTTCAACTCTGGAACAAAAATTGAAAAAGCCAGGAAAAAAATTAGGCTGACTGAAAATTCAATCTACTCCTGTGATTGTGACATTTCAGTGAGTGTTCAGATGAGAGGGAACCTCTTTTTTCCCTCTGTGTTCCAAAAACTGCTCTCTACTGCTAGGCAAAAGGAGCCTGTGATCACTCTTCACACCACTGTGTCTGTAGGCCCAGTTCTGCCTGTGCCAGCCCAGAAGGAGTGGAGACTGCTCTTCCAGAGGAAAGTTTGTTGGTGAGAGTGTGCTATACAATAGATAAGACCATGGTTCCTTCAGTCCTTTTTAGATGAGGATTTTGTTTCTGGAATGGGCCTTGGCTTCCCACAGGCCTCAGAACTACCAAGACCTTTGCAACCAGATGTTTGATGATGAATGTTTGAGGCACAGCAAAATGCAGACACTACGTTAACTACCAAAACTAGTCGTTCACACATCTTACTCTCAGGAGTCACAATCAGAAAGGGCACTGGAGCAGTTGAGAACTTCAGTCCCAGCCACCCACTTTCTCCTCTGCTGTTCTAGGTCTTCTTAATGAGACTGTTCTACAGATAATGAGTGAAAGAGCTGTTCTGGCATGTTGTATGGGAGCAACACTTTGAGCTGTCTCACTGTAACTTGGCTTACTTCCTTGGCTGTTCCTACATCAGGTTTCTTCTCAAATTCCCTTGGAAGAGATAGTGGAATGCCTGTACTGTACACAATGAAATGCTTCTGCCAGTGCCAGCAAGAATGCAAGCAGGCCACTGTTAAGTCGACACTATCTCCATAAAGACACTGTAACCATCTGTACTGCTTCTGCAGGTCTGCAGGTGGCATGATGGCCATGTGTTCAAATAGTTTCTCATGTATAACAGACATAGGAGATACTTCCTTGAGTCAAAGGTTAATTTTGATTTTTCCTTTTAGCCCTCTCCAAAGACTTGCCTTTGACTGAAGGCAGTTCTAAGTCAGGATTTATTTAACAGGGAAGTCAAGGTGGCAAATAAGAAGGCAATGCAAAACAGCAATGCAAACATTAGCGAGAAAGTCATCAGAGCATAAGTCTTGAACACAAAATGTACATGTTAGTCTTCCCTCCAATCTACTCACTGTGGAAAAGGATTATCCAGTGCCTTTTCTGAATCACAGAAAGAATTAGTGCAGAGACTGGCAGGCTGTTCTAGTGTGTAACCACTCACACATGGTGAAAAAATTATTTCATCTTATCAAGTTAAATATTCTGCCCTTACTTCATAGTACTGTAATGTGATGTATCCTCAATTTTAATGATAAAGGCAGAAATTGTACAATAAATTTGCTTTGTGCAACCTTGCAACATTTCTTCCTTGTATTCACTCTCAAATTTAATGTTCTAATTAGTAGAAAACAGATAGGTACAGAAAAGCACAAACCTTGCAAAGCTAAGCAGTGGCTTTGACTTTGATCAGATTATGAGCTTCAAGAACACATGTAGGACCTTCACAAATCCAATTATACAGTTTATGCCAAGAGGAAAAATTTGTTCCCAGTACAACCCTTGCAGTCATGAATTCTGACATGAACCATAAATCTATTCTGTATTAACTCTAATTCTGGTTAATTTAACAGCAAATAACATCGCATTTATGAAGAATATTTAACATATTTTTTAATTACTTTTTATCAATCTAACCTCTTTTCCTTGCCTTTCTGATAGAATGAGCTAGAAAGTACTCTGTTTATTATTTAGTTCAGAATGTAATGAAATTTCTCCTCTTGATTCTAAATTGTTTACTTCTGTATCCTCAGTGGAAGCTCCTTTTTCCTTGTCTTATGGAAACTAAATTGGACACTTGGCTGACCTCCTAACACTGACTGTTATAGGGTTTTTCTGTCTGCTCTGCCATTTTTGAGTTAGGACATGTCTGGTGACCAGAGCAGAAAGCATTGCAAAAAGCCCTTAGATGCTGCCAGGTAATTATGTCCCTGAAAGCTCATAACGCTGTCAGCCTTGGTCTGATCTTGAGTTAAGGAGCCTTGCTCCAAGGGCTAATGAGATTAGGTATTGCAGCCTACTGACATGAGATTCCAGATCCAACCTCATATTTTATTTACAGTTCTGGGACATCTCACATGGGTGAACGAGCTTTTGAGTTCCACCATTACAGTGAAATTCACCAGTATACAAAGGAGATTTACACTCCTCCGTGTGTAGGACCCTGCCTTCTGCTCCTGGCGCCTTGCTGCTCAAGTTCATTTATCTCTTTTGCTTGGTGTTTTGGCTTGGCTAATACTTGTTACTTGGCTCAGCAAGCGACAGCTACACACAGCTGTCTGTTCCTGGGTGCCCGTCGAGGGAGGACATCCTGTCTAAATGCACAGTGGAGGTCTTGAAGCTGGGTGCAGATGGGGCCAACCCCATGCACACTGCCTGCATGGAGTGTCCTCAGCACAGGCTGGACGTGTTGGGCACTGCAACAGGACAGTGAAGGTGCCACCCCCGCTCCTGTAGTAAAGCTGCTAGAAGCTGATTGCTCCACACTCCCTATGGCAAACTTTTGTTTTGGGGATAAGTTGAAATACAAAGATTTTCATCATTGCCCCCCTCCTGTCCTCTCCCTTCTACTGTGGCACTACACAAGAGAAGCCACAAACACTCACTCTGGTTGCAAAAAAGCTGTTTATCTGGTATAATTTTGTTCTGTTCAGAAGAAGGTGCTCAGTACCAGTCAGCCCCATGGTGCTCTAACTATGCTGCAGAGATTGTGCTGCTGCCAAACCCGGCTTGCTTTCTTGACCTTCCTCAGGTCAATGCGTGCTGCTCTTTGGGCTGCTCTTGTCCAACACAAAATGTGCAAACAGTCCTGGGAGATGCCAGAATCTCCTCAACCCTGCTAAAGTGTTTCTATCACTAGGCTGCTCTCACTTTCTACTTGCCCTTTCTATGGAAGTATTAGCTTCTGGAGGAGGGAAGGGAAGGTCTTTGTGCAGATGTGAGAGGATTCTTGCTGGGAAGAGACACCTTAGGTCCTACAAATTGTATCTAATGATCTGGAGAAATGTCTTATCCTTTAATTGACCCAGCGCCTGAGTACTTTCCAAGTCTATCTACAGGTTAAACGATGCCAAAGCAAAGTGCAAGAGGATGGGTTTAGCCGTCAAAGAACTGAAACACATGAGTTTTCAGGTGCCTTTGGAAGTGAAAGGTTTTTTGGAGGCTTAAGCGCTTACACTACCAATTTAGGCAGTCTAAACTCACTGCAGTGTGTCTGCTTGAGCAGCTCTTGATCTGTCCTTGCCAGACAAATTAACTTTGTGGATGGCCCTTCAGGATCTCACCACTGACTTGAAGGAAGTGTGACCCCAGCCCCTTAAATTGTCGTGTTTGTTAAAGGCTTTACAATGCCTGTTTTGGAGGTGCCTTACAGAAGGTGAAAACCTAGAGGCCTCACTGTTCTCAGAGAGAAGCATATATGTAACTACAACTACAAAAGAAAAAAAAAATCAGATTGCAAAATACTAATTTATAGAAAATACAAAAACAGGGCAAATGTTTTGCTCCAACTTAAGCAGTACCTCAGGGTTAAAACTGGGGATATTAGTGCTAGCATCAGATAAGAAATAAATCAGCCTACATGTGGCCCAGGTTTATCAGCAGTAGTTACTGGATAATCAGTTCAAACATTACCTTGTTAGTAAGCAGAAATATTCTCTTCACCCTCTAGTGCATTCTAAGCTAGATATTACTCAGATAACACTTAACATTTTGCAATATTGTATTGACATGAAAAGCAGGGGGGTTTTTTTGTTTACCTGCAAACAGGTACTGCATTCTGTTTTTTTCCAAAAACTTAAGAACAAAGATAATAAATTCTGTTTCAGCACAGCTTAACTGATACAGACCTGACCTTGGAATATTTTCTTTATTTATTTTAGTTGATCTTCTGCATTTTTCACCAGCAGAGTATTTGTCCTAAACAGGACTTCAGGCAGATTTTAAAACTTTTGAATATTGTCTCTCAGAAGCCCTATTTTCCTGCAGAGAGGGGTTCTTTCAGCCTTATTCACACTGTGTATCGCAAGTAAGAATGTGGCCCTCAGCTATGGAAACAACTTGAAACATTTTAAATTGTCTAAGTGGAGAAGTTTCTTGCAGCCATAATATTGTGTATTTGCCTTTATAAACTCCATGTGATTGTTACAATACCAACAGAAATTGTCTGTTTAAATAAACACTTTAAAAACCAGAATGGGCGACTAATGCTGTACATAAATTTCACCACCTTCTCATCTACGCTGATGTATAAACATCTGCCTTTCTGCAATGGTATAAAATATATTTTAATAATAGTAGAGAATGCTATTCAACTGGTTAAAATTTCAGGTTAAGTAACAGATTGTCTTAACATATGGCCAGTAAGTGTCATAATTGCTCTAGCTTAACACTTCTGATTTATGTCTGGCTTAAACCAGAACACAAAAAGTTTATACAGCAGCGCTTTGAACTAGTAAAACATTCAGTAAAAGTGGAGTCAGCAGGATGGGTCAGAGTCAAGTCTGTTCCTTTTTTGTGTGTTGTTTATTAGGCTGCCTGTACTGACTGGAAAATTCATTGCACATTAACTTTATTTTCTGCCCTTCCTCCTCAACACCAAGTGTGGGCTGTGTGAGATGTTGCTCCTTATGTTGTCTGTCCTCTACACATTAAATAAAGTGATTGTTTCTAATGATGGTATTTCTGATAATTTTTACTTTCTGTGCGTTTAATACAATTTTATGGAGTTTGGTTTTGTTAACCTTGAGCTGTTGGAGGAGAAGTAGGTAAAACAAGTTGCAGCAGTGAACACTGCACAAAAAATGGTTACTTTGTACTTCTAGTGTCTTCCCTCACTTACAACATGATTACAGTTTGTCTGCTAGGAGCTACATAATGAGCATGCAAGGTATTTGTCCAGGTGTTCTGGGTGTCTGTTGCTTGCACTCCAACCAGACAGTCTGATCTCCCATCCAGAAGAACAAAATCCATGATTGCCCCTAGACATACCTTCCAAGCATGAAAAATCACATATGCAAAGACATTGAAAATGTGGTAGGCCTAGATTCACTTTTTGGATTAGTAGTTATTTAGTTAGATAACAAAGCTTCAGGTCACAGGATTACTTTCCCCCCTTTTATTTTCTCTTGGACTCAAGATCTGTTTGCAGAAAAAGCTACCTGAAGCCAGTTTTTCCGTAGACAAGACCTTTATCTGGCAAACACTACAGCAGCAGGGCTCTACTACCTGGCCTTCTGCAAGTGAGGAGTCTGCAGTGGAACTGGTTATTTTTAATGGAAGAGGTGAGCCAGTGCTTCACTGGACTGTGACCAGGACACTTGAGGCATTACAGAACTCAGCCCCTGATCTCTTTGGTTTGATATTTTGTCAAATTCAAAAATATGTCAGTTGTGCAGCAGGTTTGTAATACAGTCAAATTGCTCTATAACAAACAACCAATAGCTGTCTCATATGTTCAAGAGAGTTTTTCAAGGACTGATTCAGAACTTCTTGTGGAAACATGCCTCATTTTTCAAATGAGATGTTAAACAAAAAAGTTCCATGTGTGCTTTTGAGTACTTGTGGTCATCTTAAATGTGTTGTGATTAGTTTGCTTTTAGAAGCGGGGGGAAAAGTCTTTCTGACAGCAAAACTCACTCTCTTATTTTTAAATATATATACTTACATAACTGTCTCTGGTATTNGAGTGCTTGGAATTCAGCCACCTCTAAATCACATTGCATGACTGTGTAGGTAGGAAAACCTGAAGACAAATAAAACTTGAAATGAGCCATGTGCACTAGTTTTGGAACATCAAGAGAGCAAGGAGGGTTGTTAGTCTTCAAGCTACATATTTTTGCAGTCATATACTTTTATTTTCCCATCGTAACTCAAGAAAAAATCTAAGACAAAAACAGCTCCATGGCTGGGCAAACATGCTAGAAGTGAGACAAAAAGCCGGAGAAATTCTCCCAACTCTTTTATTCAAAACCTCTGACTGCTGCTTAGCTTTCATTTCAGAATATATTAATGGATACTGGTAGAGGAGGAGCTAATAGTTGTCTCTGATTTACCAAGTAGAAACTTGCAGATAGACACTGTACTCTTGAGGATAGCAAATGAGATTGGACTTCTGGCATCTCTTTCTCACATGTTTGCCAAGCTGGACAACTTCCTACATAACTGCTGCCTTATTTGGAATTGCTTAAACTATTTCTTGGAAAGTGTTTGAAGGTCAGGCAGAGGGGTTTTTTCTGTGTTTTACAGTATTTATTATTGCATAAGAAAGTTGTGTCCTACTTCTCATAGAGATCTGGCTAAAGACTACTGATATGATGGAGGCATGCTTCCTGTCACAATGGAAACCCTGCCGAAGACAGTGGAAGGCAGTACTACATACAGGTCCCTGTACCTGATACACATCCATATTTACATTTAGGAAATAGGCACTCTAGAATTGTCTTTAAAATCTCCCAAATATTTATGCACTGCACGAATTTTGGGGCTCAAAGTGAGGTCTCTGATACGCAGCTTTGGGATCATCCTACTCTGTGGAAGAGGTCCTGAAGAGGTCTCTCCTTTTGAGGTCCTCAAAAGGTGGCAGAAAATTATGGTGGAGGCTGTGAAGATATAGGCACAAGGGAGTAACAGGAGGTTGAGGGTGGAAGCACAAATCATAACTGGTCAGCAGACACAACAAAGAATAGGAAATACATGTACCAGATGTAAAAATCTCATATGTGGTAAAAAAACAAGTGAAAACAGGGAGGTGTCAAGAACTGTCACAACCCCTAGAAGAACGGGAGCATAGAGAAAGGGAAAAACAATGGGAACAAAAAGAAAGACAGGAATTGCTCCACTCTTGTCTTCCTCCACTATGGACACCACTGCTCTTCTGTCACAGTGAGTTCCGCTCAACCTGGGTGGATAAGAAGGGCTGCTTTTTGTCTGGCTCTTCTGCACATTTTGCATGTGTGAATTGTCTCTACTATGTCACTGTATAATGTAAATTTGGCCCCTACGGAGCCCTGTGAGTGTGTGCATGTGTGTGCACAAGTGCTTGTGTGTGTGTGTGTGTGTGTGTGTGTGTGTGTGTGTGTGTGTGTGCATGTTTCCCACCCCAGCCTGCCCACACGACAAAGTGATTGATCCGCAGCACCAAGCCAGAATAAGCTCAGAGGCAACAACGCACTTGAATGAATATGAGAATTTCAAACCTCCTCTCCACTCCCTCCCACAGCTTCTTTGATCTCCTGTTAAAAATCTCAGACTGTCAAAACATGAACGCACGTATGCATTTATGCACACAAATAGTCCCAGCAAAGGCAAGGGAACAGTGTTCTGCCTACTCTCCCATTAACACATTGGATGGAAGACAAACCTGTCCTTTCCTCTGCAGTTTTATTCTTGCCTTACCTGACCACTGGATTTGTTCTTTGCTGGCTGCTCTCTGTCCCACGCGTTTGTACATTGTGTAGAAGAGCACAGTAACAACCCAGTTAATTATAATTAATTGAATTGCGAGAGAAGTGTATGATTCAAAGAGCAATGGTCCTGCTGTACAGAAAAAGAACAAAATAAAATAAGGAACAAAAAGTTCTAGGGTAGGTATTGGTATTTCTTTTATGTTTTCCCTTTTGAGGTTAGGGTTTGTCTAATGCTCAGGTTTTGTTCATCATTGGCTTAGATTTCTAGGTGAACAGTTCACACAACAGTGTATGGATACTCTGGTGTTCTTAGGTTTTGGCAAAATGTCTCCAAATTATTTGAAATGTTGGTTTAAGAGATGCTGAGATTTGGATTGAGGACAGAGAGATAATAATTAGAAAACTACCAACTTGAATTTTTGAGTATTCTGGGGGGAAAAAAAAATAAAAAAAAAACAACCACCAAAACCAAAAAACCCTCTTTGGTTCTTTTTATGGCTATGGAAAGGTACCCTGTGCTTTCACACTAACTGCTCTCCCACATCACCACAGTGCAGCAGAATTACCATGCTGCAGTTCTGAGGCTGTCCTAATAATTTCACTTTATGTTTACTTATGGTAGAAGTTTAAAGCAGCCTTTGCCTTTCTCTGAACTCAGACTGGAAAGGCAGTCGATAAACTGCCTAAAGTTCGTGGGCAAAAGCCCAGGTTGCTACATTAACTCCAAATTATGTCCCTGGCGGACTATAAATGTGTGTCTTCAATCTAGTGGAACCGCATCATCAGATATGTGCTTCTCAGCTGGAGGTGGCCTCCCCCATCCTCTTAAAATTGTCATTGCTAACAGTGGTGTAGGGGAAATGTGAGTGAGCATAAATATGAAGTAACACAGACACTAAGTTAAAAACCAAAAATAATTACTTTGGTGCGAATCACCCTCTGGGAAAATTATTGCTTTTTGAACTATGCAGGCCAGGCCCTGTGAATGACACAAGCTGATGAATTGTCACACTTGCCATATGTTATGGCCTTGCTTCAGAAGCTCCCCAGAGGCAAGTTTTGAGAGACAGACCATTGCAGGACTAGATAAATTTCCCTCTTTCCATTTCTTCATGAGCTCTCAGCAGACTCAAAATGATTTGCAGAAGAGGGTCAAATTTGGCAGTGGACTTAAAATAAAAGCGCTCCCACAAACACAACTAGGGAGCAAGAACCTATTCTGCAATAAATTACACTAGTTATAATTGACCTTTGGCTTTGCCATCTTTCTGAACAATTACACATTTAGTCTGAGATAGCCTTAAACACCAGGCTAATTATTTTCCTATGATGAGCAGCATGCTGAAGTTAAAGAAAAGCCTGTTAGAAATTCAAGACAGATCTACTTCCTCCATACCTGGCTCACTTTCTCCCTCAAATTTCTCTCTTGTGAACTCTTTCAATCTTTACCCTGGTCTCTGTAAACACACTGGCATTGAACAAAACAAGGCAAATAATCTATTAACTGCAGAAATGAAAATAATACTCATTTTGTCCTTTGCTGTGACTTGGGTGTAATTGCTGGGAAAACTTGAAGCTGAGATATTCTAAACAGCTATTGGCTACAACAGTGTATGAAGTGATATAAGCTGCAGGTGAAGGAAACCAGTAGGACATTCTTTCAGTTCTTGTCAGTTCAGATTTAACTCAAAGAATTGTACTAAACCCCAGTATGGTTGCTGCTGTCTATTGCAAAGGAAATACTGGATGGAATGTTTCTCTTATAACCTTATTTTGTATTCCAGACTGTTGGGATAAAATACCTTCAGGGTATTGGAGCATTCATGAAAATGAACCATGTGAGAATTTAGAGAATTCCCTTCATCATTTCACATTGCTTTTTTTTTAGCAATTCATTCACACTGCAGCAGAAGCCAGTAAGTTTAGTTTGATGTTAATGTGCAGGTACTAAATCAGATCTGAGGCCTAATCAGTTGAGTTCCCCATCTGTTAGAGTGCCCAGATGAAGAAGCATTCGATAGCTTGTACAAAAGCAGGCTGGTAGGAAGAAATTTTTCCTGCTACATTAGGTCTTTCCTTTTATCTCCAATAGCAAAAGTAACTGAACTCATGAAGTTAAAATTTAAAGAGACACTCTTTGATGGTGGTCCTCTTATCTGCATGAAATTCATCACTGTAAACCTTCCTAAATTCTTGGCTTCACCTCTGAAAAAGAGTGCGTGCAAAGCTTTCTTTAATGAAATTTTCTAACAGCTGTGTTCCTTCAAAAATGAGGAAAAATGCACGAAGTAATCTAAGCACTTCAAAATCCGCAAAACGGGGAAAAACTAAGTAATTGACATAAACTGCTGTCATGTAATACAGAAAACACAAGTAATTCTTCATGTCAAATTTTCCTTAAAGGTGTTTTGCAAAAAAAAAAGAACTTCTTTTTATTTCTTTACTAGTATAAAGAACATCTTTTATTTCATTTCATTGTACAATTGTACATTTGAATGTACGATTTCACATCT
The DNA here is from genome assembly GCA_013389985.1 of Dryoscopus gambensis. Lineage (NCBI taxonomy): Eukaryota > Metazoa > Chordata > Aves > Passeriformes > Malaconotidae > Dryoscopus > Dryoscopus gambensis. Next base: position 13,768 of record WEIT01025445.1, on the reverse strand, counting down.
ATTGACTGTTTCGTTCTGACTGACCCCATAAACTTACTACAGTATCAGTCTTTAGGATTAAGCAAGAGTGAGCCCCAGAAACAGCTTTTCACTTCCATATTCAGTACAATGCATAATGAATTCTTGCCTTTTAAATGTACGTGAAGTACTATAATCCTCCTGGTGATAATCACGTTAAGCAGATGATGTGCCAGAGTTAATGGGTAGAATACAGGTGTTACAGACACACTTTTGAGGGGTGACCTGACGTTAACATGAAATCAAAACTTGCTTTTGGACACATAATTATCCTGGTGGATATGTGTGCCTCGACAAAGCTTGAGGCAGCTTGGATGTTACCAGCTGAGCCCAGGAACAGAGTTCTTAGCCTGTGAAGTGTCATGTTGTGTGAGTTAGGAGCAGGTTTGCAGGTACAAATCTGCTCCTGTATCTCCTCCTCAAGGGGAATACTGCTATAGGAAGCTTGTCCAGAAGTTTATGTCCAGCCTGTGCTGCCTGATAGATTTCAGAAAGGTGAAGGTTATTTCCAATAGTCAAGTAAATAAGACCTCTATCTTCAACTGAAGCAATAGTTTTTATGCATAAATTGCACGTGTCTGGATTTTCAGTGTCTGTAAGTTTGTCTATTACAGGGTTTTGGCAGCTGGTGGGGACACCTAAGTTGTCCATGGGACCCCTCAGCAGCCTCACAGCAGGCTACCCAGTGATCCATCTACTGGGGTCATAAACGCCCACTCCGTGCCCACGTCCCAGTTGCAAGCTACTGCATCGCCTCATGAGGCAGAAATAATTAGAAATAAATTGAAATGTGGCTTTCTCTAGGCACCTCTGTAAGCTGGTAGAGCAGGGTGGACCAGAGGACACCTGGAGCAGGTGACCTTGTCATGCTCAAACCAGCACCATGAGATGCAGTTGGGTCCATGCTCATCTCTCTTGGAAAAACACCTGGTGGTCTTAGCTGGAGGGTGAAGGTGGGAAACTGCCTGCTCTTCTTGGCACCACATCAGTGGGCTGGATTATTCGAGGGGAAAACTGGCTTATTATCTGAGTAGGTATCTTAAAAGAAACCAATCTCCTTGTTTTTAATTAATTGTTTCCTCAAGGCAGTGAGATAAAGTGAAAATTTAAAATAATTTTTGAAACAACATAAATACTGTAGGTGGCAGAAATAATAGAAACTGGATGAAGTGAAACTTGTGTTTCACTCACGGTTTGTCTTCCTCCTCACATTTCCTGTGGTAGGTGCATCATATATTCAATTAAAGAGTAGGGTCATTAGGCCAGGGGCTAAAACCTGCAATCGCTGCTTATGCTGGTTATTAGATTACAAGCAGCCATGAAAACAGTAGTTTTAGCACAGCCTCATCAGAGTGTGACAAGAAGACAGTCAAAGTTCAGAGTTATATGTATTGGTCTGCTTATACCCATGGAAACCAGTGTCCTTAAACATACATTAAATGTTTTAAGTAGGGCACAGAAAGAGAAAGGAAAGAATAAAAATACTGGAAGTATAAACCACTGAAGTCTTTGGTTTATTAACATGGTGTTGCATTCCTGATTTAGGTATTGGGAGATTGCTGTTGCAACCAGCCTGCAAGACCTGGTTTGAAACAACAAAGGGTGAGAGGCAAGGAGGAGTGGGGCTCGAAGGCAGCACCTTCAGGTGGGCAGAACATTTCCACCAGGTCCAGAGGAACACCACCATCACCACCACCCTCTGGGCAGCCTTACATGTCTCCCCCTTGGCCATGCTTGCCTGGAAAGGTCTCTAAGACCTCCAGCCTTCTTCAGCAGTATAATCTGCCTGCCATGGTTGTGAGGTTTTTCACAGCTTGGAAAATTTGTACAATTTTTCTTTCCGAGATGTCCTGCAGTAGAGGCCAAGCGGTTAGGAAACTACTTTCAAACATTAAACCTAACATTCCCTACCCTGATTTAGGCTCTTTGCATCCTGCCTTGACTCTCATGGATGAGGAAGCAAAATTTTTCCTCTGCCCCTTTGCAGCTGCCTTTTTTGTTGTGTTCCCCTCATGTTAAATTACACAGTCCTATTTCATGCAGTTTTTCCTCACTGAGCACATTTTCTAGACCTCTGGCTACTCTCACTGCTCTCTCCTGGACACCCTCCAGCTTCATCCCATCTTGCAGGAAGTGCCTTTCCCAAAATCAGATACAGCTGTTCATCTGAGGTTTAACAAATGCTGACAGGAGTGGAATGAGTTCTGCACGAGCCCCGTATGTTAATGCCTCTCTTTGTATAATCTGGTAGAGTGCTAGCTTTTCTAGCAAGAGCAGCAGATTAACTCCTCCTAGCTTCAGATCCCTTATAACCCCCAGATAGTTCTCCACAGAAGTACTACCCAAGAATTCGAGTATCTAAGCACTGGGTGACACTGCCCTCTTCTTGAACAACACTCCCTTTAAAAAGAAAGAATATCAATTCATCATGGAAATTTCAAGTGTTCCTGGTTTTCACCACTGGCACTGACTGTACTTTTACCTCAGTACCTAAATTTCAATTGGGTTTCTTCCTAGTTCAATATCCTAGTTACTGGAAATATTGATTTGGACAAAGATAAGGACTTAACTCACAACTGTATTTTTGTAGTAAATGGCCGAGCACTTTTCTGGTACGGTTCTCCAGTTTTGTTCCCACACAAATGTATTTCATCCAGTCTTGGTTTGCATAGTTTATTTATAACAAGATCACATCAGCCAATATCAAAAACATAATGAAAGACAAGATTTATGGCTTCTATTGTTTATTCACAAGTGTTTAACCTCATTATAACCTCCCATAAAGGAAATGGGATTGGTTGGATGCAATTTTGTTCTCATCAAATCCTTGCTGACTGCTAAAAAAATGGTTTGTACAATGTCATTACTTTTGTTTCAAACTTGCAAACTTTTGGTATTTTTTCTTAAAACCTTTGATCAATTCATTTAATTGGCTAAGGCTAACTTCTCTTATCTTGCACAGAAGAAGGTACAGGCCTATGCACAATACCCCATGGTGTAGAGAAGGATTTGGAAATTTCTGTTGCAAGGCATTGCTAACTCTGGAGGAGGATGAAACTATCCAAACAATGTAAAGGAGTATATTTCTTGACACAGGATAAAATAATGGCCAAATCCCATACCTTATGATCAGCAATGAGAAGACCCTTACGGCCTTAGCAGACAACTCACCCAAGGCAAACTACAAAGGCTTAGAACAACTTGGTTGCATTAGTCAGTGTAATTTGAGTTTTGAATACCAGTAGTGACTATTATTACTAAAAGCTATCATAGGATTTTTGGAAAGCCATGAGTAACTTAAACTCAATAACTTACATTAAGTGTAGACTCAACTAAACAAGAAAACTCCAAAGGGATACAACAAACGTATAAATGTTCCTCACAAGTAAATCAGGGCTGAGCATGTAGGTAGAAGCCACAACTATTGCTGAGCCCAGGTAGTGTTGGCACTAGAGTACAGGAATGTAACTGAGGGAAAGCCTGTGTGTTGAGGCAGGTACTGTCAGCTCTAGCACATGTTTCCTATTTGTAGAGTCCTGACGTGTCAGCAATCAGTCTTTTGAGCCAGTAACATGGTGTGTAGAAAGGAATAATGACAACCACTGCATGCATCTTTCATACCTCCATGCATCAGACCACCACGGATTTAGTGCTTCAGAGTGAGAGGGCTGTCCCTGCAGCACTGCTGGGAAGGAAGAAAGTAATGTTTTATTGAGGAGTTGTGATGAAAATGGGAAAGGAAGTGGGGGTAGGATACACAATTGGAGTGCCGAAAGTACACTCCAACATGGAACCCATAGTTGGTTTCTTTTTTTTCCCTCTTCTTTTTGTTGTTGTTGTTGTTGTTTTTATTGTTGTTGTAGTTGGTTGGGGTTTTTTTCAGATCTGACACAGAGTGACTTGCAGTCGTTGGCATAAGAAATCAGTGAACATGACTAGTTTCCCATAGTTTTTTTAGTGTCACACTCTGGTCTTTGGGCCATTTTTAATGCACATTTTTAACTTGATCTCAGGGATTTCTACACCCTCTCACATTACAAAACCTAATAATCAGTATTATTTCCTCTTACACCTGTAAAAAGAAGACAGGGATAACTTAAAGCTACTTTTTCAAAAGCAGCTGGTGTATCAGGAGCAGTGGCTTAGAAGGACTTAGAGATAACACCTCTTTTAAGGACTGCAGCTGTTCCTAGGGGAGCCTCCTGCAGCTGCCGTGCATCTTCCTGGCTCTTCTGCATCCAGCAGCACAGGCGTGCTGGCCCGGAGGAATAAGCTTTCCTGGTGCCATTAACCTTTCTCCCTCAGGGATTTCAGCTCTGGTTTTACAACTGCTTGCTTTTATTAGGGTTAATAAGTTTTGTGAGCACTCAGAGAGCCCTGTATGGGTTGGTATCAAGCTGGGACACACAGCTCATTCACTGTTAGATTTTCTCTCTACTTTTTCTTATGAGTGCCAGGCAATTGGCAGTAAATCAAGAAAATAGCACAGCACTGGACATCCATGACTGTTCAGATTGGCAACGTGAGGTGCATACTCCTGCAAATGCCATGGTCCAAGACATTGATATGTGTATTTTTGTTTCCTAGTGGGAAAAAAAATATTTTTAGTAACTAGTAGAAGATAAGCGAGTCCTGAGTGCATTGGGTAAAGTAGTTTCCTTCACCTACTGCTTCCTTTTTACTTGTTTTCTTTTCAGTAGCACCCACATATCATCCTGGAAACAGGAATGAAACAGAAAATCAGTCAGTGGAACAGGGTTGGCATGGAAGTCGTGTACTTTGGGGAAATACTAGTTGAGACCTACCAGATCAAAGATGAGTGGTGAAGTCCCAATTAGCCATGAATATACACCTCCAAAATACTGTAAGAATTGATTGCTGCCCAGAGCCAGTTCAAAAGCCACCACTCTCTCAGGCTCAAATAAAAGACACCTACTCTGGCCTTGGGGTACTTTGACACACTGACATACTGAGGGCACAGCATGTTAGTTTGTGCCCTCTAAGATGCCAAACTAGCCAAAAAGATCTGTTCCATAGTATAGGACCAGCTTTGTGCTGCACAGGAAGTGGGGAGATGTGGCATTCACTTATCTGCCCACTCCCAAGGGGGACAACAGCTATTCCTGTCCTACTCCTTTGCCTCCTGCTGTACTGTAAAAGCAACCTCCTGGCTCAGAAGTAGGCAACATGAGGCCCCTAATCCGCTTTCCTCTTCCACACTGAACTTGCATAATCTGCAAGAGAGCCAGGCCAAATCTGGTTATTTATAATCCAGCAAAACTCTGGCCTGCTGTCTCCATTGCTCCAGAGGGGGTTTCCTGAAATGCAGGAGAGTGTGATGTTCACCAGCCTACTTCTGGTGGTTTGCTTTAAAAATATCAGTGCTAAAATTAATCTACATAAAATGTAGCAATATGATCTAATTTAAATATTTATTTTTTTCTCAGATGTACCTACCACCCTGAGTATAGATAGGTTTTTTTGTTATAGAGTCAGAAAATATTAAAAGCTCTTATACAGGTTAACAGTATTGAAATTAGATGTTCTGAAATATCATCTCTGCCTATCCCTTATAGCTTGTTATTGCTGTGAAGCCTCTGGAGAACTATTTCTCTTAGTTTTGCATGATATTCCTAATATAACACGTTACATAATGTTTTCTAGGGTTCAAGATTTAAGGTTAACCAGAAAACATTGTGTTCTTCTCCAAAGGGGAAAAAAATAAAGGACATGGGTAATTATTTTCTCAGCTTTCAAAAATCCATTTCCTTAACAGCACTCTATCCTCTCAAACTGAACTCTCTCTCTCTAAACTCTCAAAAGAGAGTTTTGGGCATGCTTATGGGGATGGTTTGCTGATGGGCTGCGCAGGAACAGGTTCAGTACCACGTGTGGTTCCAAGACGTGCAAGGAAGCCCAGCTTTCTGAAGTGGGTCCACCTCTACCAGTCTGAAACAAACACAAAGTCGTATGGTTTTCAGGAGTAGGAACAAACCTTGCCTTACCTGCCACTGAACAGAAGATTACTGCACTATCCACAAACAAGATGTTTGTTCCATGACAATCTGTAACTTGAATTGTTGCTCACATTTCTGAGATGAGTGTTTGCAAATACACTAGGTGCAAGTGTAAAATAAAAGGGCATTGGCTTTGCAGCACAGGAATTAGTGCAAGAGAAAAGAGTTGTGTCCACTTTGTGCCTTCCTTATGGCCCAGCAGGACAAGACCTGTTCTTGATGCCAGTTCCAGGTTGTCTTTGCCTTTCAGGCACGTTAGAGCAATGCAAAGCCCATTAGAGCATCTGGAGAAATCTGAGTTTGCAGGGAAGCCTGTGTTCTGACTCCTTTCTGTGGGCTGTAATACCTAAATCAGTACAAAATTATTCATTATCCAAAAAAAGCCTTATAGCTGATTAAGTGATGTTTAGACAGGTCCCAAAGCTTCCCAGCAGAAGGTGAGCTCCGGCTTATGTCATTCCTCCACATCAGAGCAATTCAGTCCCTCAGGAGGGAACATCACAGCACAATCACCTTGATAATAAAGGAAACCCGTCCACAATTAAAGTGCTGGACTTTCTTAAAATGTGTGGAGAGCTTCAGTTTCTGAGCAGTAGCAGCCAAGGACCCCCGAAAGGAGAGAGAAAACCGGAGGTTTGCCTTTCAGCAAAGGGTGGGTAGAAGGGCCGGCGTAGAAGTCCAGAGCCCACCTGAGGGAGATTTGCCTACCCCAAGCAGAATTATGCTCTTCTGCTCAAACTCTGCCTGTCTGCAAGACAATGTCAGTGACACTGTCTGGGCTATAAGAGCTAACCTCCGTTTCCCTCACCCAGCTGGAATGTCTGCTTCACAAGTGCATCAAAAGTTTTGGGTCACCCCCATGAACCTGGTTTTGATCTTGTTTATTCAGCCTGGTAATTCCAGTGGAATAGCTCAGCATTTACCACTGTGTGAGATCAGATGGATGGTTTACTGTTTCAAAATCCCTGGGTTTGGCATGCGATTTAGGCACACAGTGTTCTTGGATTCTCCTTCTGCTGAATTTATTGGAAATTAGGATAGATACCATTAACCATAGAAAAGGATTTGATCCAGATACCTCTTTTCCATCACAGGGATTCATTCCCTACCTTCCAGGACTTTGACTACCTTGCTTTCAGGGACTGGGGTAATCCATCCCACTTCTCTCATTTCTCTTCAGCAAGCTTCTCCCCAGCCTCTGGACATGTGTGCTGTATTATCACGGATTATCAAATACACCTGGGGGCTGTAGATGGGTTTCTTGACTCACAGCAGCTAGACTTGGGCTTCTCTAGCTGAAACTTGCTTCTTTGTGACCCTTTGGGCAAAGGAAAATGGAGCAGAGAGCTCCAGAGAGCACTGGGGCTCTGGCATGGTGGGAGGTGGGGTGCCCAGCTGGGCATCCCCTTGCCAGTGTCCAGCTCCTTTCTTCTGACTCCAGAGAGGTTCAGATCCTTCAGTAACAGGACAAGCAGCAGATGAAACTCGGGGAATAATGCCCAGTTTCTTTCCTCTGCTCTCATGTGAGATCTGCCAAAGCTTGTGAGCTTTAACAGTTACAGCAAATTGCAAGTCTGCTAACTTGAGGTTCCCCACTGAAAAGAGCTACCTCCAATTGCTCATATTGATGTATTTCAGAGTGAAAAGCATGAAATGCATCTTTTCTCTCTTTGTTGATCAAAGTACACTTTTAAATAGTAGCAGTTTTCCACTTTACGTAACAATTTCCTGCCATGGCTGGCTTTCCAGAATCTGACAGAAGTGTTTCCTGCTGCTACAGTTAACTTACGGATAACTTACTGGTGTTTGTTTACAAACATAGTGTTCAGGCATCCTTTTTTGTACCCTCCCCTCCCCCACACTTCTTTTTTTTTTTTGGAAGGGTGCTTTTGCCACATGCAGTCCTGTCCTCATGCAACCTTCCTGTGAACAGCGCTGCCAGCTTGGGTGGGCTACCAAGGAAACACCGGGAATTGGTCGGACTTGAAAAGAAAGCAAATGGACTGTGAATTTATTAGAGGCTACAGGTGGTTTTGATCGGCCGAGCGGAGTCTGTGCCGGAAACATTACGGCTCCTGAGCCTCCCAGGGGACTTCAGCAGACGGAGCACCACAGCCGCGCTGTTGACTCATGGGCAGAAACTCACCTCCGAGCGAGTGGCAGTAGTGGGGGGAAAGTGACCAAGCCAAGATGACTCACAGGGGAGCGAAGGCTCCAGAGCAGGGCTGCCCTGGCAGCCTGCTGACACACTTAACTCCAGCAGCTGCCACTACAGTCAGCGAGGAGAGTGATTGCATAACGGGTGGGAAGGCAAATCTAGATGTGGCTGTAAGACCTGTGGCAGCCTAGTTGAAAACGTAGCAGAATTCAGGGCTTGCTGTCCAGTAATTTTGTTGCAGAAAGCTGGATGGTCTGTGGTCAGTCTTGAGTGGATGGGTACAGAGAGTGTTATTAGGAACACACAGTAAAATTTGCAGCTGAGAAAAGCAGCTTTGGGGAAGATGCTGTGTGGAATGGATAAATTATACCACGAGGACCTTTCTGCACTCTTATATTTGTTAGTGGGAGTCTGTTGAGATGAACTAGAGACTTGAGACTGCAAAAAGCCACCTGAGAATATGTGAAAAAATGCACAAGAAACCTGCTCAGCACTTTCATCTTGAGCATGTGTCCTGGAAAATAGAAGTCCCAGGTGCTGTGACTTTTTGGAAACTTCAGGATCTGTTCTAAGTTACACAAAATAAATTTCCCCAATAATATGATTACCTACCTGGACAGATTAATGGGTTTAATTTTGGACACGTTCAATATGAATTTGAAACAATGGTGTGCAAACAGGGTACTCTTTCTTTGTATAAAACATCAGCTGTTGGGTCACATCTCTTCCTCCAGAATCAGCAGCTGGAAAATATTAGATGAGTCACAAGAAGCTGAGAGCTCTGAAAAGCAGCACGCACCAAGTGACATACAGGGTGAAAGCTTTAAACATACAACTTAGAACACCAATTCAGAATCCTTAGAGCAGCAACAAGCTGCTCTGAAATGTTACAAATTGACTGGTGGGATCAAGCTAAGGTGCTCAGGCAGCATCAGGAATGGCAAGAGAGAAATGAATATACAAAGAGCATGAGTATCCTTTACTGAGGTTTTTTTTCCAGGCAGTGCTGATTTTGCAGTTACTCTGCTTCCTGAGATAATTTACACCAGCCTACACAGCACTTTGTGCTCTGGCCATACCCTGACAGACAGATGGTAGCTCTGGATGCACTTACAAAATAGTTCAGATGGATAGATGTAGGCAGACAGGATTGTCAGTGTGTTAGTAGGATACCTGAAGATTCTAGGTTATGTTTACATAGCAGTAGAACTATAAATGAATGATGCATTTTCTTTTTTTTTCTTCTCTCTTTTTTTTTTCTTCTATGTTTTTTGCCTTTTTTTTTTCCTGTAGCATAAGCAGGCAGCATTTGAGTACCCAAATACTGGGCCCTTTCTTCAGGGTAATGCAACCCACAGTGTGTCTGCTCTGTTATACCGTGTTCCCCTACTTAACCCACGACTGGGACACAGGCTCTAAGAAGTGTAGTGGCCACTGTCTGAACTTTGCCAGGCATGCCCACAGGCAGAGAAAGTCCCAGAGTCTCAAGACCCAGGCTGGGATAAGCCTGCACCCTGCCCCTAACACAGCTGGCCAAGGGTCCTGCTATGTCTTTTCCCAGTGGGGCTGCCAGCCTGCCCCCTCTACTGCAGCTCCTCACTCACAAAATGTGATGGGAAAAGAACCCATTAATAACTGCCTCATAAAGCCAGGGTTGCTTCCTGCATGTTTTCAACAGGGCACTTCAGAGGTCTGTATCTGTGAAGGAAAATAGCTGTTCCAAATTGGAATGTGACACTTGTGTTTTCTCTCTGCAAACCTTGCACCTCTGGAGCTCTGGTTCAGACAGGCTCCACACAGGCTCAAGTTCTGAATTTCTTATTTCCCCTTAATTGCTTGCTGTATTTCTCTCCATGTTTCTTTCTTTCTTTTTTTCCCCCCTATTTTTCCTCCTGGGCTTTCTCTTCTCTGCACTAGAATATAGTTACCCATGTTTTCATGGCTGCAGCACCAAAGCCCAAAGCTCCTGCATTTTTGCCTCTTACTTCGTCAGAACTCTAAATGAACCTTAGTAAACAGGGATGTGAGGGGCCACAAAAAGGGGTCTTGTGCTTTAGCACATAGATCATGGGCCTCTTGGACTCAGCCTGTAGTAAGTGAGTGGGAAGTGAACATCTTGTGTGAATAGTTCTGGGAGTGTGTGGGGCCACACTCTGTTTGACAGGGAAGTTTTTAGAAAGCTACAGAAAGGCAGACATTTCTGATTCTGGACTGTCTTTACTTCATGATAGGATCATCTGGCTTTGAGTTACAGGTGATACAAATGGTAACAGAGCCAACAAGATCTGAAAGGTCTCAGAGGAGTGCTGATAGCCTCTCCCTTGGCCACTCCTTGACCCCACTCCTAGCCTTCAACCTTTGACAGTATTTTCCAGATACTGAAGTATTACCATAACCTGTTTTATGACACTGAGGTCTGCCTTCCTCCACCCCTAGGAAAAGCAGCTCTTTAGCTTCACTTTGGACTGAACCAACTTGTTTGTTTCAGTCAGTCCCCATCAGCCACGCTCTCTGCCATCACTCACACCACTCCTGCTGCTTTTCCCTGGGCTCGTGCCACTGTGTACCCCGTGTTCTCTGAGCTGGGGTTCCCAAGGAGGATCTGTATCCTTGCTATTGCTGCCTGGTGCTAAACCATTACCTTGCTTGGCTTCCTGGTTATACTCATGTTCTTTTTTTCACTCACAAGAACGTAATACTGATGAGACAGATCTGGGCTCATTCCATTCTATTTCAATTTCCTTTTTCTGTTTGCACTTCTTATGTGGAGTATTGATTTTATTTTATATCTTTTGTAATATGGTAGTACATCTTTAATACTGGAAATTTAATTGGAGTCTGGCACTAAAGTACTATTGATTTAAATTTTTTATGATTCTTTTCCATATGTTTTATATGCATGCAGACAGATTTTAGCTAACTTCCAATGAATATAGTTATTAATATGATTCATATTTTTTAATATATCTCTTCAGGACACTGTTGGTGGCACAAACTCTAAGGTGTAAAGATTAATGTTTTCTGCATTAGGTAATTAATGATGCAGAGTTTTTAGTATTGGAATTTAATTGATAACACATGCCATTTTGCCCTACTTTTCATTTAAAATATGATGCTCACTGGTAACAACAGTTAGGTCCTAATTAGTGATTTTATCTGCATAGCTTAAAATGCTTTATGAAAGCAAGTATTCATTACTATTTCTATGTTGCAGAATTCGTCTTTGGGGTTTTATTTTTTGCTTGATTTGCTGAGGGACAAATACTGATTTGCCCGATACTTCATGATAAGTTGGAACCAGGGTTTCCTGAATCAATTTATTTGACCATAATGCTTTCAAAATACTCTCACTAGTCTATTTCAGAAATGATTATTTAATGAGGTAGGTAAAAAGGTGGCTGGTCATGGTGTTCTGCAACAGCTGACTGTGAGACATATACAGCGTGCTTTTTTCCCA
>WEIT01025444.1:0-17843 GCA_013389985.1 Dryoscopus gambensis | reverse complement strand
TTTGTACTTGGTCAGAATGCAGAGGAGGTCAGGCAATGTTATAAAATTAAGTACGTTGTAACATTAAGAACGAATATTCTCCCTTTGTCTACAAAAGTAATTTAGATATTGATGGATACCAGTTGCTGTATTTCCTATCACATTAACTTAAGTTATACAATTGAAAATTTATGGCTAGAATTTAAGCAATTTATTTTGAGAAGCTAAGTAACCACTATCACTTTTTGGCTTCATTTCAATGATAATGATGTATAAACAGAGTGGAAACTTGTGTTTTGTTAGAAAATTAGTCAGGCTAGGTTAGTTTTATAGGAACAGTGTTTTGCAAGCTTCCAAATCTATCATTTAAAATAATTCAAGAGTTGAAGAAGAAGACCTTAAAGCCTCAGGGAGAAGAAAACTGGAAAGAAGAAAATGAGCATTCTTGTAGTATGCTTTATTTTTCTTTTTAATAATAGGTATACTGATTATAATCCACTTCCAAAAGGAGGTTGATATAGGAAGGAAATGGGATTTATTTGAATCTTCCCTGTCTCCTATACAACAACATTAGGAAAATCAGAAAGGGTACCCAAAGTTACTCAGAAGACATCCACATCCTAATAGACTGTTCAGCAGTTCCCTTGAAGATAAGAGACACGATTGTCATCCAGCGGGGATGAACATCCATGCACTTGCAGATCATGAATTTAGCCAACAGAAACTCAAGAGCAGATAATATAAATATGTGCTGGAATTATTGTTGGTTGGATGAAAGCAGCTGATTCTTATAGGGATAGAAAATTTTGAGACTCTATGGCACAGTAGGGGTTCTTGCACAATTTCTTATCTGAACATGAGCTAAGGAAAAAATGCATCTGGAAACTGAAAGAGTGAACACAGCTAGCAAGAAGTAACTGGGTTTTGGTTTTCTGATAAGAGAAAAGCATTTGGATTTTTNAAAAATGTATTAATAAGCTTTAGCATTTCTTTTGGCTTATTTCAAGACTCTGCATAGGTACTCCACATTATTATTAAATTTTATTTTTAGCAACCATCTGTGTGTTTATGAAATACTGGTCAGAATGTATTGTTAATGCCACTTTTTTGATGATAGGTTTTGAAGCCTACAACAACCATTTTTTAGAAACTTCTTTGAGACTGGAATTTTGTCCTTTTCTTTAACTGACTTTAAAGGACTATGAAAAGTAGAATAGTTTCATAATCCTATGATTAACAAAAATCTTTTGAGGATTTTAAAAGAAAAAACATCTGCTTAGGGACATAAAAATATATTTAAAATAAAACTTGTTCTGATATTCCAATACTGGAAATGGAATTTTGACAAATATCAGGTCTTGACCGTGAATCTCCCGAGTCTGTGGTCTGATCTCAAGTCAGGGCCATGTTTTTGTAAAAAAAATATTGTCTAGACCATCAGCAGTGGAAAATTCTTCACTCCTCCTATTAACTATGTCTAGAAGAAATGAACCCTGAAAACTACTTAAGGTGCTTGCAACTGTTAGACAAAGTAATTTATGTTTTATTAAGGTTTACATGTCTCTTAGTAAGATAAATTTCACCAATAATTTTAGTTGAAATATTCTATTGGGTCACAGACTATCCCCGTTCATCTGTGTCCCACGTAATGTCTGAGGAATAAGAGAACAATATATTGTGAAGTATTCTGTTTTAGGGCTAAAAATAACTTTATATGCTCAAGAAATCTTGTAGACCCAAGAAGAGAAATCAGAAAGAAGTCAATCAACTGAGCAAAAAGGTGTAAAGGTTCACAGAAATTCAGAGAAAGGCTGCTCTCATATAAGGCTATTACAAGCAGGACAACAGAAATTCCTAAACAAAGACAAAAGTCAGGGGGTTTTTTAAAGTGTTCAATGCTTCCACTTCTAATGACAGAATATTCTTTATCTTGTTTTTCTCAAGCTATTAAGGTTTTTTTCATATTTTTGGATATGATTCAAATAAAAAAGTCCACATCAATTTAATTTTAAATAATTATGGCTATACAGTAAAATTAAAGACAGACAGATATGGAGAATTGAAATCCTTGTCTCCTCTTAACAATGAATGCAATCAAGAAACATTTTATATCTGAAGTGTACTGAAAATAATGCTATATGAAATACATTGTTTGGAGGGATATAATGAATACATAATGTGAAAATTCACATAGAGTTGGTATTTTTATGAAGGTGAACAAATGCCTGTTCATTTTTTTATACTCTTTGGAAGAATATGCACTTTTCAATCTGCATAAGAAAATGAAATTCATGCCCACAGAATTAAGTTCCTAATACGTTCTACATTATTTATATTTGTACTTATGAATCACTAAACACAGCTTCCAGAAAAATCATACAAAAAGAGAGTCATGTTTAGTAAGCTATCATTTGATCTATATCTTGTTAGCTAGTGGATAGAGTGCCTAGTGGCTTGATCTCTTTGGGGGAGGAGAACTTTAAACCACTATTTAACAAACAAAACAAAATTTGGCTCTGAGAATACGTATGAATGCAACTCACTACATGAATTGCTGATGCTGCAGAAGCAATTGTCAAAATCTCCACAGCTCACTAAATTTCATGGGGGTTTTATGTATGAAAGCATGCAACAGCCATTGAATTGACACTGTTGAGATCAATTTCAAGTCAACTATATATTAAAAAAAAAACCAACCCAAAACCTGGAAAAGTTGTGAGAAGAGAGAAGAATAAGATAAAGAAGTATCTGTGCTAGAGTTCATAAAGAAGGTAGTTGTAGGGGATTTTATTTGGTTTATAAAGGAACAGTAAGAAGAGGAGATGACAATACATAGAGAATATTGTTGGGATGAAAATCTCCTAAATTTGCTTTAGGTCTTTCAAAAACTTAGTTGCTTTCTTAGAATTAGTTCTGATAAATCTGCCTTTGTTATTCAGAATGAAGACTTCAAATAACATTCAAAACCATTAGGTCAGGTTAGGAATATATTTCTTCTTTTATTCTTTTCAGACTTTTTATTGAAATATCTTAATAACTGCTGAAGTAATTCTCATTAAAAATGCATGCATGGAGACAAGGTCTTGACTGGGTCAAATTTTAAAAAGATATTTGTTCATGGTTAGTCTTTCAACTATTACCCCAGCCAAAAAGTTGACATCACCACCCTCATAATACAGACATATCATGTCCTTTGTAATCTTTTAAGAGTATATGATCTGCAATTAATGTAGTTTATTCTGAAAAATCAGGAGTCATTCAATCATGAAACTTTCTACCATGACCTAAAGCTGAAAGAATACCCACTGTGAGAGAATTATATAAGCTGACTATCCAGAACAGCTGGAATTGCTTAATTGGTTACAATTCCACTTTGAACACTCTCCTTCGTATCTATTTCTTTGAGACACACTCATGTTAAGGAAACTTCCTAGTCTGACCATTCATGACATTTTCTGGCAGTCACACTCCCAAGGCCAGTGACTTCTGCTGCTGGGATTGAAGCCCCTTCAGAACAGGCGGCTCCAGGCAGTGATGGGAGCCCTGTTTGACTTCCCACATATCACACTCTCACACAGTCAGGCCAGGTTTCCTCACCAGTTCAAGCCCAGGTTTGGCATAGAGGAGTCTTAGGTGTCTCATTCCATAAAGACATTTATTCATGGTGCATAAACACAGAAACAGCCCAAGCTGGTACCTCCAAGGAGGACAAGAGAACCCCTGGGGTTTTATACCCTCACAGTTTGCCTGCGCACAAGTCTTGCTTTTCCTCCCAAGTCTTTTATTCCTGATGTGTCTCTCAGTTTCCATTTATCTGGCTGGTCCCACTGGTCTTCGTGACCTTTGTTAACCAAAGGATTGGCAGTTCACGGCCTCTTGTCTCTCTGGACTCCCACCTAGAGCCCAGCCTGCATCTCAGTCTGCATCTCTAGCTTGCAAACCAGGCAACCTGCACCAGATGTATTCTTCAACACCAAATCTCAGAGATACTCAAACAAACAGTCACACTCTCAGCAGAAAGTGAAATTCATCTTTTATTTGTATTAATAAATACAAATTTGTATTTATATAATTTTAATTGTATTTAATTTGTATTTATATGTATTGTCTTAATTTGATGTTTGCTAAGTTACTCTCAAAATTGTTCATCAATGTGCTACTAAATCATATTATGACAATATGTAAAGTATACTCCTTTGTTAAGGTTTATTCGTTGTTTTCCTCCAATTGCTCAGATACACAAGGAGAAATATGTTTCCATCCCTCTGTGCTTTGCAATGTTATTGCAAGCATAAAACCATTTGTTCAGGGAAACAGAGGGAGAAGCAGACAAGAACATGGTGTAGATGCTTGATGCAAACAACATTCTCCTGAGAGGTGGTAAATGTGAATTTTTAATTCTCTGGGCTTCATAAAATTTTAAATACAGGACTGGTCTTTTAAAATAAACTACTCCTTTTCTTTCATTTCAAAAGAAAGTAACTGAGTTGTGTGTTATCTGAAAATCCCAGGCTAGTCCTTGTGAATTAAGTTTGCTATAAAAAGATTTCATAGGGGCAAGCCTCCTCTCTCCTCCCTCTTTGAGTCAAGAATACTAATAAGGAATTAAGATGCTTGAATTGGCACACTTGGTGTCAGTTTAGGTTGCCTGGGCTGGCAGGAATGGCCAATGTGACAGAATACTTGTGCTCTTCTGAAGCAGCCATAAGAGTGCCAGCAGGATAGACCACTGTGGTAGTGTGGAAAAATTAGTTTTATTTCCAGTTGGTATGTTCTGTTTTTCCCCCTACTAAGTTGTATTAAAGGTTTGTCCCAGTTGCCACCCTTTCTCCACCCCATCCCCAAATAAAGTTGAAACCCATCCCCTACTCCCCATCCATCATCCAAACCACACCCTTTGTTCCAGCACCTTCCCTGTCAATCCCTCAAACCCATACCCCAGAGAAATGTCAATCTTCCCCGTCCCTGCCTTTATGTCCAGAAAGTTCTATTCTACTCGATGCACCATTTGTTAAAGTAGATATCAATCGTCTTGTATTATCCCTCATTGGTTATATATAAATGTTATCCCACCCTTATCTCCTCCCTACTACCCCCTGATTGGTTCTGTACCCTGGTTACCACCCCTCCTATAAAAATTCGCTGTAAGCTGTCAGAATTGGAATTAGTCTGACCGAGCAGCGTTCAGGCCAATAAACTGTTGACCTCGGACTGTGGTCTGGACTAGTCCTTCCCTCAACCCTTTGCCCTGGATCTCGCAGACAGTGGCGCGGAGTGGATCTCCCGGATCCCTCGTTGCCTTGCGACCCTTCGGCTCGGGTCGTCAGGCGGCTTCCATCATACGGCGGCGCCTGCACTGAGCTAGTCGGGCGTCCACCGTGTGCGTGGAGAAACGCAGCACCGCCGCAGACCACAGCCTCAGAAATATCATCAGATGGCAATAGTCAGGTATATGAATCCTACGCCCGGGCTTAAACAGTTGAAATAAACTGTAATAAACTTGCTTAGCCAAGTTTAAGACTACATGATTAAAAACGTGTGATGAGGTAGTGTTTTGTCTTGGCTAAATAGAAAGAAGCAATATGTTAAATTAATAGTTAAAAACTAATTTTTGGAGCCATAGTAATAAAAGTCCATCAGGTAGTACATACCCAAAATCACCTATTTCTTAATATGTCAGAGCTGATCTGGTTTCAGATGCATCTACATCATGGAGTATTGGTGCATGTAAAAGGAAGGACCATAACTTATTTTTGTATGGTTCTTTGTGGTTCTTGGAGTACACATACATATTGTGTTTTCACAGTTAAGTCAATGAAGTTAATGACAACTGTGGGTTCTAGCCATAAATTGCACATCTATAGAGCGCTAACTGCTGGAGGGTCTGGCATTCAATTTGCAAGGAGAGAGCTACAGATGGCTCCCTGTTGGATGTCTTTGCTTCTGCTTCACCATGAGGGAAACTTCTTTGAGAAAACCAGCAGCACAGCTCAAGTGTGTATTGTAAGACTTCAAGTGCAAACTAAATTTGCACTGAAAAGAAACCCTTCAAAGAAACCCTGCAACCCACTAAGAAAATAATGCATCCACTGTTTGAGTTCACAAATGAGCAAGTAAGTGTGGCCTCTTAGCCTCTGTACTTTGTATATCCTGATGCTTAGACACTCACTTTGGAACATCATCTCTGCTTTTGCTATTTATTCAGACGGCTCTTGAATGGCAAAGCTTATTAAGCTTCTAGTTCCTAAGCAAGACAGGCATTAGTTCAGGTAATCTAGATTCCTCTGTCCATTTTATGGATTTTAAGTCTGGTGTTACTTGTATTCCGTTTCAACAGAAAGAATAGAGATTGATCTCCTTCTTCCACAGAATATACTATTTATTTTTTAAATGTGCACATGCTGCCACACCTGAAAAGAAAAAGAAAGCCTTTTGCAGTGCTCAAAAGAAGTGTTTATTGATTCTTTATTCCATTAGGGATGGGTTTGTTCCAAATCCTTATGGTTATAATAAAATGTCCTGCAGGCCTCCATGCTTCAGGTCTGTACAAATACTGCATTTCATTTGCACTCTGAAGACAGTATCGCTTGCTGGCTATCTATTTGCAGGTTGTTGTACATCCTAAAGTTTTCTTGCTTTAATTTGGACTCTAATATGGAGACACTTAAGACTCTTTGTTCATTCCAGAAAGAATGATTTCTAACAGATTGGAAAGCATGTGAAAAATAATCACCATTTCCTTTATAGGTTATGCTTCTGGCATACTTTTGAATATATAGAGCTAGATGGTTCCCTCCTTAAAATTCAATGACCTTTAGATCTCAAGATAACTCAAAACAAGAGTAAGAGAAGAAGGATCTATATTTAAGGAGGATCTTATTCTTAGCAGTCAGTTTGTTATCTTAAAAGAAAATAATTGTTTTCTAGCTTGTCAGAGGTGTTAATTGCAAACTGTATATTTAATTATTATTGGCAAGCATTAGTGTGGTACATCTGGTAGAAAAAAGATGATATCATTCTTAGCCATTTCTGTAGCACAATTTTTTCCTAATTACTCTCTCATTAATCTGAATAGCTAAATAGTTGGTATTCATACCAATAAAAAGGAATCTTGGTTGCTACCCTGGGGGAGTTGTTTTTTCCTTTACATGATCTTTTTTATTTAATATCAACACTAGCACCAAAATTAGTTGCATGCCACTTAAATATGTGTAACCAGCTGTGAATGTATTTTTTTAGTAAGCTGCATGAAAAAGTTTTTCCTTTTCTTGAGCTATAGGTGTTAATTGGTATCTTTGTATCTTGCTAATTAAGTTCTAGCAACACCTTTTCCTTCTTCCTTACTCTGAATTTAATGAGCTCCCTTGTTGTAATAATTTATTAGATAATTAGATAAAACACACCAAAAAGTTTTTTAGAGAAACTTTGAACAAGGAGGTTCAATAGATTTTGAAAAGACAACATGCAGTATACAAATAATCAATACCATATGTTATTCATCAAGAAATTTATTGCATTAACATGCAAATGTTTCTAATTGTGCAAGTGCATATTACACTGTCAGACAATGTCAAATGGATGTGTTAAGTTATCCATTGGTTCTGTCAAGGAGAACAAGAGCATATAACTAAAATTGCCTTTAAAAACCCACAGTGGTCATTTTAGATTTGAAATACAGGATTGGAATGGCTTGATATGTTGTGTTCTCCAGTCCTTGACCTAGGGTAGTAGCAACTACACTATTTCATCCAAAATTTTTCCAAGTCACTTTTGAAAAGCATTGATTATGGGTATTGCAACCTCATAGGCAATTTACCTTAGAGCTTTACTAACCCTACATTAATTTCTTATGGAGTCAAACCAAATCTCTTATTTAATTTAATACTACTTCCCCTGTCCAATATGAAATAGATAACTCTTTATTTCCTTTCTTCTTTTGATGGTGTTTTATATACCTAAACTGTAGTTCATACTTTTCTGTGGTTTTAATTTTCTTCATGTCAAACTAGAAGTTTACTTCAATCTTCTAAAATATATGGTTTTCTAAACCTCTGATCATTCTCCTCTAGTCTTTCCAAAATTTACCTCTCTTGACACGTATAAAATATATGAGAAAACGAATTCATTCTTAGTAAAAGGCATTACATGTAATTTGCTCCTATAAGAACGGTATTATTCCCTTGTTCACGATTATACTGTTGGTCATTTGCTTTTCTACAAAGACACTTCTTAATGAGTTGTTCCTAGCATTGCATTCAAAATTGCAATGTTCTCAGAAAATGTTCTTGTCTATACTGAGCTTCTTATTTATTTTTTCTTGTTTAGTCTAAGTCATTCCTCCAGTTTATCACGACCATTCTAAGATCAAATCCAGCCCTTTAATATTTTTGCAGTCCCTCTTAGCTCTATACCATCTGCAAGTTTAATAAAGCTACTCACTGATCCATCACTTAGGAGAAACTACTTGTAGATCCCCTCTTTGCACCATTCTTCCTTCTTGGTAGAAAACTGTACCAAGAAAATTATGGCTGGACTCAATGACCTTAAGGGTCTTTTCCAACCTAAATTACTTTATGAAATAATTCTAAGGCAATAGCTAGAAATCACGAAAACAAAGGTTTTTATTTATGTCAAAATATTTCCATCAGTATTATGTTGATATTCCTACTCACTCTCTCCACAGAATTATGTGAGATGTTATCAAAGAAAGAGATGACGGACCTATTACTGTTTTTCTTCATTGAAATTGCCTGCTATAATTGAATCTGCTATAGAATAAAAATATGCTGGTTTAACATAATTCTTTTTCTTTTAGGAAACCGGTTTTGCCACACTGCCCATTATTTTCTAGATGTTCAAAAAAGTTGAGATATTTACTTACTATTGGTAATATTAAATTGAAGATGACTGATATGTAATCATTTGTTTTTGTGTCTTTCATTTTGAAGATAATAATTTTGTTTGCCCTTTTCAAAGATCTCTTGACCATTTTTCACTAAGAAGAGATTGCTTCAAACATTTTTAAGAATGGCAAAAAATCAAACTTATCACATCAATAAACTGTAGAACTTCCATTTAATTTCAGCAAACTCTCGCTTGTAAGATCATAACACCATACTGTTATGAATTGTGTTAAGTAACTACCATACTTTGAGCTCTTAATGCAGACATGAAAAATGGAAATTGAACACTGTCTCTTTGATCGATCAGAAATAAAACATATCAGCAATTCAACTTTCAATTAATAGTGATATATTTTTCAAAAAGCTACTTTTTATCTCTGATATATTAGTTGCATTTTGCTTTGAACTTTTTGTTGTTTAGGATTTTGTTGCTGTTGTTGTTTTTTCCACCACTTATCTGCACTGTTCCTTTAGACTTTTAGGTAATCTAAATTTCTTTCTTCACTGTGTATATTTCTTTGTTATTTTTCAGATCATTGAAGAGTTCATTATTTAATCAACAGGTATCTGAATATTATTTCTTTCTTTATTAAATATATCAAACCATGTTATTAGTGTACATTTATGAGATGCAAGATGAAGCAGAATCTACTGTAAGGTTCAGCCCATTGAAAGTGATGCCTTGTAGACTTTCTCAGTATATCTAGGATTCCTAGATAACTGCCTCAGACACTGGGTTTATGATCTTATCATTAATGTTCTCATGTTTTGGCTCACCTCACTTTAAAATAAAATGTATGACTACACTCACTAGCTTTTGGCTGATTTAGATTATACGTCTTCAGGAATGACTATGAAATACTCTTAAATCATACTCTTCATGCATAAAGTTATTTTCTGTTCAGCCTCAGTTACAGGTTCCCAGGCACTACACTCGTTCTTTTCCGTTTCTTCCCATACTTTCTAAGCGTGAACATTCAAAAGCCATAGAACTCATATCCAGCCCTAAAACGGGAAGGTGGCTATGAAACAAAATTGAGGGTTTTTTCATAGAATGTGTAGACTGTATGTCTTCTGTCAACTCAGGATGTTCCTCTTCTGCATACCTTATCCAAGAGGATTAGTTTTGTGTGATGCTTATCTCCCATAAAGGTTGGCCATACTTGGCAGCTTCACTGTGGTCAGAGATTCTCCTTTCTTTTTCACTTGTTGGTCTAATCTTTGAGTCTGTACAAAACCAAACCAAACCAAACCCCCAAAGCAACAACAACAAAAAAATAAAATAAATCACTTATTTTTTGCTTCAGTGAGAATTGTTTCAGACCCTAATGTGACAACAACCTGCATAAAATACAGCAACAGAAGATTGTTGCCTGAACGTTAAACAAATAAATCTAGTATTACAGTTCACTCTTTATCACATATAATTGATTTATAAAATATCTAAAAATTATAAGGAGTTATAGAAAGTATTTTTAATAGTATGTCAGGTTTCCAAAGTTTCAAAAAATTTAGAAATGCATACATATAGCAACATAATTACTCATAACAATTTAATTTTTATCTTCTAATTTTAAATATCGTGATTTCTCACCATGTCTTGAATATAGGATAGCACATTAAAAAAAAAAAAAGAAGAAGAAAAAAAAGGAAATTAAAAGCTTAGAAAGACTGCATTAATTAAAACTCCCAAAATTGCAGTGAGGCCTCTGGGAAAAATCTCTGCAAAGCATGGCTATTTTCCAAGTTCCAGGGATGCTTTCCACAAGGTTGCTCAAAGCCCCATCCAGCTTGTTCTGTTCAAGGTTGGGGATGGTGCATCCACAAGTTCTGTGGGCAACTTGTTTCAGTATCATACCACCCTCACAGTACAGAACTTCTTCCTAATATCTAAACTAAACCTAGCATTTTTGAGTTTAAAGCCATTCCCCCTTATCCTATCACTACATGCCCTTATAAAAAGTACCATTCTTGCTCTCTTGCAGGCCCCCTTTGGTTACTGGGAGGCTGCTGTAAGGTCTCCACAGAGCCTTCTCTTTTCCAGGCTGGACAACCTCAGGTCTCTCAACTNGCTCAAAGCCCCATCCAGCTTGTTCTGTTCAAGGTTGGGGATGGTGCATCCACAAGTTCTGTGGGCAACTTGTTTCAGTATCTTACCACCCTCACAGTACAGAACTTCTTCCTAATATCTAAACTAAACCTAGCATTTTTGAGTTTAAAGCCATTCCCCCTTATCCTATCACTACATGCCCTTATAAAAAGTACCATTCTTGCTCTCTTGCAGGCCCCCTTTGGTTACTGGGAGGCTGCTGTAAGGTCTCCACAGAGCCTTCTCTTTTCCAGGCTGGACAACCTCAGGTCTCTCAACTTGTCTTCATAGGAACAATGCTCGAGTCCTCTGATCATCTTCACGGCCCTCCTCTGAACCCCTTCCAACAGGTCCATGTCCTTATGCTGGAGGCCACAGAGCTGGACACAGGACTCCAGGCAGGGTTTCACAAGAGCAGAGTAGAGAGGCTGAGACCTCCCTCAAACTGCTGGTCATGCTGCTTTTGATGCAGACCAAGTTGGCTTTCTGGGCTGCAAACATACATTTCTGTCTCATGGTGATCTCTCCATCCACCAACACCACCAAGTCTTTCTCCCCAGGGTTCAATTCATTCTCTTCCCCGCCTGTATTTGTGCTTGGGATTGTCCTGACACAGGCAAAGGATCTTGCACTTGACTTTGTTGAACTTTCTGTGGTTTGCTCAAACCCACCTCTCAAGGTCCTTTGGAGTGACATTCCTTCCCTCCAGCATGTCAACTGCACCACACACCTTGGGGCTGTCAGAAGGCTGAGGGTGTATTCAGTGCCCAGGGATATAAAGGATGACCAAAGAGATGTCCTTTCCTAAAGAAATTAGGCAAACCCAGTAGAGTTGCTTTCTTCTTCAACTACTTAGAAAGCATTTTAATATTTTATGCAGTAACAAGGAACTGTGAGATAGTCGTTAAGGCATTAGGTTTATTACTTTCTTCTATGTATTACTGCTCATTAGTTTTGCTTTTATTTGTTGATATTTTTTAATTTATTTATAAACAAGCATTTAGGAAGCAATCAGTGTCTATAGACATCTTTGGTTGCTGTTAGGGTTTGTATCTTAACATAGAATTAAAAGATTCATTCCACATAGATCCAGAAAAACATTTGGATTCTTTTGGTCTCCTCTAGTTTGGACTACTTCCTAGAATTTTCATAAGGCTTACTTGATTTAGTAAGTCTTTTAAGAGACTCTATCACATATGTTCCACATTATGGAGTACACTCTTGCAAGAGATTGTCCACTTTTCTTCCTTTTTGGGATTTTGTTTCTCAGACTTCCCGATTTTCCACATTTCTTTGAGAGTCACTTTTTAAAGCATCTTTACAGTCTACGTGGATAATAGTAGTACAATTTAATCTGCTCTCCATGATTTCTTGAATGCAAAACCTAGTCTACCTATTCTCTAAGTCTCTCTAAGACTATTAGTTTATGTTGCAATTGATGTATCAGTAAGTTAAGCACGAAATTTCCTCACATATTTATTTGCAATTTCTTTCTCCAGCCTTCATAACTATTATGAGTTTAGTTTTAGTTTCAGCTTTAATACAAATTTCTTTATCAGGAACTAACAGAAAAAAATTTGTTTAATGCTCAGGATGAAAGTGCTACTGCTTTCTTGTATATGAAGCCCTCAGTATTAGCATAAATTTGAATTTAAAGGCAAAAAAAGAGATTCCGATTATTTTGACTCAACTTTACTAAATTAATAGTAGATAACTAACTCAAGATTTAAGCCAATCTATTTAGTTATTTGGGGATGGGTTGAACTAATACTTAGGAAATATCTTTTAGTTGTATATCCCATGTCATTTATTTGTTTACTTGTTCATGACTTTGCCTTTGCAAAAAGATTTGCATGCCTTTACTGGATCAAATATCTGCACCTACAGCTATTCCCGCCTGTGAATTTTCCTTCCACAGACAGAGAAGACCATAATGCAGAGTTCTGAGACTCTTTTTTGCAGAAGAGCAGAAATTCCACCACTTGCTTTCCATTCCTGCTCCTTTTTCCTTCCTAAATTCTTAGTCTTTTTGTTCTGATTAGGTTTCTGATTAATAATAATCTCTTTATTTTTAATATCTTAGTTAACTTGCAGATCAAGTCTTTTCCTTCGTAAAAGGAAAAGGACTCATCTTTAGCAGCACCAGAAGGATCCTTCAGAGAAGTCAGTTTTTATTTTGCACTGAAATTCTACAGGAGTTTTCCCTTGGTTAATTTTCCTTTTCCTTATGGTAAATATAAATTTAACTACAGCAACTTTATACTAACACATCTACTTTTGTGATTGTGTATTTTCCTTTGAATGGTTTGTTCTGTTTCCCCCTTCCGAAATGTATGGTGTATTCCTAAGATGTAGCCCTGCCTTTGATCCCTCCCCTGTGAGCCTTTCATTGGTTCAAGCTTTGGGCCCGCGGGGCCTTCGAAACTGTGATAAGGAGTGCCGAGAAGCACGAGGTCTCTTTCTGCTTCGGACCGTCTCCCTCTCTCCTTTCCCCTTCTCTCTCCCTTCCCCCTTTTCCCCCCCTTCCCGGCGCTGGACCAAAAATAAACTGCTCCTGACTTCACCATCAAGGAGATACTGTGCTTCTCTTACGGCTTGCTGCTGCCAGCTGACACAGAGCCCAGAGACTCTGTGGAAGCCGCGGTGAGCTGCTGCAGCCCCCTTCTTTCTACGGACCCACTGGGAATGTTGCCCCAGGACTCCTGCCCTTGCTAGCCGGCAGAGAGACGGGCAAGGGTCACAGCAACATACTTTCTCCAAATAGTAAAACTGAAGCTTTTCTGACATCCTAATTGGTCAAGTTTGGCATGGATAAGATTTAATTCCTCACCATCCCACTGGTATCCATGCTAGAGAACCAATTGCCTACTCTGTAGAAGACTGCCAATAGTATAAAATTATCTTATAATCTCTTAGGAAGATGCAGAAGTTTGAAAAATATAACATGCTGAAAGAACAAATGTGCTTGCAGCCCAGAAAGTCAACCCTGTCTTGGGCTACATAGAAAGAAGTGTGATCCGCAGATCAAGTGAGGTAATTCTGTCCCTCTTGTCTGCTCCACTGAATCTCCACCTGGAGTACTGCATCCAGCTCTGGGGTCCCCAGCACAAGAAAATCTTTGACCTGTTATAGTGAGTCCCAAGGAAGGCCATGAAAATGATCAGATGGCTGGAACAAGCCTATGTAGAAAGGATGAGAGAGTAGGAGTTAAGCCTGGAGAAGACAAGGCTCTGGAAGACCTTATTTCAGCCTTTCAATGTATAAAAGGGGCTTATAAGAAAGATGGAGAGAGAGATTTTTCCAGGACCTGTAGCGATAGAAAAAGGATTAATGGTTTTAAACTTGAAGAGGATAGGTTAAAATTAGGCATAAGGAAGAAATTCTTCATGATTAGGGTGGTGAGACATAGGAACAAGTTGCCCAGAG
This sequence comes from Dryoscopus gambensis, assembly GCA_013389985.1. Taxonomy (NCBI): domain Eukaryota; kingdom Metazoa; phylum Chordata; class Aves; order Passeriformes; family Malaconotidae; genus Dryoscopus; species Dryoscopus gambensis. The sequence continues at coordinate 3,446 of WEIT01025444.1, read as the reverse complement.
AAACTGTGTGATGGCTCATCTCTGGCACTGTTTCAGATAAGGCTGGATGAGGCTTTGGGCAACTTGATCAAGCAAAAGACATCTCTGAACATGGCAGAAGGGGCATAACTATTTGATCTTTGAAGGTAACTATGCTATCATGAGTCTGAAATTGTGGTTTGTCCCAGGTTTGCTTATCTGTAGAAAATGAAATATTTTTGATACTGTTATGTTGGCAGTCTCATCCTTGTATTTTATTACTGGTATGGTTGCCTAGGTTACTTGTCTTAAAAAATTTTGCTCTCCAGAAGGTTTCCCAGTGTTCCCCCTCAACTACATACAAAGTTGAGTCACTTTTCAAGTAACTCCCCCTTACCCACCCATGACATTCAGCTTTTCCTCGTGATGCTAACAGCTACCTCTGGCTGCTTTTTAAAATTACAGAATCCTTTAGGTTAGAAAAGACCTTTCAGATCATTGAGTTCAACCCCAAGCCTAACACTGCCAAGTTCCACTAAGCCACGTGACCATCTGCCAATTCATGTTCAGTAATTCCTGACATCTTGCTTCACAGGGCAACCTAAGGCCAGGGATGAGTCAGCAGCCTAGTCATATTTTCCCAAATATCCTTGTGATGTGCAGTTGCTATGGCAGTTAGATGAAAAAAATCTGTGTGTCATACTCACCTCTGACTGCTTGTAAGGCAGGGATTGTGTAGATACTTGTAGTATCAATGTTTGTTCTTTGATCTAGTCACAAATCTGAACCTTCATGGCCATTTGTTTTGGGTTTTTTTTGACTGCAAAACTAATCTGTAACCTAATTTTCCTATGTTATGTGAAGAAAAAAGGTTATTTCAATTCCGCTTTTCCTATGCTTGAATATGGATGTTTATCAAAGCTCTGAAGTATCAGCTTGATATAGTCAGTGCTGTATTAAGGCTTACACAAAGGCTGCATAGATCTGTACTACCTTATTTGATTCAGAAAGATGGCCTTTGACTCATCAAACACAAAGACTGAGCTTATTCTCCATGTTTGCTAAAGCACTGTCATGTTCCTTAGGTTTATGATGCTTTCTATTAACTTCTAACTGCTCAGATATGGCCAAAATATTTGATGTCACAGCCATAAGTCCACCAAAGTAACAGTCCTTATGAAGCACTCTGTTTATAGAAAGATATCTGAATGCATTAAATCAGTGATAATTAATAAAATGCTGTTAAGAGTTGTAGCAGATAAACTACAATTTGAAAAGAGGAAAACAGTTTTTTTTAAATATACCACCCTACCCCATAACTTGCCCCGCCTAAAAAAAAAACCCCAAAACCACTAAAAATCAACAAAACCCTACAAAACCACAATTTCAATCTACCCCATTAAAATAAAAAATAAGGTTAGTACCTTACAGTGGATTGAAATCTTATAATTTGTCTTTTTCATGTGTTTTTTTCTTTTTTAATATTTTCATTGTATCCCTGTTTGAGACAAAATTCAGAGGAACATCCAAATTTGAATGTCCTCTCTTAGGAGGCAGATTACAGCCACCAGGTTCAGGAAAGAAATATTCCTCGGAGGAAAGTGAAAGGGAATAAACCATTTATTTTAAAAACACACAGGATAGAACAAAAAAGAATAAAAATGCTAAATAATAAAACCTCTTGCTGTGGAGAGAAACCTGGGAAGATTATTTAGAGTCCTTCTGTGGGTGTGGTCTCTCTCCTTCTCCTCTTTGGAGCTGGGTCAGTNTTTTAAAGGCACAGAAGGCACAGGATTCATATCTGGGCATAGAGTGGCGATAGGGGATCCAGCATCATAAAGTCACCCCAAGACACATTGTCATGTTTTTCGTAGGATTGCAAAAATTTTGTACCATTTTCAATTTTCATTAAAATACAAAGATTGTTTCAAGAATAGCTTTATTTTGTACAATTTTCTTATTTAATTTTTTTTTTTATAATTGAAAGGGATTTATTCTGAGACAGTTTTTGAAGATACTTCACTGTTTTGAGGGGAATTATAACATGATATATTAGGTTTCAAAAATGCAGAATCTTATTCTAACAACAAAGAACATGACCAGAGCAAGTACTGGTAGCTGAATTCAGTCACTAACAGCACAGTTGTAAGTCATGAGAACAGAAAGGTGCATGCATACATACGTATGTGGTAGATACAATTATACTGCAAAATGTCCTAAAATTATTTTATTACTATTATATTTTAGGATAGTTTAAATGTGTACTTAGACTTCAACAGGGTTTACAATTTTTTTGTCATTTCCTTTTTTTTTTTTTTTTTGACAATATAAAAATAAGCCCTGGTTCTGCAGTCATAGCAGGTGGTCTTGTAAACCTCCACAGGGTTAGCTGTGTGAATAAATGCTGTTTGGTCTGGATCTGTACAAAATATTAATGCAAGAAAAGGTTCCAGTGAAATTCCATCTAGGTGATTTGTTCATAGAAGCAGTATTACACCTTTAAGTGTCTTTACATATGCTTTATATGCATGCTTGCCATACTACTGGACAGTATTAATTATGAGAGGAATGTTATTTTGGAGAAGAAAACTCTTGCTATCTTTATAGTTCTGTAACTGTAGAGATAACTGCAGTTTGTATTTACAATTTGGAAATTGTTATGTTTCATATTTCTAATAATTAGAACTATATAACATAATGAAAGTGCTAATTCTACTGTGATTTATTTGCATTATTAAGTAATGTGATACCTTCCATAACTCTTACAATTTACGTTCGCTACTGAAAATTTTGCATATATTTCTGTGCTAGATTGCAAACTTCATTTTGAATCCTTGCTTTAGTTCCCTCTTTACCTGAATGTTGGACTAAAATAAATAAATAGAAAATAGATGAGAGAAATCTTAGAGTAGGGGCTTAGAAATCTTGGAAGAGTAGGAAATGAATAAAGAAAGGATTATGGGCTCTCGCCTAACAATTCTGTTTGACTAAACAAAAAAAGAAATTCAGGCTGGAGCACAATCACAATTCTGCATTACTGCACTGCTTCCAACAAGGCTTAAACATACAACCAAAAAGCACGATTAAAGTAGCAGAACTTGAAATTTATAATTTAATTTTGGAATTTGTTTATTTCTTCTGTTTTTTATTGGAGGTGTGAGTGGTGGGGGCTTATGATTTTTATGAAGGCACATGGCATGATATTAGTTGAGCTGAAAGGTCATTGTACCACGGATGAGTACCAGTATGCTTCAGAGCCATCCTACTGAGCATCACTTGCTCTTTAGGTTTTTTACTGCTTCATTACTTCAGTTTCCCTCACAGGCTTCTGTCCCATCAGTTGTTTATTTTTCTTCTCGAACAGAGGTTTTCCTTTGTTCTGTTTCTTATCATATTTCTCTCTACTTCCTTAATTTCTATTGTTAATAATAACATGTCATTTTGCCCCTAAGTTCTCATTTCCTTTAGATCTCTTTTGCTCAAACTCT